>WBMY01016110.1:216437-246222 GCA_013397315.1 Donacobius atricapilla
GGCAACAAAATGGAACAAACCACAGACACCAAGTCTTGAGCTATTTATCTTTTATTCTCTGAGTCATAGGATGTGTAGCATTCACTCACCTTTTCAGGGGCAGGTCTAGAGATGTTCTGGGTTTTTTATAGAAGCGCTGACTGGTTTGTGGTGGAAAGGACCTTAAAGCCATCCAGGGCCACCCATCCATGGGCAGGGACACCTTCCACTATCCCCAGGCTGCTCCAAGTCCTGTCCAGCGTGGTCTTAGACACTGCCAGGGATCCAGGGGCAGCCACAGCTGCTCTGGGCACCACTCCCCAACCTCACAGGGAAGGATTCCTTCTGTATAACTAACCTGAATTTCCCCTATTTCAGTCTGAACTCATTCCCCTTGTCCTGTCACTGTGATCAACAGTCCTTTTCCAGCTTCCCCGTAGGCTGTTTCAAATACTGGAAAGTTCTGTGAGGTCTCCATACAACCTTCTCTTCTTTCTCTCTCTGCATATGTATCCAGGATATATTTATATCCTTGTTCTCTCCCTTGCATGCCTCAGTCGGGAACATCACCCTCACAGTTAACAAGGTCTTGTGGATATTTCATGTGGAACATTCCTTGTGGAGGTGCTGTTGCTGGAGCTGCAGGGCACAGCCAGGCTGTTTCACCTGCAGCCCTGCAGAGACTCTGGGGTCAGCAACGTTGGGAAGCACCAGAATTAGGAAGCCCCAGAATTCAGGCCTCTGGCTCAGTGTTGTGCTGGTGCTTTGTTTGGTTGGGAATGCACATGGATGTGTCAGGGGTTGTTTCCTCTGCCTCCCATCCCATCCTGTGCCCAGCTCGGTGCTGCTCCTGCCCCAGCTGCAGTTCTTGTGTTACACAGCCAGCAAATTAGCACCTGAAGTCGCTTTTGTTTTGCAAGCCTATTAAAATAATAGGTGAGTCTGTCTGTGTTTGAAGCTGTCGAGAAGGCAGGGAGGGTGTCTCTGCCCAGACTCTGTGTCCTGCCTGCCCGCGGGGGGATCAGTCACCTGGCAGTGCTCCTGCAGCAAAGCCAGTCACCTTCTCCCTTCTCCCTGCTGGCATGAAGACATCACCACCAGAAACACCCTGGGCAGAGGTAGAGAGCCTCCAAAAAATCAGTCTGTGCTGCTGAGAAAGAGATCCAGCTCGCACCAAAGCACCAGAGTTCACCATGCTGGCTCATTAATAAATTTGCATTTCTCTCCCAACTGTTTGTCCCAGCAGAGATTTCCTTTTGCACTGAGAGCAGCAAAAGGTAACAGCAGTGCTTTGTTCTGCTCTGTTTTCTCAGGGATCCACCAACGTGGTTTACCAAGCCCATCATGTCAGCAGGAGTAAGAGAGGACAAGTTGTTGGCACCAGGGGAGGATTCCGAGGCTGCACGGTGTGGCTCACAGGTATTTCTGTCTGGGTGTGAAAGCGTGGCCTCACCTGTGAAACTCCCTGAGTATGGCTGGCAAGTGGGGATTTGGGATCTGCAGGAAACGTCAGCGTTCCCTGCGAGCCGGGAATTGCAAAACATCCCCACGTGGGAAACGCAGACACGCGGTGCTGGCGCAGCAAGATGTTCTCCCTGGCAGCTGCTGCCCATAACTAATGTTTTTATGGATTTCCCAGCTGCTATCAGGCTCCTTTGAACATGTCAGAGGCCCTCGGGGTAGCACTTGTTGTTCCCAAGAGTGTAGCTGAGGAAGGCTTGGCTCAAATCCAGCCAGTCTCTGGCAGTGGAACATACCCAGGGTTGTCCAAAACACGGATGTTTTCATTCAGGAGCGGTGGGAAGTTTATTGGGACGTGTAGGTCTGCTGTGTTTGAGGCAGCATAAGGCAGTCACCTTGTCTGGAGAATAAACACACCCAGCCAGAGAGTCGTGCTGGAAGCAATCCCTTGCATTTGTTTTGTTGCACTTCTCTTCTGCCTTGAAGTATAAACTCATTGTTTGGGCTGCCAGAAACGACAATTGCATTTCTCATTTCTAATATTTAGACAAGTCTGTCTTTTGCCAGCTGTCCAGTTGTTCCTTTGCTTATTAAATATTGGCATTTTCTTTGGCTACTGGAGGATGTTGAAGGACGTGCTTGGAAGGATTTGTAAAGCCATTCTGATTTGCCTTCCTGTCACCTTAGGTTGTAGATGCTGGATTAAAGCACATTTCTGTCCTGTTCTCCTCCTCAATTTTGAAGTGCACAATCTGCTTTTATATAGTTTCTGAAGCCAAAAGCCCTATCCGAGGCAATTTCCTTCCTTTTTTTGAGTATTACTCAAAAATCTTGTGTCTGAAAGGTTTGAGCTTGCCTGGCTGATGATTATTCTTTGAAATACCCATCTAGAGAAGGAGGTGATGAATGAGGGGCCTTTGCTGCTGGTGCCTGTCTCACTCCACGTGGTTGCAGCAAGAGCCTCTCCCTGAGTTCAGAATGGGAGAGCAGTTGGCTCTTGACAGTGGGAGCAGGGGGAGGAAGAGGAAGATGCAGAGAGATCTGGAGGAAGCAGCATCCTTTCAAACCTCCCCTGCCTCCTGGAACCCATGTGTCCCCGCATGAGGCACTGCTGGGTTGGACCCCTCCAGAGGTTGGGCTGTAGATGTTCTTCTCGTGGCATTAATGCCCCCGTTCAATAATCAGGGTCGGAAAGGGCTCTGTGAAGGATGACTCCCACTTCCTTTAGGAAGGAATGAGGTAGGGAACTTCAGACAGAAGGGGTTTGGCCAACAGTGTCACAGTCACACTCTCATTTTCACTCTCTTGACCTCCTGACCTCTCAGTTTTCTGCCTCCCCCAGGCCTTTCTGGAGCCGGCAAGACAACCATTGGCTTTGCTCTGGAAGAGTACCTGGTGGCTCATGGCATCCCGTGCTACTCCCTGGACGGCGACAACGTCCGGCACGGCCTGAACAAGAACCTGGGCTTCTCGGCGCAGGACCGCGAGGAGAACATCCGGCGCATCGCCGAGGTGGCGCGGCTCTTCGCCGACGCGGGGCTCGTCTGCATCACCAGCTTCATCTCCCCCTTCACCAAGGTGAGTCTGGGAAGTTCCCAGAGATCCCGCTCTCTTCTCAGCTTCGCCTCACGTGATGAGAATGATTTATGGAGAGGCTTTCCTAAATCCACTGTCGGATGCTTCGTAGGGCGCCGCTGGCGCACACCCGCACGCAACCGGTGTTTGGAGGGCAGGGACCTCACTGGATGAATTCAGTGTTGCAAATTATGGAAAGCTAAGAGGAGTTTAAGATCTCCCTGCTGTTAACTCCTCAGAGGCAGAAAAGAGCCCCAGAAGCAGCAGCCTGTCCTAGAGCTGTCGCTGCTCTTTTGGAAGAAGATTTGACTGCGATTTTCACTTCCGTAGCTGCTGTTATCAGGCCAATGCAAGCAGTTCCTTTTTTTTGTAGAATCAAGAAATCACTAAGGTTGGAAATGACCTCTAAGATCATCATGTCTGACTGTTTCAACATAGGGCAGATAATTATTCACAATCTAAAGTACTGCTGCCCTGCCTAACAAAAAGATCTTGAGGTTTTGCATGGGAAAAGACGAAAACAGATTGAAGTTGTAGATTTTTACAACTTTTGCTTTAAGTATCTTTAAAGAAAAGGAAGGAAGTGAGATGAAAAACCCTTCTTAGGACTAGTGTACATTTAATAAATCTGTAAGAGAGATTAATTTACTTGTGTCAAAGTCCAGGGAGGGTTTTTTGCTGCAATTCAGATTTTTCCCATCTTTCTTCTAACAGGATCGTCGAAACGCACGGAAAATTCATGAGGCAGCTGGACTTCCTTTCTTTGAAATCTTTGTAGATGCTCCTCTAAATATTTGTGAAAGCAGAGATGTGAAGGGCTTGTACAAAAAGGCAAGAGCTGGAGAGATCAAAGGTATGGAGCAGTGAGATCTTATTTTGCCTGTTGCTTTCCAAAGCTTTGGATGCCTTGTCCTGGCAGTGCCGCACATAGGGGTGGGTGTCTAAAGGCCCTTTGTAGTGCACAAGAGGAGCCTGTTCCCCATGTCTTACACTTAAAAGTGTCACTCATTGTACCCAGCACGGTTGAATGCCCCCTGGTTGTTTGTATAGTGTTCTTGGCTCTAAGGCACTGATTATTCTATTAAATAAATTTACCTGGGGGGTTAATCGTCCGTAGGATTCACGGGGATTGACTCAGAGTATGAGAAACCTGAAGCTCCTGAGCTGGTGCTGAAAACAAACGTTGCGTCGGTGTCCGAGTGCATCCAGCAGGTCGTGGAGCTCCTCCAAGCACAGGTGGGTCCCCCTCATGTCACCACCACTGGCAGCTTTGGAGCCCTGCTTTGGGACATTGCCTTTGTGGTGTGCCTGCAAAAACCAGCGTGTCACAAGTGCTGCCTGTCTCTGTCTTTCAGAACATCGTGCCCCAAGTCTCAGCCAAGGATGTTCTGGAGCTGTTTGTGCCTGAGGATAAACTCAAGAGTGTCCAGGCTGAGGCAGAGAAGCTGCCAGCAGTGGAGATCACTAAGGTATTGTCACACACAGGTTCTGACACTATTTAGCTGCCCCAAGGGTGGAAGCTTCCAGGAGGATGTTGCCAGCGGGGCCTGTGTTCCTCTGATGGCCCTGGCCTTTTGTGGCTTGGTTTATGGCGAGCTGAGGTGGGATCCTGATCCTCAGCCATTTTCTGCCATGCCTCCACCCCATGCTGCAGGGCGTCAGTCTCCTCAGCTGTGTCCCTACAGCCCCACGAGTTCAAACTGCCAGAGGGCAGGGTTAGATGGGATCTTGGGAGGCCTTGGCACAGCGTGCCCAGAGAAGCTGTGGCTATCCCTGGAAGTGCCCAAGGCCAGGTTGGAGAGGGCTTGGAGCACCCTGGAATAGTGGAAGGTGTCTCTGCCTGTGGCAGGGATGGAATGAGATGAGCTTTAAGGTCCCTTCCAATCCCATCCATACTGGGATTCTAAGATGTGCTTGAAAGTGTGTGACTCTGGCTTGAAAAGCCCCGAGCTACATCTCCCATGTCTTTCTCCCCCTTACGAATGTCCTGTATTTGAAGCAAAACAAAATGGAAATGCTGTTTCAGCAGAAGGGAAGGAAAAGCAGCCTCTGAGTGTGACATGGTGACAGGAATGTGGCAGGAGTGTGACCCCTTTGGGTTTGTTTTGCAGCTGGATCTGCAGTGGGTGCAGGTGCTGAGCGAAGGCTGGGCCACTCCTCTGACAGGATTCATGCGGGAGGCAGAGTACCTGCAAGTGCTGCACTTTGGCACCCTGCTCAACGGTATGGATCCCCTGTGTCCTCCTGTCCTGCCTTGTGGCACACTCCAGGGCCCCTGAGGGTGGCCAGGGTCACCCTGCTGTGGCCACAGCTCTGACATCTCGCACGGCGCTGCTCAAACCCTCCGGGAGTTGTTGTGTGCCTCTTGTCCTGCTCGGCTGTACAAGGGTAAACAGAGATGCAAACCCAAAGCCAGGGAAGCAGGGAGGCTGCCAGGCTGAGCTGGAGCTGGGAGGAGAGGGCAGCTGCTTCTTGGAAACAGGAGCAGAGCACGGTTTTGCCCCCCACCCTATTTCCCTGCTTCTCCAACATGGTAGCTTGAAGTAAATCTGCTTTATCTATGTGTTAGCAGCCCGTTAAAGGTGCTTCATCCCTGGCAGAGGCAAAGAGGGCTCAGGTGATGGCCACCACAGCTGAGACTGGGGCACAGCTGTTGTCACCCCATTTCTCAGCTGTGGATGCTTTTGCTGTGACTTCACCTGCACCATGGGGTGCTGACATTGGGGTTTGTAGACCTGGCAGTGATCTCGGCCTTCAGGGATCTGGGATCTGGCTGAGCAAGTCCCTTTGAGCCGTGCATGACTTCTAGGTGATCCTGTGGTCCCAGAGGGCAGTGACCTGCTGCTGTTGCTGGGATTTGGGCACCATGCAGCAGTGGGGACTGCTCACTTTGCGCTGCGGGAGTGTCTGTGTGGGGGCTCTGCTCCCAGACAAGCCATAGCCTTTCACCTCCTGCCCAGTGTGCAAACAGCATTCAGAAACACATGGCCCTGTTATCAGAGCCTCCTCTGTGGTCTTTGAGCTGCCTGTTGTGCCTGGGGAGGTCGCAGAGTGCCCTGGGATGGCCACGTTGCTCCAGAGTCCTGTACTTTGTGCTGGGGGCTCATCCCAGAGCGTATCTGGGTTTGGGGTGCCCCCCAAACCTGCCAGCATCCCTGAGCACATCCCCCCTGAGCTCTGTGGGCAGATGTTCAGGGTTTGTAGAGCTCTGTGGGGAGCAGGGACAAAGGCCAGGGGAACAGCTGTGCAGGGGGATGAGCTCTCCAGAGCAAGGTCTGCGTAGCAAGCGCCAGTCCCTGGTGCGCCCTGTCTGCAAACCCAGCATCAGTGTGGTCAGGCCCTCAGGCTGACAAATGAGTGGGAAAGAGAGCACCAGGTGCTGCTGGACAAGCTTTGGGACATGGTGGAGGGTTCCATCTCCTGAGGCTGAGGCACTGCCGAGGAGGGGCTTTGAGCCTGCTTTTCCCAGAGTCACCGGCACAGCCCTTGTGCCCTGGGCTTGCTGATGGTTTGGGCAGCTCCCGTGATTTTTTAGGGTCACTTGTTCAAGCCAGTGCTCTGCAGGAAATCCCTCCTGGATGCCCCAGCAGGTGGGTGATGTGCTTTGTGTAGGGCCCACCAGGAAGGGGGTGGATCTGCAGCAATGCACCAGCAGCCCCTGACTGGGAGGGGTGACAGTGGCAGAGGAGGTGTTGGACCACACTCAGTGTGAGGCTGTGGAAGTGCCGTGGAGAACCATGGCCACGCCAGCAGGAGCTTTTAAAGGCTTTGAGTCTTGAAATGCTTTCTGTAGCATGCCCCTGAGCGTTAATTATCTTCATTATGTTTCTGTTCTCCCAGGAAAGAGGCGCTTGGTAGCTGGTATGTATGGAACTGTTCTCAGGCTCTGCACAAATTACCTCAATTGAGATCCTTTCCGGTGATAATTTGTTGAGATTTACAAAAAAAAAAAAAAGAAAAAAAAAAAAGTTGAAATTATTATGAAATTATTAAGCCATGGCCCGTTTATGATCCAGGCAGTTATGACGTGGCCTGACACACCCCGTGTCCCAGGGACCAGTCTGCACAAAGATCCCAGTTGTGTAATTTTGTAATTACCTGCACTGCAGTGATCTTTTGTTAGCTCTCCATCCTGCGTTTGGAAATGGAGCCCGAAGATCCTCACTTTCAGCAGCATTTGTTGGTTTCATAATGCAGCTTTTTTTTTCCTGTGCTGGCTTCATTGACTGATCATTATTAATATGATTTAAATGTATGAAGTTGATACTGATTGGATCCCATGTGAATATGATTATGATTATTCATGAAAATTGCTGCCTGGCAGATGAATGATACCCAGTTGTGAATTTAAAGTAAATGCAAATATTTTAATAAAAATGAAAGTAAAAATCTATATCATCATCAAAATCCTCAAATGAAGACTCTCAAGGGTCTGAACTGATTTCAATCAGATCAGAACAAATTGAATCAGTGATTTGTTTGTGACTGGAAACCCATCGAAGAGACCAATTCTCCTGTATTTAACATTGGAATATCCAAGGAAAAATGGGAGGATCTCAGTGGAACACCGGGAAATTGGGAGAGTTGGGTTAAAACCAACATGATTTCAAACTATTTAGGGACAGCACTGAAATTAGAAACTATGTGTGCACTTACAGGCTCACACAGAAAACAGATTAAACATGGGCAGTGCAGAGATGTAACGGAGGAGGCGTAACTGTATAGAGATAGCTGGGGAAAAAACCCAAAAAAGTAAAACCCCAATGAACACTGAGTGTGGTGGAAGAGGAAGCCTAGGAGATGTGCAGGGAATGGGTTTCTCCAGGGAGTACCAGACTGGAGCCATCTCCACGGAGGTGCTTTTTCTGGAGGAGGAGGCATTTTCCAAGCACATTGAAATTTTTCAGTTATCCAGGGTTGCATTTTGCAAGCGCATTTGAATTTTTCACCTTGACAAGCAGCTAAAGAAGAGGAAGCAGTCAAAGGGAGTGTACCACACAGGGGAGCGTGCAGGAGCTAATGAGATGCTCCAGGTGTCTTGGAGACATCTCCGACTCTTAGACTGGGAGCTTTTATATCCCGCTAACATCACTATTCGTTAGCAGCGCACAGAAAACTGCTGCAAGGAGTGATTTTCCAGGAAAACCTCTGTTCACTGCGGCCCCGGGGCGGGTTGAAACCCTTGTCCCCGCAGGGATGTGCAGCGGCCGGAGGGCGCTGAACCCCTCTCCGTGTCTCTCGGCAGACGGCGTGGTGAACCTGAGCATCCCCATCGTGCTGCCGGTGTCGGCGGAGGACAAGCAGCGGCTGGAGGGCAGCGCGGCGCTGGCGCTCAGCTTCCAGGGCCGCCGGGTCGCGGTGCTGCGCGGCCCCGAGTTCTTCGCGCACAGGAAGGAGGAGCGCTGCGCCCGCGTCTGGGGCACCACCTGCCCCCGCCACCCGCACATCCAGGTGCGTCCGGGCCCTCCCCGCCGTGCCAAGCCCGGCTTGCGGGTGGAATGTGGCCAGGGCTTGGAGAAGTGAGCTTTTCCGAGGTTTGGAGGGCGATGGGTTTGGTGGCTGCGCTGCCAGCCCAGCTCCTTGCTGGGGAGCAGCCCATCCCGAGCAGGCAGGACTGGGTTTTTTGGGAGTCTTCCCTACAGGCAGCCAACAGGGTTGTTATGGTTTTACAGCTCCTCTCTTCCCCCTTAGTCTGTGGCAGCACAAGGAGCATCATCCCTCGGAAAGGGACAGCTCCAGGTTCCAGGCAGACTTGAGCTTTCTGCTTCAAAAGGCTGCAGCTGCTCTTTCCCCTCCCTTAAAATGCCTCGTTTCATTCATTAGCAGCAGGCGTGTGCCTTGCAACAGGCTCATTCCTCCTGCGTGTTCCCCGGAGGAAAGGGCGAAGAGGGAGGTGCAGGAAGGTCTTGTGCCTCCCTGCAGGCTGCCAGAGGAGCCCAGCGCCCCGCTGCATGGGACTGGGTGGCTGCTGCCCCCCTTGGTGAGGTTCTGCTGCCCATGACACACAGTTCACAGGGTCATTGCAGTGATGTTTTCCACCAGCCAGAAGGGAAGGTCATCCTACAGTGGGGTTGAGCCTGATGCTTTTCAAAGGAGACTGGGAGTGGGAGGAGTGTGCTGTCCCCTTTTTGCACTGAGGGTGTGTGTAATTCCCAGATGGTGATGGAGAGTGGAGACTGGCTGGTTGGTGGAGACCTGCAGGTCCTGGAGAAGATCAAATGGAATGATGGGCTGGACCAGTACCGCCTGACCCCGCTGGCTCTCAAGCAGAAGTTCCGGGAAATGAACGCTGGTGAGTGCCCTGGTTGCACCAGTGACAGGGCTCTTCCTGCCCCACCAGGCCTTGGTGTGATCTGTGAGCTGCTCCCAAGCTCACAGCACTTCCAGGTGGCTTCTGGAGGCTCCCAAGATGGGGCTGTTTGGGGGGGTGGGCAGTAAAGGGGACTCAGGGCGTGGCACAAAAAGTGGCACAGGGTCTCCTTGGTTAGGGCAGGGCAGTGCTTGTGATGGGCTGTGTCCTCTGAGGGCTGGGAGGTGCTGGGGATGCTGCTCACGTCCCCCCTGGCAGGTCAGATCCTCCCTGCACTGACATCCTTGGCCTTCACACCTGGGGCACAGCTCAAGTGTCTCCTCCCAGCTCTCTGTGCCATAGGACCCCAGAATGATTTGGGTTGGAAGGACCTTAAAGCTCATCCCATTCCACCCCCTGCCATGGGCAGGGACACCTTCCACGTTCCCAGGTTGCTTCAAGCCCCTTCCAGCGTGGTCCCAGCAGGCTGGAAAGGGTCAGACACCCACCCTCGCTTTGGGGAAAGAGCTTTGGCCCTCCTGAAGGTGCCACTGAGCCTGGGGAGCTGACAGAGCACTTAAGACATCAGTGAAGGCTTCCAGCGCTGTGCACAAACGTTGCAGGAGCGCTGATAGGGCTGAAATCAGCCCCAAAGGAAGGGAGTGCAGTGAAAATAACCTTGGCAGGGCAATGTGTGTGTGAGGAACACTCAGCTGAGCTGTTCAGGGCCTTGCTCATGTGGAGACATGGCACACACAGCTCTGTCACTGCTGGGTCAGGACACACACACAGAGCTCTGTCACTGCTGGGTCAGGACACACACACAGAGCTCTGTCACTGCTGGGACAGGACACACACAGCTCTGTCCCGGCTGGGACAGGGCACACAGAGCTCTGTCACTGCTGGGACAGGGCACACACAGCTCTGTCCCGGCTGGGACAGGACACACAGAGCTCTGTCACTGCTGGGTCAGGACACACACACAGAGCTCTGTCACTGCTGGGACCGGGCACACACAGCTCTGTCACTGCTGGGAGAGGGCACACACGGCTCTGTCACTGCTGGGACAGGGCACACAGAGCTCTGTCACTGCTGGGACAGGGCACACACGGCTCTGTCACTGCTGGGAGAGGGCACACAGAGCTCTGTCACTGCTGGGACAGGACACACCAGTCTGTCACACCTGTTTGGAAGCTCAGAGTGTGGACTGAGGCCCGTGACCCCCTGACCTTTCCCTTCCAGACGCCGTCTTCGCGTTCCAGCTGCGCAACCCCGTGCACAACGGGCACGCCCTGCTCATGCAGGACACGCGGCGCCAGCTCCTGGAGAGGGGCTACAAGAACCCCGTGCTCCTGCTGCACCCCCTGGGGGGCTGGACCAAGGACGATGACGTCCCTCTGGAGTGGCGCATGAAGCAGCACGCAGCCGTGCTGGAGGAGCAGGTCCTGGACCCCAAGTCCACCATCGTGGCCATCTTCCCCTCTCCCATGCTCTACGCCGGCCCCACGGAGGTAATACAGCCCTTGGTTGCTCGGCAGGGCAAGGCAGGAAGCCTGTCCGTGGGGGTTGTGCTCCCAGCCTGCCTGTGCAGCTGTGGAAAACCCTGGGAAGGGGCTGGAGCTGTGCCCTCACTCTTGGCTCCCTGCGCTGCTGTAGCGTCTCCCCACAAAGCTCGGCTCCATCAGCTCCCATCCTCTCCTGGGCTGGGGAGGAGGGCCAGAAACAGGCTTCACCTTTTTCTAGCAGGCAGAAATGTTCATTTATTTGTCCCCAGGGGTTTCCCTTCAGTCCTAAATCACAGGGATGAAAGGGGCAGATGCTGAACCTCCCCTTCCATATGCTGGGGGGCACCACTTTGAAACCTGGCACATTGAAAACTCAAACCACCACCTCCATTTGCCATCAGACGAAACCCAGCCCTGTGGGGCTCTTTTCTGTTAGAGCCAGGATGAAATGCTTGAGAGACCCATTTGTGTTTGGACTCAGTGTTTATTAATTCTTATCTATAGTACAGTTGTGAGTTCTAGCTAACAAAGTGAAAAATGGCTCTGTCTCCAGCTCTTTCCAAGGTCTTTTAAGCACAAACTGTCCAATTATGAAATGACACCTAGATTATTTTTAGTTTTAACCCAATAGCCAACCACCTGTGGTCAGCAATGCGGGTTTTTCTATCCAATTACAAAATGCCACCCAAATCCATGAAGAAGAAGGTGAAAAAGAAGGACTGGCCTACGCCCTAAAACCTCCATCTTGCTTTATACATATTACTATGTATTATGTATATTATATTACTATAGTCTAAAACCTTNGCTTTCCCTTGGGAAAGGAGCCAGCAATGGTTAGCAAGCTAAAATTCAGGCTCAGAAATGTCAAGCCCACACTATCATTCAATTTTTGAAGCCTCTTCCGTGGCCTCAGGTCAAACGCAGTGTTCTCCTGGGGGGTCAGTGCCTGTAGCACAGAGAGTCTAAAATTCTCAGTGCCCGGGGTTCCCACATCACCCAATTCCCACGGGAGGCCCCCCCTCTCCCCCAGTCCTCAGTCGCTGTGTCCCTCCCTGCAGGTGCAGTGGCACTGCCGGGCCCGGATGGTGGCGGGGGCCAACTTCTACATCGTGGGGCGCGACCCGGCGGGAATGCCGCACCCCGACTCCAAGCAGGACCTGTACGAGCCCACGCACGGCGGGAAGGTGCTGAGCATGGCCCCCGGGCTCACCTCCGTGGAGATCATCCCCTTCCGCGTGGCTGCCTACAACAAGCTCAAAAGAGCCATGGATTTCTACGACCCCGAAAGGTAACGCAGCGGCGGCGGCGTGGTTCCTTCAGAACGTGGGGTTTGTGGGCTCGCAGCTTTCCGGGGGACAGGGAAAAGCCATGTTTCTCCCAAGGAGAGGAACGGGGGGAGAGCTTGGGAAAGCCGCCCGTGTTTTCCTCCAAGAGCTGTTCCCAGGTGTCACGTGAAACTGGAGATGCCACCAGGGAGGAGAAGCAGCACAGGCTGGGCGCTGAGAGGCAGTAGAAAGGCAGCCTCCCGCAGCTGGGAAGTGTGTTATGGATGCTCCAGCTCCTCTGGGATGAGGAGCCCTGGGGGGTGGCTCGGGCCAGCTGTGCTGATGTCACCTGTCTCTGTTCCGCACAGGCACAACGATTTTGACTTCATCTCAGGAACACGCATGAGGAAACTGGCTCGGGAAGGGGAAAACCCCCCGGATGGCTTCATGGCCCCCAAAGCCTGGAAAGTCCTCACCACGTACTACCAGTCACTGGAAAAAAAGAATTAACTCCTCCTCCTCCTCCATAGAAATACCTTTATTAAGAGTGAGCAATGATCGATTGATTCCCTGTGACACAGATCACTTGGCATGACCCTGGGATTTTCCTACCTGGGTCAGAGTGTTTTTTACCAATCAGAAATGCTTTGAGCCTGATTCTTCTCCCCCTAAAGCTGCTGGGAGTGTCCCCATGGAGCTGGAAGGGATGAGGAGCAGGCCCTTCGTTCCCAGCTGGCACCAGGACGTGCCACTGGGATCGTTGTGGTGCTGCCAGGGCCACACAGCAGCTCCCAGTGCAGAGGGGGGGCCTCAGACCAGGATAAATCCTGCCCTGCCTGGAGCAGAAATGAGCAAGTGCCTTTCCACATTGTGCCTTAGACAATTTTTGCTAATTAACAGAAGAATCTTTTTAATGCCCTTTTTTAAAAAAGGACTTTCTAAGATCAGCTGTGACTGCTGCCAGTTCCTTGTGGCTGAGCCAATTCCTCACTGCCTCCTTGTTCCCTTCCTCCTGCTTGACCTCTGGTCACACAAATCCTGGGCTGAGCGTTCCTGCTGCTCCAAGTTCAGCTGTCTGTGAGATTGTGCCATGGTGATCCCTGCACTGACAGCATCCCTGTCCTGGAGGCACCATAAAGCCCGGAGATCCCTGAGAAAGCTCTGGACAGCAAGGAAAAGTCAGGGACGCTGTCGCCGTGCTTTCAGGTGTCCTCCCAGCTGGCAGGATGGGATCCCCCTCCCCTCTGCCCACACTCCCATCCCAGAGGCAAATCCAAGGCAGAACAGCAAAGACACAGCGCGAGGTGGGTCTGGAGAACCAGCTGAGAGGAGGCTGAAGCTCCTGCCCTCGTCCCCACCTGTGTGGGTACAGGTGACCTGATTTATTCCGTGTCTGTGGGATGGGGCTGCTGGGGACAGCCAGAGGATGACAGGACAGCCCTTGGGCGCCCCAGCCCTGTGGGGTGCTGGTGCTGCTCCCGGCTCTGGCTGTGGAAAGTTACCCCGGACTTTATCTCCTTCCCCATCCTCATCCTGACATGGACTTTGCCTGCGCCGTGCCTGAGGCTTTTCCGCTGACTCGCAGCTCCTGCCGTGGCCTCGAGGGACAGAGCAGTGACACAACAGCGGAGCAGTGACACAACAGCGGAGCTTCCCCGGGCACTCCCGGAGGCCCAGGGCCACCTGCCCGTGCCTCGGGCTGTGCCCGTGGCCAGCGGGGGCTTCCAGGGACAGGGCTGGTCCCGCCTCGCCTCCCCTGCAGGGAGGGCTCAGCAGAGAACAACCAGGCACTCGGCAATGCCAGCAACGGCTGCACTCCATGGTTTTTGCAGCTGGCCTTCTTCAGCAGCTGCCCCAGGACCTGCGGGGATGTGTCCCCGATGAAGGGGAATCAGCCACCCTCCCTTCTCGTGGCTCCAGTTTTAATTCCAGATGGATCCACGCTCAGCAAATCCAACCTGCTCCCGCTTGTGGGGCAGGGTACTGTGAGCTACGGCCTCCTCTGCTGTGGCCAGGGCACAGTGTCCAAGCCTTCGTCTATGACTGGAAAATATCCTGGCAAAAGGGCTTTGGGGGTGGGGTTTTTAAGGCTTTTTTTTAAAGTATTTGGAGCAAAGCTGTGTTTTACCCGAAGGCAAATGCTGCCGCCTCTGTGGGAATTGACAGGGCACCAGCACCAGCCTCATCCAGCCTGGCCCTCTGGCAGGAAGCAATAGTCCCATTTAGGATTTTTAAGGAGTGAAATAGCACTGGTGGCTGCTCATCATACAATAATCCAGTGCTGAAACCTGTCCCCCACAGTAAATCCATGTGGTCACAGCAAAACCCTGTATGTTGTATTATCATGTTAAACCAGCACAGTGTCCTGATTACCTCTGATTAAAACACGTGGACTGGGGGGGTTTGTAGTCTATTTATTAAAGACATGAGACTGGAATTTGTACCTCAACTGATGCATCTCATGATTTAATATATTCTGAACTTGATACTCTATGAAACACTCTCTTTTAGTACAAATAAATATTTATATGTGTAAGCAGCTCTCACTTGGTGATTTTTGGGCGGAGCTTTGCTGGAGGCTCGCTTGGTGTCGGCGATGCTGCGCTTGAGCAGCTGTCCCTGGAGCTGGGGGAGAGGGATCGGGCTCTTCCCCCCTTCAGAGAGGCAGGATCGGATGCTGAGGGTTGGACCAAGCCTCTGGAGCCCTGGAATTAAAGCAGCCACATTCCAAACCACGCTGCTTCCTCAGCCTTTCGAGGAAGCTGCCAGAGGGTTTGTGCCTTGACAGGGACTCCCACAGCAGCAGCAAGAGTAGACAAGTACGGGAGAGTTGCCGGAGAAGTGGGAATTGCACTCCAGCTGCAGTAGCTGCCCCAGGAGCAATCCGAAATAACTCCTCGTGCCTCTGCAGTCAGCCCTGGTGAGGTACGGGCGGCAGGGAAAGGCAGCAGCGCCCAGGGCTGGGGTTTGGGGCACCGCCAGGAGCTCAGAGCTCAGGCAGGGCCCAGGGGCTGCCCCCGGGCTTGCTCTGCTCCCGCGGCATTAAACCCCCCGAGGACACACTTCACACTCAATTAAGGCCAATTGAGACCTGCCTGCGCTGGGGTTTTACCGAGCAGGAAGCGGTGCCGGAGGAGCTTCCCAGGCTGGCATTTCTCCGGTGGAGCAGCCCCCGAGCGGGGCGGGAGCGCGGCGGGCGAGGGCAGAACCGGCCCCGAGCGCAGAACCGGCCCTGAGGGCAGAACCGGCCCTGAGCACAGAACCGGCCCCGAGGGCAGAACCGGCCCCGGGGGCACAACCGGCCCCGAGCGCAGAACCGGCCCCGAGGGCAGGGGCAGCGGGAGAACCGCCCTGCCACAGGCGCCATCCCGCCTTCCCAGGGACCCCAGAATACACCTGTGTCAGGTTTAGGGTTACTCAAGGAATCCTGGAATGGTTTGGGTGGGAAGGGACCTTCAAGCCCATCCAGTGCCACCCCTGCCATGGCAGGGACACCTCCCACTGTCCCAGGCTGCTCCCAGCCCCAGTGTCCAACCTGGCCTTGGGCACTGCCAGGGATCCAGGGGCAGCCACAGCTGCTCTGGGCACCCTGTGCCAGGGCCTGCCCACCCTGCCAGGGAACAATTCCTGCCCAATATCCCATCCAGCCCTGCCCTCTGGCACTGGGAAGCCATTCCCTGTGTCCTGGCACCCCATCCCTTGTCCCAAGTCTCTCAATTTTTCCAGTAGCTCCTTCAGGCACTGGAGGGTCTCAAGGAGGTCACCCCAGAGCTTCTCCTCTCCAGGCTGAACAATCCCAGCTGTCCCAGCCTTTCCTCCCAGCAGGGCTGCTCCAGCCCTCTGCTCATCCTGCTGCCTTCTTTCTGAACCCCAGGCTCACCCAGAGCTCACTGTGCACTCAGCCCCAGCCCTGAAGTGTCTTGTGGGATTAACATCCCAGACTTTTTCCATTTCCATAGCCCAGCAGTTCTCCTGTGCCTATATTCCTGCACCCTTGTGCTAGACCACTGTGCATCTCCCATTGCTTTGTGATGCAGGGAACGAGTCTAAGCAATTATTCAATTATTTTTATCCTCCCCCTCCTATTTGGTTTTAAGATTATATTGGGACAAACGCAGCCCTGCTGCATCACCCAGCCAACATTCCAGAGGGCAGGACAGCAGGGAGCTGGCTGAGCTTGAGGGACACTGTCACCAGCCCCTGACACGGTGTCATGGCAGGACTCCAGCCCTCCTTATTTCACTTTATTTTCCTTTGCAGTGCATTTGGTTTTACATCAGTCTGTGCCTCCAATGTTTCCCTCCCCACACAGGCAGCAGAGCTGTGACACAGCATCCCACCCCCTGGGGCTCTGAACAATTAATTCCCTTTATAGATTTGGGGTCAATTACTGCACAATTCATAGCATTATATGAAAAAACTTCAAGTTCTTGACTATGTCTGACAATAACTTCACAAAAAAAAAAAAAAAATTTTGCCACTCACATTTGCAACCCTCGGCCTTTATCGCAACAGAACGTTACAAGAATTTACCAGAACTGGTACCAGCAAGGACAGCACGTTGCTAAACCACATCAATAAGCCCAAACCCCATTTCCTCCTCTTTAAATTCACAGATCCGAGCACGGGGCAGAGTCAAACATCTCACAATGTCCCCCCTGTGCCTCAGGGCAGTGACATTTCAGGGGAGGGTGCACAGTGGGGCTTGCAGAGACAGAGGGGGAAGCAAGTCCTTGGGACAGTGCACAGGAGCTCAGAAAGCTCGGGCTCCACAGAGCTCAGAGGACGTGAGGCTTCAGGAAAGAGCAAGTGGGATTCTACTCTAACTGCTCACAGCAAGGGAAGACCAAAAATAAAATCAGCCTTCATTTAAAAAGCCTTCAAAAGCAGAATTCATAAAAAATTAAAAGTATTCAAACATTCTTAGAGAGTAGTTTACTATCTTGACTAAATGGCACCAGATTTCAAGTGGTCATGTGGAAGAAAAATCAGTAGCATTTCAAATGTTGCTTTGTTCTAGGAGCAGTTTCTATCCTGGCATTTGCTGCTAAAAGGTACAAGTGAACTGAGTATTGAGGAATCTTTCCCTTATGCAGCTTCTGATTTGGTTTGCTTCAGGAAGTAGAAAAGATTTGCCATACTCAAGTTATCTACAGATTATGTCTATGTATAAAAAAAAGTGTGGCTATGTACAGGTCCTGCACTCACACACCCATCTGGACACACACAGCCCGTGCCAGGTCCTGCCCCCGGCCCCAGGACCACCCACTCCTGCTGGAAGGCTCCAAGGGATCCCCAGGGACAGCACGCAGGCACTCGCTCTTGGTCTGGGCTGAATTGTTCCACTCATGATCTGTGCTTCCACTTCCAATTGGAATTGCAATAACTTAGAGGTTGTTGTTGTATAAAAACGATTCCAGGAACAGAATTCCCTTTGCCACCCCTGCTCCCACCCCCTGACCCTGGTTTTGCTAACTGATTACAGAAGTCAAACTAAATCACATCAGGAACTGCAAACACACTCTTTTGTCTTAATCAAACACGATCTCCATAGCCAGGTTCTGCATGGAGACATCCTTGGATTTCCTCATCTTCTCGATGGCCCTGTGGAGATCCTGCTGCTGCACGGGCCGGATCTCATCTTCATTGTGCCTGGGGAAGAGAGAGGAACAGCCAGGTGAGGCTCCAGGGGCTGTGTGACAGCTGGGCCAAGTCAGCAGCCACCCTGCAAACAGCAGCTCTGACATGGATCCAGCTGGGATCCCAGAACCACTGACGCTGGAAAATCCCCCCCAGCCCATGGAGTCCCAGCTGTGCCCACCTTGTCCCCAGCCCAGAGCTCTCAGTGCCACCTCCAGGCCTTCCCTGCACACCTCCAGCCATGGGCACTCCAAACCTCCCTGGGCAGCCCCTGCCAAGGCCTGAGCTCCCTTTCCAGGCAGAAATTCCTGCTGCTGCCCAACCTGAGCCTCCCCTGGCCCAGCTTGAGGCCGTTTGCCCTTGTGCTGTCCCTGTTCCCTGGGAGCAGAGCCCGACCCCCCCTGGCTGTCCCCTCCTGGCAGGGAGTTGTGCAGAGCCACCAGGTCCCCCCTGAGCCTCCTTTTCTCCAGGCTGAGCCCCTTTCCCAGCTCCCTCAGCCGCTCCTGGGGCTCCAGCCCCTTCCCCAGCTCCCTGCCCTGGACATGCTGCAGCCCCTCCATGCACCCAGGATTGCTGCAGGTGTTGCAAAGACCAGAGCAATGTCCCAGCACCGTGTCAGCAGCACTGAAGTCTGGCACTAACCAGTGCAGCAGCAGGACTTGGTGGCTCAGGCCACCTCCAGCTTGGGCACCTTGGAACAACCAAGGTGCCGCTTATTTTCGGAGCCAAAAGGAGTAACAGTAACTGAGTTGTAGGGGGGGAGTTTGTGTATAGTGGCAATTGGGCATGAAAACAGGACGCTCCTGCTGTGTGTGACCCTGTCCCCAGGGCCAGCTGCAGTCAGGGAGCACAGGGAAGAGCTGTGGCTGCGCAGAGGGCCCCACGTACACGTCCTCCTCGCAGGCGTTGTTGACGTACTCCCGCACGCAGAGCAGCGCCGCGTCCCGGCACATCTCCTTCAGGTCGCTGCCTGAGAAGCCGTCCGTCTCCTTGGCCACCTGCAGCAGATCCACGTGGCTGTCCACCTGTGGGGACCTCCAGGTCAGGCCACGGACACTCCAAAGCCACCGGCTTTGCTTACCGCAAGCAACAGTCACCTCTGAGAGTTTCCACCCACCCTGAGATCATCTGACATTTTTGGGGAGCTAAATTCGTCCCTTACTCTCTGAGCCTCCATGTGGTTCACACCACTACAGGAAAGTGATGTTTCAGCTCATCAACCTCTGCCATTGGTTCAAAACCTCACCAGAACCCCACACAAACCCCAGGCATCCCATTGGTGTATCCTGTACTAACCATGCTCCTGCACGGATGTGCCTGGAAAATCTGGATCCCAGGAACAGTGACCCCTTTTCCCAGGTGCCCACATTGAGTTTCTCAGAACTCTGCTGTCTGGACACCAGTTTCTGCTTCACACAGCCCCAAAACAGGGGATTTAGAGGCAAAATAACGTGCCCAACTCGGTGCACGGGGTCAGGCTGAACTCTTGCCAGTCAATACCTCAGGTTTATTCCATCCTTTTGTGGAATTTCTGATTCCTTTCCCACCATGTCCATCAGTATTTCCTTTTCAAAAAGTTAAAGCCAAGGCAGTCTAATAAAAAGCTGATATTATGGAATCACTTCTTTCAAGAGGAAAACTATTCCATGGTTTAAGTCAGGCAAGAAAAAGGGAGGGCAGGACTCCCCTTGCCATGTGAAGTCTGGCCTTGAGAGATCCAATTCCTCCTCCTGTGGGATAACCAATATAGACTTCGTTTTTTTACCTCCCTGAAAATCTTACTTGTGTGGTTCCCTGCCAGATGCTGGTGAGCTGCCGTTTTTAGGCCTCTTCAAAAAATTTGTTTTACTAATAAAAGATATTTATTAGGCTGGAGCTCAGCCTAGAGACACTTTGCAACGTAAACTTGAAGGCAATTAGTACTGCTGACTAAATTTGGGAGGAAGCTCTGATGACAGGGATCCCCTATCCCGCCACAGCCACTTCCAGGTGTGCTCGCACCTCATCCTTCCCCTCTCCTCTGAAGGAAATTTGAATTATGGGTCAAAAGCAGCACTGTCAAAGAAGGTCATTCCCCCTGCTTGACTTGAGCTAAGAAAGAGCTGAAGAGTCAGCATCTTCTCCCTGCTTCATTGAGGGCTTGAAATTTCCTTCCCTGATCTAAACATGATTCACCTTCACCTTTTTTAGAGAGAGCAATCTCTTCTCTTGTCACAGAATGAGGAAATGGAGCCAGAGAAATGGAGTCATTCTGCTCAGAGGGGGTGATTCACCACACAAGGCAAGGCTCCTGCTCCCAAAGGAGCCAGCTGCAGGGCTTTAATGTCAGGCCACACCTAAACCCACAAAAGATTCCCAAGTTCTCGCCGTAAATACCCTGGCAGATCATCTCAGCCTCTCTGCAAGGCAGGCAATTATAAACCACACGTTCTGCAAGGCCAGAGCTGCACTGGGGGCAGTAATGCAGCCATGAGCCACCCACGGGAGCCTACTCACATTTTCATTCTTCAAAATCAGCTTCAAGATCGCCTCTCTTTGCTTCAGAGCCTGAAACAGAAGAGACTGAAGTTACCAGAAGACAAAAATAAACACTTGTGACACTGGGCTTCCAGTCCCATCGGTTCCCTCGCCCAGGACAGGTGACACACTCTGAGGAAACCTCTCTGATGGCAAGGTCAGCTCCACAGGTGATGCTTGGGGAATTCTAAACCAGATAAATCACACACTGTGTGAGGAGGTTGCTGAACAATCAGCTGAGTCCTGGGCAGATCCTTCCTAGGAAGGTCCAACACGGGCAATGAAGACTGTGTTTTGTGCCTGCCAAACCTCACTTACATCATCAAAAAGAGGAAAAACTCCCCCACAGATAATCTGGCAGCTGAACAGTTGCTACTCTGTCCCAAAACCAACTTCTACCACTTCCCTCTGCTTTGCAGGTAATTTTTGATGAGGAATTTGGGGCCTTTTCATCTCAAACTCAGTTATAAAATCTGCAAGCCTTTCACTCCTGCCCATGCCTGTTCCCAATCCACAGCACATCAATTATTCCACCTTCAGTAGGAGTCAGGGCCAGTCTGGGTTGATCACAAAGCAAGAGAGAAGCAGCAGGGAGGGCTGCAGTGGGGTAAGGAAAATCTGTTCCCTAAATGACACCTCCTGTGGCAACTGATCCTGGCAGAGGGAGCCAATCCCTGTAATATCCCAGGGTACATAATTCATCATTCTAATGATGGGGTTTGACAGAATGACACAACAAAGTACTCAAATCCACGTCCTTGTGCCCTGCTAACTCAAGGAACAGCTGGAGATGAGGAAGGTGTGTGGAACAGCTGTGGAAGCACAGCAGTTCCCAGGTTAGAAATGCTATTTCCAAAGGGATCCACTCCCATGGAGTGAAAGTTAGTTCTAACAGCACAGGCCTGGGAACACAACTCCGCTCTTGTACAATCACTAAGAATTTTACTCCTCCAGTTTGGTCTCTGAGTCTCAGCAAAAATGGATAATGATTTCTGTAGCCAGAAGGGAATTCCCACAGCCACGACTGAACTCCTGGTAACACCGACACAAACGTGTCTGGTGATCACCAGGCATTTAAAAGTGACTGAAATACCTGGAAAAGGATGGCAGGTGCAACCTTTGGAGTAAGAACAACCTTGTGACAGCTGCCTAATTGATAAAGAACTTCATAACTGGGGCATAAATCATAGAATCATGGAATGGTTTGGGTCCTTAAAGACCATCTTGTTCCAAGCCCATCACAGGCAGAACAAACCAGGTTTTCCACACTGTCTGCTGTGGAAAGGCCTGAGCAGAACACAGTTACAAACCAGCCCTCCCCAGCGTGCAGCATCCAAACATCTCCATTCCCAGAGAAGAGCAGGGCTGGGAAACTCACGGCGTTGTTTCAGATAAAAGACCCAAGAGACCAAAACTTCACCTTAAAAAGCTGAGTGATGGACGTGCTTCAGAAAACCCTAAAGCCAGCTCAGCAGAACACAGCATTTCCTGGAGGAAAACCCCCAGAGCTGTGGATTTGCTGGCTGGGGGGCAGGGCAGGCAGGACTCACGGGCTGGTTGATGTGGAAGCGGGTGGGCATCCTCCTCATGATGGCAGAGTCCAGGTCCTGGGGCCGGTTGGTGGCTCCCATCACGATCACCTGCATGACACCAACAGACAGCACTGAAACCAGCGCTGGGAAAGATCCACAGCCCGGGAATGCCAGCACCAGCAGCTCCCCCTGTGGGCTCGACATTTCTGAGCCTGAATTTTAGCTTGCTGACCACTGCTAGCTCCTTTCCCAAGGGAAAGCTGGCAACAATTTCTCTTTTCAAAACATCTCTCTCCCGTTTCTCAGCACAGGTTCAGTAAACAGTGTTCCCTTTCCCATAACAACTGTCCCCAGGGGTTGTTTCCTATTCCTGAACCAATGGAGAGCAGTGTCAGTCCCATGGACCAATAACAGACCTTTTTACACAGCACGCTCTAAAAGAAACTGTTGGAACTGTAAATAAAGCCTCTTTCTCTTCTGACAGCTCTGTGGAGTCAATCTATTTCATGTCCTACCATAACATCCCCTACTTTAGCATCAGCATTGACCTTTGAAGAAATTACATCAAAGTTTCCTGGCAGTGATCTCAGCGAGGGCAGCTGGAGAGCCCTGGTGCCACAAATACCACCTGGGGGGAGATTTCTACACGAGTCCAACTTGAAAATTCAAACCCTAAGAAGGAACTTAAAACTTCTGCTTGTGATGTCACTTTTAGCTCCTGGTGGAAATTGAAAGGAGATGTTTGGGGAAGGTATTTAAAAATGTGGGGGTTTTGGGCTGTGCTGAAAAAAGAATCACAGAAGGTTTGGGTTGGGAAAGACCTGAAAGGTCATCTTGTTGCAGGCCCTCCACGGGCAGGGACACCTTCCAGGAGACCACCACGGCAATGGCTTCACCTGGCTGCTTTCACATGCACCCAAATGGTGTCTTTATTTTTTTAAACATTCAAAGAAGCATTCCATGACCCACAGGTCAGCAGTGGGTTAAAGGTGTCCAAGTCAAGCCCAACAGCAGGACAGTGTTTACCTCCCTGGAGCACTCCAGCTCTTAATTCCAGAACAAATTTACTCCCCATTCACAGCAGCTTTGTTTCCCCACTTCTTACTCTAAGCTGTGTACATGGTAAACAGCCAGGCAGGAGAGTGGAAAAGGGCAGGGTGATTAATCTGGGCTCCAGGGGGTTTCCTGCCCTGCTCCTGCCTTTGGGCCAGGCCCAGCAGCTCCAGGAGGGCGGGCCCGCGGGGCTGCTGGCCCGGCAGAGTCACCCTGCCACCTAGAGGCACTGGGACTGCCGGCTCGGGGATCAGCCACACTTCCCTGGGCAGTATTTTCGGCCAAAAGGCAAATTCTTCACCTGCCCTGAGCTCCTGCCACACTCCAGATCCACCCTCAGCAGGTTTAGCCCACAGCTGAGCGTGGTTTCCAGGTGGAATCATTCACCTCAACACTTCCTTACTCTTTCCTCCAAGCATTTGGGATTCTTGTTTTTCTTACAAAAGGCAAACGCTGCGGGGAATGAATAATTTCCTTTGCTCCAAGGTACTGTCAGTGTATTGGGGAAAAATAAGGTAAGACACTGTGTTAGGAAGATGATATCAGTTTTCAGTGAAGGGTTCATATCACTGGCTTTTTACTAACAGGAAGCTTTAACCCTCCTCAGTACATATATATCACATTTTTTATTCATTTGGGGAAAAATCAGCTAAAAAGCATCTTTAGCACAAGCTTGGGAGAGGAGGAGAAGCCATTTATAGAAAAATACACATTAAAAAGACTGAAAGTTTTCACTTTAGAGAATAAACATCCTGTTCAGGGGCTTTAAGAAGATCATCCCAAGTGACAGTTCAGAACCATGGCATGCAGGCTTTCTGCTACATCCAAGTAACTTAGAATCCCAGAATGGTCTGGGATGCGAGGCTACCTTAAAGCCCATCCCATCTCATCTGAAAATGCCACTTCTTGATGAAAACCAAAATAAGCACAAAGCCAATCTTTTCAGGAAGAACAACGATCTGTGGATAGAATTCCCCTGAAGAGCTGGGAATCACTGCCAGGGAAGGAGTCCTTTGGCAATCCCTGCTCCAGGCGCTCTGTCCCTGCTCCCCAGCAGCTCCACACACAATATCCCAGCTGAGGGAACGCCATCCCCTCTCCCAGAAGCCCGAGCACCCACCTGGCAGTTGTAGTCGGTGTCCAGCCCGTCCCACAGGCTCATGAACTGGGCTTTCATCATGGCCGTGGCCTCGTGGTCGGTGCTCGATCGGTTCCGCAGGAAGGAATCTGTGCCAAAGGAGGGAAGCAGTCGCTGCCAGTCCAATTCCTCACACCTGGCCTGCTCTCTTAGCTCATAAATGCATTTTTAATTGGCAGCGTCAGCAAACAACACGTGCTGCTAAGGGTGAAGGCAGCAAGGTGGGCTCTCCCCACTCCTCAGCCCCCTTTCGAAGGGCACTACACAAGCCTGCGCCCATCACAGGAGACTGCCCCACATCTTCTGCTCCAAGTTTTCACCCTCCTGAACTCATGGGAAGCAGCCTCCCCTCCTGTTCTTCAGCCTAATGAAACCACTATTCCAGAGCTCTCCTAAAACCATATTTTACTTCCCAGTGTGTGCCCTGACAGCAGAAGCCCTGAAGTGCATTTGTTGCTCAGTTTCCTCATGAACCAAAGATAAGTAGCAACTTGTTTTACTTGTGAATTCCTCCACTACCACCAGGAAAAAAAACATGGGTTTTTTTTAATGTGCCACCATTCCTTTACAATTCTATTTCTCTTACTGAGCCTTCACTCTTTTTAAGGAAAAGATGACAGCAGATCCATACATCACTGAACCACAGTTAGTTCAATATCACTCTGCTATAGATACTGACAAAAAAAGAGATTTTTACCTATTTCATCAATAAAAATGATGGATGGCTGGAGCTTTATGGCCAGGGAGAAGACAGCAGCAGCCAGCTTTTGGGATTCTCCATACCATTTATCCGTCAGCGTGGAGGGCTGGAGGTTGATGAACCTACACCCGGCTTCCTTGGCCGTAGCTTTGGCAATCAGGGTTTTCCCACATCCAGGGGGGCCATAGAGAAGGACTCCTGGAAAATTCACAGGGTTAATGCTCTGCTGGGACAGCCCTGGGGGTGTCCAGCCTCAAGTTTGATCCAGGTCTTAAAAGGTAAGAAACCAAAGCAAGGAAACATTATTCCATCGAATCAGAGGTTTTAAGATATTCCCTATTAAATTACAGCTCAGAACAGCCCATGACAGGAACGGTGAAGCTGAGAGGAGACATTTGAAAGAGGACTGGTTTATTGTCCCTGCCCATGGCAGGGGCTGGAACATCATCTTTAAGGTCCCTTCCAACCCAAACCACTCCATAATTCCATTTTATTCCATTCCCAGGACTATAAAGGTTACATAAAATTAACCCCTATATATGTCCTGTCAGCACCTGACAGGCCTTGTTTATAGCTCCTTTCAGTCCTGCTAATAAAGCTTAGCACAGAGGAGGGAGGAAAGGAAAAATCCATCACACAACAGACCCACAGACATTTTAAACAAATTACCCACAATTAAACATGACATCTTCTATTATTTTTAAACTTGTCACAGTGGAAGAATTCACAGGGGTGTTTGTCTAACACAGTTCTAAAGAAAACAATTTCAAGAGCAACATTCAGTCAAAAGAGCCCAAAGCACAGGGAATATCAAGGGTTTTTCTCTGTTTATGTGGGTGATGCCCACAAACATCATTACTCTAGGGCAGTGACTTCCTATTAACAGCCAGCACAAGCCACTCGTAAAACTGGGGAGCAGCCCGAGCTGGAAAGTCTGCTTTAAAAAGATAAATAATAAAAAAATCATTTTTTCCTTCAGCTTATTAGATCATGGCATTCATGTAATTTTCCAGACAGCTTCAGTTTGTGACTTACACAGAACATAGCCTGGAAAAACTAAACCAGCTACTAAAATGCTGCATTTTCCATGCCTTGGGACACAGGATTGAGGTGGTCACAGATCCAGGCAGTAATTAAGAGCTCCAGAAATCAACATTCCAAGGGACAAAGCAGTAAACTTGGGTGTTTTGTCCAACAGTTTAGGTTTAAATTCTGCTTTTTTTCCTTTTTTTTTTTTTCTTCTCAGTAACATACAACAAACATGGCTGTAGGGATTCCAGCAGAGTCCAGCTTGTGTTTTACCATGGAAAATGAATCTGCCACCTGCCTTAACACTGTGTAACCCAACTCCAGAGAGAGAGACTCAAGGGATCTCCAGAGGAAAAACGGGATGTCTGTCTTGCTGAATGATGGGAATTTCTAGGAGTGTCAAAGCTGTAGAGCAGAGTTAGAGCTCAACTCTGCCAAAGGACAACACGGGGTGTAAAGACAGTAAAAATGACACTTAGGGCAGTTAAAAATGCAGGATACACGGATTATAATGGACTGCAGTGACAGGGCGAGGGGAAATGGCTTCATGCTGACAGAGAGGAGGTTTGGATGGGATCTTGGGCAGGAATTGTTCCCTGGCAGGGTGGGCAGGCCCTGGCACAGGGTGCCCAGAGCAGCTGTGGCTGCCCCTGGATCCCTGGCAGTGCCCAAGGCCAGGCTGGACTTTGGGGCTTGGAGCAGCCTGGGACAGTGGGAGGTGTCCCTGTCCATGGCATTGGATGGGCTTCAAGGTCCCTCCCAAGCCAAATAATTTCCTGATTCTGTGATTAGTGCACAAAAATGGACCATCATAACCAAAATCCAGCTATTGCTTCATTGTTGAGACAAAACTCCTTCACCAACGCAGAAGAGGGAAAATCTGAGGGTTTTCCCTGGCATCAGTCCTAATGTTTGCCCTTTGACCTAACAACCCACTTCCCTTTCTGAGAAACTGCACCTTTTACATTTTAAATACCAAGGTATAAATCCATCACATTCCCTTCCTACCTTTTGGGGGCTGTAAGAGCCTGGAATTCTCAAACAAATATTTCTTCTTGATGGGCAAAATGACAGTGTCTTTCAAATCTGTGATGACATCATCTAAGCCTGCAATATCACTCCAGGTGACCTGCAAGGGAAAAACAGTGTTGGGAATGCTCAGCATTGATCCTGCCAAGGAAAAGCACCCACCAGCTTCAAAGGAGTGCCTTGAAAATAAAAGAGAGAAGGGATGAAAACCCTTCGCTCTCAACGATGCAGTTTGAGTTTTAGATCACAGGAATATTTCCTGTGTATTTCCACAGAGGTGCAAACAATGCAATCCAGAGACAAAGGGGAATTTTGCAGGTCTGAGGAGCAGGGAAGTTGCTTACGTGCATGCTGAGTGGGTCCACCAGGTGGGCAGCAATGCTCATCTCGTACTCGGTCAGCTTGACATTCTTCACTCCTATTTGCTTCATCAGCTTTTCAGCCTGGGGGAAACCAAACACCAGGAAAATCAAGGGAAAGAAACGGAATGCTTCACTCAAAACTCAGCTTTCTTAAAGGACTGCTGTTTGTGGTTTGAAAAGCTTCTCCACAAGAGGTGAAATCTTGTTTTAAGCAGAAGGTGCTGCTGTTTCCTAATGACTTTGCTGTCACTTGAGTGAAACCAAGTCAGATGTCTCAGTTCCCATCAAACAAATGCTGGGGGTCTCACATGCCCAAACCCACAACTCCTCTGTTATCACCTCCGAAACAACCAAACCAACCTTAAAACACAGAGTGTGCCCCCCCCAGCCCCCACAGCACTCTGTATTTTCACATGAATCAAGGAGAGATTAATGAATTTGTAAATTCCCAGAAGCCAGTCAATTTCGAGTATGTGTTCAGTGGGTTTTCCCTGATTTACAAGGAAAATTCATTGTGTCAACACACTTGCACGATTCAGTTTCTCTTTCTACTCAAACTTGCAATGAAGTCCAACAAGGTTTTGGGACAGTGCAGCTTCTTAGATAACAGCTGGCACTGAACCCGTTGGGAAAGCTGGCTTTCAACTAAAAAGCTCATTACAGAAGGGAAACTACCCAACACAGATTAAGGTTGTTCAAAATCTGTGAAATTCTTGTCAGACAGAAAATAAACAAAAAAAAGCTGCCACATTTCCAAAGGAAACGTTTCACTTTTGGTTCTGAAGGGCCCCTAAAGCCTTTCCAGAGTACAAATTGTTCCAGTTCAAGGTAAGGAACGAAGCTTTTCATTTTTTCCCTCTCCTTTCCAAGGCATTTTGACCGCTGGTGGAGGTCTCTGCCACTAAGTTGCCAGCAATGCAGAGCTTTCAAGTTCTCTCTTAAGTTAAGAAATAAGTCATCTCTGCTCCAGGTTTTCAAAGGCAACCGAGAGACTGATGATTTAGGGCCGCTGCTGCTCAGCAAAGCAAAGCAAAGCACGCACCAGACCCACAGACTTGCTGGGAATCAGAGCCAACAGCAGCCTCCAGACCAACAGCTTTGCCTCCACTTCAAGCTAAAAATTGTAATTCGTTGTAAAATTGTCGTTTGTTATAAAACACAAGCCCTGAAAAGAGCTCAAACCCTGAGACTGACTAAAAAGCTTCACCACCAGCACATTCTTCAATACCCCAGGGAAACACCGCAGAATGGAATCCTACCTGCTTCTGAGCTTCCACCTTCTGCTTCCTGGTGGGGTCGATGGCATCCACCATCCATTTGATGGTGAAATAGGTCACGGCCCCAAAGATGGTCAGGCGGAAGATCAACCCCACCACCTCGTTCCGGCTCAGGGGCCGCGAGAACGCCTCGGCGTGGACCATCCTCCTCCCCAGCTCTGAGGGGGGAAAGGGGAGCACAGGGAGGGACAGAAGGGAAAATCAGAGCTGAAAAAACACCTGCCTCGTGTTTAAAGGTTGTTCGATAAAAGCTGTTTCGCAGGGACTCTGGGCAAGCGCATGGAGTGACAGGATGAGGGGAAACGGCTTCATGCTGACAGAGAGGCGGTTTGGATGGGATATTGGGAAGGGATTGCTCCCTGGGAGGGTGGGCAGGCCCTGGCACAGGGTGCCCAGAGCAGCTGTGGCTGCCCCTGGATCCCTGGCAGTGCCCAAGGCCAGGCTGGAACAAGCTGGGATAGCGGAAGGTGTCCCTGCCCGGGCAGCGGGGGGAAATCCCAAGTGCTTTCCAACCCAAACCATGCTGGGATTCTGTGCTCACAGTGGGCACAGAGTTGATATTCCCACTGACTGACATTTTGGGACTGCTATTAACCCTGAATGCTGAATCCTGGAGCCAGGGAACTCCATTATTTAACCAGAGAGGTCTTTTCCCTAAGAGGAAGTTTACAGGAAAGGCACCTGGCTGCCACATTTAGGAGCAATCAACGACTCATATTTGATTAAAACGAGGTTAAGAGCTGGAGCCTGCACCTGGCAGGATGTTTGGGGAGTTATTAATATCCCTGGAAACCTGAAAATGCTGGATGTGGCACACAGCTATCCAGGGAAAAGCCTGACTGCTGCATGAGCCAAGCCCAGAGAGCACAGTGCCCTCAGTCTTGGGAACAAAAGGCACAGACGAAAGACCTTTGTTAAAATATTGGAAAAATGACTGGTAAAATCAGGGTCCGCTTCCTCCTCAGCTGATGGGGGAAATCTGCCTGAAAACCCCCAAATCACTCCCTGGGCACTACCATTTTCCTGCTGCAAGGGCAAAACCAGCAGCAATTCCTCTGGCAGCCCCTGACACTCCCTGGCCACTCTCCAAACCAAGCTGGCAGCCAGGGCAACCCTGCAGCACCCACAGCCAAATTATCCCTGGATCCCCCTCCCCAGGGCAACCCTGCAGCACCCACAGCCAAATTATCCCTGGATCCCCCTCCCCAGGGCAACCCTGCAGCACCCACAGCCAAATTCTCCCTGGATGCCTGCTAAAGGATCTAAGGAAGTACTCCAGAGCTGGAGGATTTTGCGTGTCCTCGTCAGCCTGAGTTATTAAAATAAAAAGGCTCTACAGTCACTGAACAAGGAAAAAACCTCCCCAAAACTCCGTGCAGAAATATCTTTCTTATGCAACCCTGAGCACCAACCGAAAGGAAAAGCCTGAATACG
>WBMY01016110.1:255974-269170 GCA_013397315.1 Donacobius atricapilla
GGGTCTTCTGTCCTTTTCCACCCCTCGGTCTTATGGGGTGCGTTTTTAACCCAGCCTGGGCTTGGTGCTGCTCTCCGGGAACCCGGGGGCTGGAGGAGGAGGCCGGGGCCATCTCCCCCTCTCTGCGGCATCTGCCGAGTTCAGATGCCCGAGCCGGCCCGGCTCTCCGGAGGGCTGGCCCTGATCCGCCGCGGCTCCCGGGGATCAACAATTGGTTTTTTTTCTACCATTTATGCTAAACCAATACAATTCCATTCTCTTCTTTCCAGGCTGGTTTGGATACTTAAGTCCTCTTTGTTGTGGAAGCAATTGATGTAATTTATTCAGTAATAATATGGCGGAAAGGATGTTGTGCTAAAAAGCATAAAGGCAAAACTAAACTTCGGGGAGTACAAATACAAAGTTGAAATTTTAAATGTAAATCTTCTGTCTACCAAGTTTTTGCTGGTTGTAAATTGCTGAATAGTTCTTTCAATGAAATTATATTTTTAATGGATTAGTGTTGTTGCCATATTAATGCTGCATAAGCTGACAAATTATACCCTGGTACCTTAGCCAGTGTTTTCCCCATGAAAATGGTTGTTGTATAATGATTTAGAGCCCAATTGGTGTGTTCTGACAAACTGGAAGAGAAGGGAGGGAATAGCAGCTGAGCTGTCAAATCCCTTAATTACATTAGAGACCAAAGATTCTGTCATTACTCATAACTAACTCCCTCCCAAAGCCCAGCTCCTTTCTAGTTTGGGGCAACTCAGAGCTCTGTGTGATTTTTATTAATTTACTGTGCCTAATACAATGTGGATGTTGAAGGTTAATTTATTGCACGGCTTTTTCAAGAGGGAATATAGGATATAGCCTGGAGTTGTTTATAGTCATTCCTGAATATGCCCTGTGCCTCATCTTAAATCCTAGCGGAGGTGTGGGCTCCTTTGATTTGGCACTTGGGTGAAGGTTTTTTAGGATTAAAGCTATGCAAGTCTGTGCTTTCCTGTGAGTTATTGGAATGGTGATTTCTGGGCTGTAAGGAGGGAATTTATTTGGAAATGCATTGCCCTGTAGAGCGAGATGTCTTCTGAAACAAGGAATATTTGTGGGTGGTTGACTCTGCTTTGGGTTCTCTTAGTTTTTGGACGTGTCTTAGGCCCAGGTTGATATTTCAGATGTAAACAAATCCTTGTTAGAGTTTCTAATTCAAGCCAGCATCCTCTTTGCTCCTGTCGTCATCTGCCTCGGTTGCTGTCTTGCCTGTAAGGCCCTGGAAAAAAAAAAAGTCATTTTTGTAGAATGGAAGTAAATAATTGTGCAATTAGGCCCTGTATCATGCTGCATAAATCTAGGTTATCTTAATAACGATTCTTAGGCAATGTAGCTCAAGTGGTGGCTCTGTGATTCAAATGGTAATTGACTGTGCAGCTAAAAAAATTAAACTCAACTGCTCTGTGTTTGGGATGATGACTATTGCAAAAGCTGGCATTGTTCCCTTTAAAGATGAACTCCCAGCTCCACAGCCCCAGCGTGCAGCAGTGCAGAAAAACTGCTTAATATCCAGTTTTTTGTAGTGAAGTGCTTAAGAAACGTCTTTATAAACTTAATTCTGCCTTTGTGGAGCTGTAGTATAATAGCTTTTAATTGCATGATTAATTTTCTTAGAGGCCTCTGCTTCATTCATTGCATTGCCTGGGTATTTATCAAGCTACAACTGAAGAGTTGTGTATTTTCTGTTCTTTCATTTCTTGTGTGGGTGAGCTAGAGAAGTAACATCCTTTTTTATGCATTTAACATTTAGAGGAGGGAAACACCAGATCTCATTCGGATAAAATTATCTACTTGGGGCTTATTGTTTCAGGAATGGTTTAGTAGAATGGCCCTGTGTCTTGTTTTGCCACTCACCTTTATCTTCTTTTGATCCACCCCCAACACATTAAGGTTTGATAAATCCATTCAAACCCTACTTTTTGCAGTTTCTGTTCTGTGAAGGTTTTTAGTGTGCTGTATTTGTCCTCCAGCCCAATAGCTATTTTAAATTCCCTTGTCTCTGAAAGTTTTGGATGTTCTTTCAGGCTTGCAAAAAGTTGAGTTTGAGCCATTTTTCACTTCCTGTCAGTAAATATCAAAGTAGTGACTCTTCTGTGCTGGCTTCTCTTTACAGAATAAAATTCCTGTGTTTTTCTGGGGGTGTTTGAGGTTAGGACATGCTTAAGTCCACAGTGGTGGTTCAGGGAGATCCTGCAAAATGGGGTGGTGTGCTGGGAACACACGGTGACATCTCAAAGCTCTGCTTGAAAGAGCTCATGCTGGGTCAGGCTGGTGGGTAAAACAGGTCAGTTTGGCACTTAAAAACTCAAACTGAGGTGTGGGAGTCCAGTTTCTCGCAGCGTTGGTTTTTCTGGAGGGGATCTGCTCACTCCCTGTCTTGTCTTGTGTGCACACCTGGATGTGGCACCCCATGCTCTGGTTTGGGTGACGGGGTGGGATCAGTCACAGGTTGGATTTGATGATCCCAGAGGATTTTTCAGCCTCGGTGATCCTGGGATTCTGCACCACAGTCCTTGGGCCACCCTGTGTTGTTGCAGCTTGTTGGGATGCTGGGCAGGCTGTGGAAAGATGGGATGTGGCCTCTTCCAAAATGTCAGCAGAAACAAAAGGACTTTCTTTGCTGCACCTCTGCATCTTTCCCTCTGGAAATCTGTTGGGGATGTAGGGGTGGGCTCAGGGTTGAGTTAGGGAGCTGAGGCCCAGTCTTTGCCTTCACAGCTGGAGGGTTCTGTCAAACTTGGTGTCAGTAATATGGAGTCTGCTGCATCATTTGTCATGTTCCCGTTTGCTCTTAGCTCTTCCTGAATGGGAAGGGCAGCTTTTCTGTGTCCTTTAATATGGGCAGCTATTTCAGAGGGGCTTCATAAGTTGGAAGGGATTCACAAGGATCATCAAAGTGCAGCTCCTGGCTTTGCACAGGATACCCCAACAATCCCACCCTGTGCCTAAGAACATTGTCCAAACACTTCTTTGCAGCTCTGCACAAGAGCTCATGTTTCCTTTACTCTCTGCATGCTTTTGTATCTTTATTTCTGATTCCAGACCATTTTGAAATGGAAGTTTCAGGTGCCTTTTTCTCAGACTTTGTCAGTACAAGCTGTTCTCTAGAGCAGCCATCCTTCATGCCTTTGTTGCCATTTTTTCTGTTTATGCTCTGAGGTCTGTGGGGTTTTCCCCCCAATCTTAATGTGACCCCGTTAGCTCTTCAGCAAAGCTGAATGGCTGGGAGTTCCTGGACACGTTTCCTACACCCCACAGATGAAGGGAGAGACTCTTGCTCTGGGATGACTTCCCAAATGCAGTATAATAAGCAGGCCCTGAAGTGAGCTGTGGGTGTAGACTGCCTGGCATATCCTCTTGAGGCATCTTCTGATTTATTTCTTTATCCTCTGGGAATTTGAGTTCCCTTCCAGACCTGTCAGCCCCATGACCTCATGTGGACAAGTTTGCCTCCTGGATATGAAGGAGTTGCATTTATTCCTTATCTAGGTTTTTGCATTTAAATTGCAGGCTGAAAGCTCTAAAAAACTGAGAAATGGGGGGAAAAGAGTCCTTGTTGGGATTTGGAGCATCAAGGGGTTAAATGCGTTTCTTCTAAATGATAAAATGTTTCAGCCACATCTGAGTTGGTCCCTTTGCTTGTTCTTTAAGGCACAGATGGTAGAGTTGACAAGTGCAGCTGGCTGGCTACAAGGAATCCTCCTTTGCTCTGAAGAACTTTCTTCCTGTTCATTTCCTCTATACTTCCTGACGATACAGGCTCACAGAAAAATACTGAACTTATTTTGCATTTCATGCTGGCTAATGGAAATGCTGCCTATTAAATAAAGAAGGCACTCGTGGGTACAGCTTAAACAGCACGTATGTCAGGAAAGTCCTCTAGATTTGTCTGGATATATTTTCCTGTGTCATTTTCTTTTTTGTTTTGGGATGCTGTCAAGCAAATGGCACTAATAAGAGCTTGGCCATTTGTCAGGGCTCTTAAATCTGTTTGAGGATGGAGTGTGGACACTTCTTGTAACACTCCCCCTGTAGCTCCAGGCTGTCAAGCTGTTGAACAGTTAGAGCAGTGCTGGTTTTTTTTCCTCCCTTGCTGTTGCTCTGCGGACTTGTTTAAGCTGGAGTTAAAGGGCTGGAGGTCACCAGGCGAACGTTCCGTCGCTGGCAGGCCCAGCTGTGCCGCCAGACCTCCTCACACGGCTCCTGCAGCCAGAGTGCCTGGAAACTGCGGGCAAATTCACACAGCAAAGCAACCTGGCGAGGCTTCCAAGCCGCGCCGTGCCTCTGCTCCCGGGCTTTGCTGTCAGGCGGGACTCGGCAGTGACAGCTCGGCCACCCCGCGCCAGTGCCGCGTCCCCCTGTGGGCAGGAGGGTCGGGGGGCACGGAGCTGAGCTGGCAGCAGATGAGGAGTGGGCTGGTGGGGAGCAGAAGAAAGCAAGGCCGTACCTCCCCTGCCTGAACTGGAAGTGAAAATTAGCATTCCTGGCGGTTGTGAAGCTTTTTCCAGGCTGCAGATTCCCCGATTTAAGTCTGTTCTTTGTTAAATGAAGCTGCTATTTGGGAGCTGGAAGCTGAGGGTTGGGAGAAATGGACTGTTGTTGTTTTATTTGCAGGTGTCAGGTTCAGGGCGTACAGTAAGGTTTTTAGCTGCAGAGCACAACTTGAACAGCCCCATCATTCACAGCTTCAGGAACACTCAGCTGCTTTGAAATTTCCTTTCTGAAGAAAGATGAAATCTAATACTTACTTGGTAGGTCTTCCTGAAGCCTTTGATTCAGAGAATCCCAAAATGGTTTGGGCTGGAAGGAATTTGAAAGCTCATCCAGTTCCACCCCCTGCCATGGGCAGGGACACCTTCTGTGATGCCAGGTCTCTCCAAGCCCTTTCCATCCTGACCTTGGACATTCCAGGGATCCAGGGGCAGCCACAGCTTCTCTGGGCCGCCTCTGCCAGGACCTCCCCACCTTCCTGGGGGAGGATTTCTTTCCAATGTCCAATATAAACGTACTGTCTGTCAGTGGGAAGCCATTCCTCCTTCTCCTTTTGTTCCAGGTCCTTGTAAGTAATATTTGTAAAATTGCAAAGGGCTACGAGTTTTAAAGTTCGTTTTCATTTGTGTTTTGATTGATGTAAAACCTGTCTCAGTGTTGGGTTTGAAAGGGAAAGCTGTGTATAAATTCTGAAGCACTGCATGCCTATGAAATAGGAGGTGAGGTCATTTGCTCTCTGTTTTCCTGTTATAGCCACCTTAATGAGTGGAGTGAGGACCAGGGGTTAAATACTTGGAAATACAGAACTTCATAAAATCACTCAGACATTCTAATGATGCTGTAGTTACTAATTGACAATGTTGATCATTGCAGGAAAAGCTGCAGCTTCTTTGTGACTGTTTTAGGAATTAAGAATTGGTAAATATTTTGCTATGCTCTTTTGGCCACCTTCCATTATTAAGAAAAAGTCTGAATTCGTGAGCAAAATCCGTTACAGGACCAACATGAGTAATTTACTTTTATATCTCCATGTATGTAAAAAATTGCAAGTGTATACTGCATATTCTTTAATTTGGTCTTGGCATAATGCGAATATATAGACAGCTATTTTCGAAAGTGATTATAACAGCTGATTTGCATAATGATCCAGGATTTTTCTCATAGCAACTGGAAAGGCTGTCATCTTCAGCAATGTGGGAATGATTTCAGGCTTTGAGGAGAGTGTTTTGTTCAATCTGTGAGCAGCATTAGAGCAAAGGCATTTCTGAAGTGGCACATGGATTATTTGCATTGGTCTGGTTTCAGCATTGACGAGGCATCATTGTGGCATTGGGTAATTTAGCAGATAATTGGGTGTTGTGATTTTAAGGTTCCTTGGGCACAGCACAGCGTTATCTTGGCCCCTTTGGAAGTGGAGTTCTGTAGTTGGTGATAAGAGCTAGACTGGAGGATGGTTCTGGTGTTCTGCCTTGTGTGTCATGGGGCACCAGAGTGCAGAAAAGATGTAAAGGTGCCAGAGAGGGACCAAAGGAGCGACACGGCGATGGGGAAGGGTCTGCAGGGGCCGTGTGAGGAGCAGAGGGGGGCACTGGGCTTGTTCAGCTGGAGGAGACTGAGGTCAGACCTCACCGAGGGCTGCAGCTCCAAACTCTGTGACAGGGAGAGGACCCAGGGAAGGGCTGGAGCTGTGCCAGGGGAGGTTTAGGTTGGAAATCAGGAAAGGCTCTTCCCCCAGAGGGTGCTGGCACTGCCCAGGCTCCCCAGGGAATGGGCACGGCCCCGAGGCTGCCAGAGCTCCAGGAGTGCTTGGACACCCAGGGATGCACAGGGTGGGGTTGTTGGGGTGTCTGGGCAGGAACAGGGGCTGGACTGGGTGATCTTGGAGATCTCTTCCAGCTTAGGATATTTGTGGTTCTATGATCATGAGTCTATCCATGGTAATTTTTTTTTATTATCAGCACTAACTAAAATCCCAGCTTCCATGTTTACAAGACTGTGAAAGGAATGAGTACTTCAAAAACTGTTAGAACCATTTTTGGGAATGAGTATCTTAGGAAAGAGCTAGTTTGGCAAAATGCAGTGGGATTTATTTTATGCTGTTAAGAAAGCCCATTTCAAATCCTTGTGGATCCTTGTGGGTTCCTTCCAACTCAGCATATCCTATGATCCTATGAAATTTTGGTACTTACACTACTTTGGTTTACTTTCTTTTTGCCATGTGTTGAACAGCCTCAGTAAATGACTGAAGCTTTTTCCATTTTTGTTTCCTTGTCTTAAAAAAAAAAAGTGTGGAATTGATAATGAGTTTGTTGCACATTTTAAATGATCAGTTCTCCCAGATTTCTAAAATTAGCAGTATGATTACCAATTTCATGATGACTCAGAGTTCTTCCTTTGAGTGGAAGCCCAGCTTCCCAAGCTCCTGTGTAAGAAATCTCATCTTGGTAGTGAATATCTTAATTTCGGCTTTGGAAATCAATGTTAAATGAAGTGAGGTGTGAAAAGGAGTGTCTGTGAAGTGTTGAGTGTGGCTGGTGAGAGCAGAGCCTGCTGAAGGCGATGCTCAGTGGGTGGTTGCTCCTGAACTGGTCCTTGCAGTGGTCAGGGGCTGTCCCTGAAGAGGAGTTTCATTCCCTGGCACGGGGATAAAAACAGGCAGGGAGGGATGCAGGAGCAGCCATCCCCTTCACTTGCTGCAGATCTTGGGGTGTCTTTTCACAGGATGGGTGGAAGAAGTTGGCTTTATGACAACTTTTCCATTTAAGTGATGAAACCCGTATTTCTGCTGAGATTTAATTCATCTGTGCGAGCAGCAGCAGCACTTCAATTCTGTTCTTCCATCTTTCTGCTCCCTAAAGCAAAGGTATTCTTTAGTTGTTGGAACCACCAGAAGAGCTTCAGAGCAGCGCATCAAGGCTGCCAGAGCTCCAGGAGCATTCGGACAATGCTCTCAGGGATGCACAGGGTGGGATTGTTGGGGTGTCTGCGCAGACACCCCTGTGGGTTCCTGCCAGCTCGGGATATTTGATGGTTCTGCATCTCTTCTCCGTGCTGTCAGGAGCATGGATTGAGAAGACCCCAAATGATCTTTCTCAGGAGTAAGAACGGGTTTGTCCTCGCTGCTCCGTGCTTTCCTTGGGAGCAGCTGGAGCCTGGTGCCTGGAAGGGCGTCGCTGGGGCCGTGTCCTTTGGCACCAGCCCTGTGCAGACACCAGGGTGAGTCAGCAGTGGCTGTGAACTGCATTCCAGTCTAATGCTTTGAGATAATCGCTGAGGTGCTTCAAGACGATTATATTTAGGTGGGGGAGACATTGGCTAACCTGTTTAAAAAAATAATCATGTTTTTCTGAAAACAACCTTTCCTCCCCGTTAGCCTCGCTGTTGGGGATTTAATTTTGAGCAACACTTGGATTTTTATGGTGTCAGGTTGCAAAGCCTCAGAGCACACCCAACACTTTGAGTGAATCTGCATCACAGGCTGACAGAATAGCTGGGGTTGGAAGGGACCTCTGCACATCATCCAGCCCAACTCCCTCTCCAGGCAGGGTCACCTGGAGCAGGTGACACAGGAGCACTTCCAGGTGGGCTTGGAATGTCTCCAGAGAGAGAGAGACTCCACACCTTCTCTGGACAGCTGTTCCAGTGCTCTGTTACCCTCCGGGGAAGTTGTTCTTCGTCACATCAAGGTGGCCACAGTAAATAGATTAATATTTTTCCTCCCCGCCACGTACCTCATTTGAAGTATTTTTTCATTGTCTTTCCTTACTGGCATATTGGGGAACACCTTTTGCAATTCCCACTTTTGATTTAAAAAGTGAAAACAATTGTAATGGTCACAGAATCACGGCGTGGTTTAAGGGACCTCAAAGCCCACCCAGCGCCACCCCTGCCATGGCAGGGACACCTCCCACTGTCCCAGGCTGCTCCAGCCCCCGTGTCCAGCCCGGCCTGGAGCGATGCAGGGTCCGCTCAAGTCCCAGCGATCCGTGGCTGAGGAGGTGCTGATCAGTCCGAGGCTGCGCTGCTGCTGCCAGGGGCCTTTCCCGAGCCTGCTGCTGCCGTGGGGGTCCTGCGGCGCTTCGGGAGCAGGAATGGCTCGGAGCTGTGCCCCTGCCTTGCCCTTGAGCCAGGGAGGGCAGCGGGGAGAGCCGGGAGCCGAGCGGGAATCGCGCTTCCAGCAAACAGCCTGGGAGTGCCCCGCTTATTTTGGAACGCTTTATCTCCCTGTGCCTGCGTGTTTGGAGGCTTTGGTGTTTGGAGCAGTGTGTGAGCAGGCTGGGAACGCTGCTGAGATGTTCTGTTCCCTTGGCTGGGGGGGATGTGTCTGCCTCGCTCCCATCTTGCACCAGCTGGGAATCCTGGAAAGTGTCTCCTGTCTCAGCCCCTGGGAGAGGAGAAGCATCTGAACATCAACCACAGGCTGCAGTGCCTGAAAAAACGTAGGAAAGCTCATGATCGCAAATAGAAATGTGAGCAAGTCGCAATTCGGTGAAGTTTGGGCATCTGTCCCATGCGTGATAGTGTAGCTGAAACTGAGTTTTGTTTTGATGTCTCTAAACGGTTTTCCCCCTGTTGCCAGCACGAGGGTTTGTCTTCTACAAGAAGTGCTGTGGAAAGCAGACTGATGTACTGGATTGTTTTGCTGTGGGAATCTATAGTTTGTGTAGCCCTGCTGCTCAGAGCAGGATGCACCAGGATGGGCTTTGGAGGCGAAATGCTGGAAATGGCAGTAGGGAGGGATCAGGCAGAAATTGCGAAGGAGGAGGGAGTGATGGGGTGTTTTATCCAGGTATTTCACAGTTAATGTAATACAGAACCAGTTTCTTCTGCTTACTGCAAGGAATAACTGATAAAACAGTGAAGATGTTGCTAATTATATGGCACCTTTTGTTAATTAAAGAGGTGTGAACTGCTTGCTGAGTAAAACAGATCAGAGAGAAATTCAAAGTTGGTGATCTGAGGTTATCCTCAGCTCTGTAAGTTAAGCACTTTAATGTTTGAGGGGCTTTTTTTTTTCCCCCAATCTGTGTTTTTTAGTGTTTGGGCAAGTACAGAATAAACTGGAAAACAGACACAAACCTGTTTCAGGGTCTGTATTTAAAGCAGCCACAAATATTTATTTGGCTTACTCCAAAGCTTTTTTCATATTTTTCTCTTTGTCTGTACAAATGATCTGTTGAATGGCCCAAGCAGACCAATGTCTATTAATACTTGGATTACAACACAGTAAATGTTAATTTTTTGTTTTCTTCAAGAGTACAAAACATTATTTCCGTGTATTCAGTTCCTAATGTTTTTCTGAAGCCTTGCAGTTAATGGTGTCAATGCAGAACTTGGTCTGTGCTGCTCTGCTCTGCTCTGAGGACTTGTGGGAATTTTGCAAGGGTGGAGTAAAGTAGTTTGTGTCCTACTTCAGGCTTTTCTTTGTGCACAAGTAACTGGAATCTTAATATCTTGGAAGCCGATGCAGTGTCTCCCATTCTGATGTAATTATTCTTTGGAGCTTTGGTATATTTTGACCATGAAAATAAAAATGAGTCTGAAAAGGGTGGTATAATTTAGGTTGAGAGGGCCCTCTGGAAATCACCTCCTCCAGCCCCCCTTTTTAAAGCAGGGCCAACTTCAAACATATCATGCTTTGTTCTTGCTCCTTCTAAAATTAGTTTGAGGAGGAGTATGTTAATGTGGCAGGGTATGGGCTGTTTTGAGCTGCTGCTTTCATTTCTGGTTTGCTTTTCAGCTGAGCTTTTTCACTACATTATCATTTCTAATAATGCTTTAAACTTGGGAGGACTTTCTTTTCTGGAACTTTGTTTAAAAAGAAATCCATATATCGTTTCACCACAGGGAAAATAAATACCAGTAATTTTCCAGCAGTTGTGAGTTCTTTACTACATCAACTCTAAATGTAAACTTAAAATTTTCTTATTTGCCCTTTTTCCTTAGCGTTGATTTGTTTGGCTAAGAGGTACTTTTCTTGAATTGTTTTATCCTGGGTTGCTTTTGGCAAGTGAATTGCAGGTAGTTCAGAATAAGAAATGAGAATATTTGTTCAGAAGTGGGTAATTCTTGGGGTTTTTTTGATAAGCAAGGCATATAATCCTTTTCAGATCTGCACATTCCCACCTATTGCATGCAGTCTGTTGAGGTGTTGCTCTGATTTGGGTACAGCTACACATTTGATTAATATCCATTTAATGTTTTTGTAGACATTTCACATGCTTTATAAATATTTCCATAACTTGCATATTCAGATATTTATCCAAACATAATTGCTATGGGCTTTCCTGCGGAGAGGCTTGAAGGAGTGTACCGGAACAACATTGATGATGTAGTAAGGTAAGGCTGTATTTTTCTTTTCCTTAACTTGCAAAACTTTGAATAATCTTTTCTACACTCACTTATGCCCTGCTGAGGAAAGGCTGTGTGTTCCGACTTGTGGAAATGCTTAGATTTCTTTGCATCTTGTAGATGTTGCCTTCATAGCTTTCCTGAAAAATGTCGGAAACAAAAAAAAATGGCTAGGCTGCTGTTCTGGTTGATCTCAGTTGTATATAATCTGTTTTTTTATTGAAAAATTGACTTCAGTAATTTGTGTTGGAGTAAAAAAAGGTTATTTACTTGTAGAAAGACAATAATCCATGCCTCTCTTCAGTGTCAGGAGTTTCCTCGGTAACTGATGGTATTTTGGGATAAGTTTGCCCTTATCCTTTCTTTGGTCAATAAGGAAAGTGCTTGATAAGTAAATTTTGATTTCAAATAGTAAATATAGGTGACTTTAAATAAAGGCTTTTACATTTGGTTGTGTTGCATAATTATGGATAAGGAGAAAGATAACCTAAAATCAGCTACTACTGGCAAAAAAATCCCTATAGGTTGTCATTTTTAATTTCAGATGAAGTCATTACTCTGAACTGCTGGCTACAATTGAGGAAGGGGTGTGGGGAGTGTTGTAGGAACACTGGTGTAATTAATTTAGCTAAAAACCTACCTGGAGAGAGTGAGAGGTTGCATTAAAAACTAAACACCTGGTGGAAGCTGCCAAAAGTTTCTGGGTTTAGGATTGAAAGTTATGGGTTTTTAGAGATGATTTGAAGTCATGAGCTCAGTAGCTCCGTGAGAGCCTCGGCCTTTGGGGTGGGGGATCATGCAGGAGGATTTTCAGGGAACGCAGTGGCTGTGTCTGGGCAAGGTGCTGCCCCCAGCTGTGAGGTGCCACGGGGAGCGTCTCAGAATTGTGCAAAGCGTTCCCACGCTGCATCCCTGTGTCTGAACTGGAGAGCCGTGGATGTGATGGATGGAGCCCTCCGTGGAGACAGGACTGGCTGCAGGCAAAGCCTTGTGGGCAGCAGCTCATGGTCCCCTATCACAGTAGGACATGAAATAGATTGACTCCCTATAGTTGCCAGAAGAGAAAGAAGGCTTTATTTACAATTCCAGCAGTTTCTTTTATAACATGCTGTGTAAAAAGGTCTGTTATTGGTCCATGGCACTGACACTGCTCTCCATGGGTTCAGGAATAGGAAACAACCCCTGGGGACAGTTGTTATGGCAAAGGGAACACTGTTTGCTGAACCTGTGCTGAGAAATGGAGAGAGATGTTTTGAAAAGAGAAACTGTTGACAACTTTCCCTTGGGAAAGGAGCTAGCAATGGTTAGCAAGCTAAAATTCTCTCAGGCTCAGAAATATCGAGCCCACAGTCCCTGTGGAGAGACCAGTGTCAGGCAGGGTCTCTGAGGGGCTGGCACTGCTCCCAGCTCTGTGGGTGACACTGACGGTGGCACTGAGGCACCCTCAGCACGTCCAGTGGTGGCACCGAGCTCTGTGCCTCAGTCACACACTGGGGGAAAGGGATGGACCCAGAGGCACCTGGGCAGGCTGGAGAGCTGAGCCTGCACCAACCTCATGGGGTCCAGCAAAGTGCAAAGTTCCACACCTGGGTTAGCAATCCCCAGGAGCAATCCAGGGGCTGAGCAGCTGGAGCAGCCCTGGGAGAAGCACCTGGGAGTGCTGGGGTGGGAGCTGGGACCCAGAACCCCCCGTGCCCTGGGCTGAGCCCCAGCGTGGGCAGCAGGGGAGGGGGGGATTCTGCCCCTCTGCCCCTGTGCTCAGGTGAGACCCCACCTGGAATTCTGGTGCCTCCAACATAAGAAGGATGTGGAACTCTTGGAGAAAGTCCAGAGGTGCCACTGAGTTGTTGATGGGGCTGGAGACGTAGCGCTGGATGGGGGCTTTAACGTCTTCTCCACCCAAACTATTCTGGGATTCCATGATTCTACAGCTGTTGGCAGGCAGAGCTAGGGCTGCTGGAATTTCCATGGGGATTGCATCCAGGTTGGTACAGAAGTGTGCTGAGCTCCTCAGTTCCCGCCCTGGGAGGACTCATCCCCCTCACCTGACAGTGTGGAGGCCGTGGCTCCCTGCACAGCTGCACTCGGCTGCGCTCCGCGGGGTTGGTTTTGCATGTTCCCCTGTCATGACGAAAATCACCATCCACAAATAGCACCGAGAGTGTCAGAGCCTGGAGCTGACCTGGCTGGGGGAAGTGCAGTGCCTGCAGTCTCTGCTGCCTTGGTGAGAAGTCTTCGCTTCTCCAGAGCTGGGCAGATGAGTGAGGGTCAGTGCAGCAGGCAGGAAACGCTCACGGAGAGCGTGTGTGTGTGTGTGT
>WBMY01016110.1:269332-299006 GCA_013397315.1 Donacobius atricapilla
GAGGGTGGACATTGGGGCTTGGGTCAGCCTGGGACAGTGGGAGGTGTCCCTGACATGGCAGGGGTGGCTCTGGATGGGCTTTGAGGTCCCCCCCAGCCCACAAAGTCCAGCCAGCCTTCTTTCCCAGCAGTCAGAGGCACCTTTCCATGAAGCTGATGGAACATCCAGGCCCTGATGAACTGCACCTTTGAAAATTGTGGGATAGGGGCAAAGGCTGGACTTCGGATAAATCACAGAATGGCTTAGGTTGGAAGGTATTTGAAGATTATCTCCTTCCACCCCCTGCCATGGGCTGGGACACCTTCCACTGTCCCAGGCTGCTCCAAGCCCCAAAGTCCAGTCTGGCCTTGGGCACTGCCAGGGATCCAGGGGCAGCCACAGCTGCTCTGGGCACCCTGTGCCAGGGCCTCACCCCCCTCATAGCCAAGAATTTCTTCCCAATATCTAATCTAACATGGTAATAGTATAAATAAATATTGCTAGGCAGGAGTCTTTGAAGGCCCTCTTCCATTCTCAGCTTTGATTTCAGTAGCTTCTGGATGAAGGAAAATACATTTTAGTGTTTGAGTAGGTAGATATATGTAAATTGGATTTTAGTACTGGAATTCCTATATAATTATTAAGCTGTCCATAAACACTGATCAAAAGGAGCAGTGATCACCTAAAAGCATCATCAACCAAATTAAGATAAGCAGAGATGTAAATTAAGTGGCTTCAGGGAACTGGATGCTCAACTATTATTACATTTGTTGCCGTCTCTTTTTAAACAAGACTAAAACGTGATCATGCAGCCTTCTGCACGCTGCATGCTGCTTCAGTCAATCTTTTTATTGGGGAGTTTTTTTCCAAGTGCTTTTTATGCAGAAATTCAAGGTGCTCGAGCTCCCGAGCCATTGGTATTGAGCCAGGATCCAGCAGTGGGCTTGTTCTGAATAGCTGGGACCCTGAAAAATTCCAGGCTAATGCTGGATGAGAGGTACAACCTGCACTGCTGGCTGTCTCCTGTGACTGACATTTGGAGAGGTTTTGGATGGAATTTTCTCCTTAAAAAACACTCCTTGCCTGGAAGCTTATACTCGCTGTGTGGGTATTTATTCCTGGAAAAGCAGAGCCGGCTCTCCTCGCTCTCCGGTGTGCGTTAACAAACAGGAACATCTCCTGAAACAACTCCCTGTGCCCACCATCCATCTTCCTGAGGCTCTCCGAGGCTGCCAAAGGGGGCACCAGTGGGAGCCTCATGGAATTTTTTTCCTGGTGCTCTCGGAGTTTCACACTCGGCGCTGCGCAAGGAGCGCTCACATCTGTTCCCGTTTTAGTGCAGGCCTTCAACCACAGAGCTGTTCTAGGTTCTTCTGGAATATTACGGCTGATAACCAGAGCTTGTTTTTGCTTGAGCTTTCCAGGATTTTAGCAGCTAGTGTTTCTTTTCAATTTGAACAGCATGTTCTGTCATGGCTAATTAAATTCCTTCTGGCTGATGTGCAGATACACACTGTTGATGATGTTAAGTGTAAACATTTGCATGTTATTTCTTCTTGCACATTGCCAGGTGACACATCATATATAATCACAGCGATTCTGATGAATCATGCTTGCAGTTTGGCTTGCTGAGGCTTGTATGGGAAGTTTGTCTTCCAAAGTGGGCATGGAAATGAAATGAGTGTGAAAAAGTGTAGTGGTCCTCATTCCAAAACCCAGAATGTCACTGGGGACAGACTTCAGTGGCAAATAATAAAAAACCCGGGATTAAAGTGAATGATTCTGGCTGGAACTGGAACACAAGAGTAACTTTAACTGCTTTTCTTCCCTGGGGCAAAATATTTTGCATAGGTGATTAAATAGGAAGTGTTTACAGATACTTGGTGTAATCAGTGCTTTCTGTTTGAAAATAACCAAGCCTTCCTCAGCTTCTTACAGTGATCTGCAGGTGTTTTAGGAATCAGGAAATCAGTCCATGTACAGTAAATATTTCAGTTTCAGGTCAGATCTTAGTTCCCTTAGTTGTATTAGTCATATTATCCATGCTGTTGGATTATTTGAAGGAGTGAGGTTTCCAACATGCTGCCTCCTTGATTTTTGGGGCACTGCAGGGCTGGGACTTGGAATGCAGAACCATGCTAGGTGGTGCTTTAAGGATGCTGCAAATTAAGGTCAATATTCAATGTATATTAATGCAGACTTTGTTTTTTCTCTTGAAGGTTTTTGGATTCAAAGCATAAAAACCATTACAAGATATACAATCTGTAAGTATGCTCTTAAAGATGCATTCTCCAAAATAATGCCTTCTAAAAATAGCTGAGGAGTGCAAGTAGCTTGTTGCTGTCCTGAAGCAGAGCTGGAGATGTTTTGCACATTTCTTAAAACAATTAAGCCTGATTGAGAGCACTGGTACTTCATTTAGTGGAGCTGAGTGAGGTTAAATGAAATGCTGGTGTGTATTCATGTTACTTGAACGCTTTTAAATGACTTGGCATCCAGCCCATCTGGAGCTTGGGCCATGTGATTAAAAAGTGAAAAGTAATTCACAGCAGGCTTTCTGTTCATGTATTAATGTCCATTTGCCAAATGAATATTTTCCTGTTTTTTTCTCTATTTTTTTTTTTTTAAATCAAACTGCATTGATACCCAGGCTCTGTTTGCTTCCTACCTTCTTGTCTGTCCCTGTTTATTGCTTTGAAAAAGCTGTTGGAGCAAGTGGTGGTGGTTTCTGACTTCTCTAAGTGTAGTATTTTCCTCTGAAAATTTGGTTCTGTGGAAAGCTGTAACTGTTAGAGGAATTTTCTGGTCTCAGTGGTTTTTTGGGGGTATTTTTTTTTTGTGTTTTTTGGGGGGTTTTGTTGTTGTTTTTTTGTGTTTTTTTTTTTTATTTTTTGTTGCTGTTCCTTCATTTAATTTATTCATTAGCTTAGGCTAATTTCATATGTATAAATGATTTGGTGATGTCAAAGAATCATGGTTTTCCTACCCCTCATTTTTGTCCTAAAAATCTAAGTTGAAGATTGTCTGAACTGCTACAGCTTTGTTTATTTTTTTTAATGAATAAATTTTAAATATCTAGAACTCACAGAAAAATTACTGTAGTACTGAAATCCAGGCAGCGCATGGCACTGTAATCTGTTAGTCATTTAAACAAATACTTAAAAATAAGAATTTAAATCTGGGTTAGCTAAAGGATTGTGCATCAATCAGCTGTTCCCTGATACTGGAGAGAAGTGACAGTAAAAGCTGAGGAACCTTACAGTGGTCACTGAAGTTGTTGTGGGGCAGAAAAAGATACATAAAAAGAAGAGACATTGGTCTCCTTTCATAGAGTTCAGTAGCAAAATTGTATTTTCCAGCTTAGGAGTTTTCCAGAGTGTCATGCTTTTAACAGATGCATAAAATTTCTGTGTGGAAAGGCCGGTGCCTGCCAGAAGAGCTGCAGGTAGAGGAGGTAATTCCTGCTCCCTTCCTTTGGAGTCTTGTGGAGCTCAGCTCCGGAGATCTGGATCGTTTCAAATCAAGCCACTCTGGTTCATCAGCCTCCCCAAAGCCTCCTGGCAGCCCCTGCTTGTTGTGAGGAGCGAAGCAGAGCGAGGGCAGCTGAACTCGGGCTCCTGCTGCTGCCTGGGGCCGGTGCAGCTCTCCCCTGCTGGCCAGGGTGGCTTTGGTGTCCCTGGCAGGGTCTGGGTGTGCTGAGCCCTGTGCTGCAGGGCAGCTCCAGAGGTGCCTGAGGCTGCTGGAGCAAATCGGTCAGGAAGGAGGATTTTAGGTAGACTGAAGAGCATCTTTTCAAGTACCACCTCGCTGAGGGGCTCCTTGCTACGTTTCCACTTTGCTGTCTGCCAGCTGCCTCATTTTACTGTAAAAAAGCACAACTCAATCCCCCCAGCCCTGCACAGGAGCAAAGTTTGTAAGAGAGAAGAGCGGTGAGAGAAATGCATTTGATGTTATCTGTTGCTGCTTTGTGTGCTTTCAGCTGTGGAAAAAACTTGTCCAGGTGTGCCAAAGGTTTTTGTCTTCAGGTTCTTTATATAAAAATTGATTTTATTCTTGTTAACTGCAAAACAATCACAAATGAATCTTCCTAGAATTACTTTATTCATCCTCAGATGAAAAATCTTGGAGGATAAAACTGTCTGGAGAGATCTTAATGCTTGTGCGGGCAAGATTTATACACATACAGTGCCATCAGGTGAATTGTGGCAATGTTTGGTCAGGAGATGGGAAGGAATTGCATTCATCAGATATTCCAGAGAACTCCATTTCTTCATATTAAGCTGATCCTTTGTAAATAGTGATCTATTGTCTGTGTTTCAAAGGAAGAGGTGGGAGTTCAGAGGAGTTATGTGATTATAGTCAAAATTATTTCAAAATCTGTCATGGGATTTGAGTTCTTTTAAGGTAGCTGTTCCATGAAGGTGATAATAATGTGTGTATTGAGAAGTTTTATCTAAAAGGATTTAGAGATTTTTCTGAAACTATGTCAGTTATGCCCCATCCTCACATCTTGGCTTTTAACTTCCCAGCAGTTTGAGCAGTTTGATTTTCCTTCTTGTGTTTCTTCTCTCCTGTTTACCTTTAACCCTTTGCTATTTCTTCAGGATTCTCCTTAATTGAAATCTGTTCTTCCACTTGGATCTCTTAACTTCCCATGCTGCCAGTGTCACCTGCCCTGTTGTAATCATCTCCATCCTCTCCAGTGGCTTTCCTTGAACTGTCCTGCAGGCAGGTGGTTAAAGGAAGGAGCTGTGATGAAAATGGGAATTTTCTGTGCTTGCTTTCTGTCCCTGGGGCTGGGCTCTGGCAGAGCAAGCCCCATGTCCTGTCAGCAATGGGACCATGACTGATCAGGAGGGTGCCTGGCTGGCAGCACTTTGCTTCTGGGTTGCTTTTAACTCACTTAAATCCTAAGGAGGATCCTAAGAACAGCCAACCCTCTCCCCAACCCCAAAAATGCCTGGAAATATTCAGGTTTCATCTGGAGATCTGACGCTATTCGAGTTTCAGTAGTGTTTAAAACCCCACCCCAAATGCACTTGAAGTATTAAGCCCTCCCAGTATCCCCAAAGTGTGCTTTGGTGGGATTTCTGCTGGAAATACGAATTTAGTGCAGCTGAGCCGTGAGCTCTGAACTGGTTGTGCTCAGCTCCCAGAAGAGGGCAGACAGAGGGACACAACCGTGTGCTGGGCTCAGTTTGTGTCCTCGGTATCAACAGAACTATTTTTTTATCCCTCATGGTATTCTACTCGATGATACTCTCTCAAAGTTCCACATTTGATGGGTTTTCTGCCCATTTGTGGATTTTTTAAATATTTTGAAGACTTTCGTCTCTTACTCCCCGTTTGAGCTGAGTGTTTCTTTAGAAGGAAGCAGGAAACTTCCCTGGATAAGATGCTTTGTGTTGAGTGCTTTGCTTCCTAGCAGCTTCCAAGGTTCCTGTGCTGCTGGCTGCTCCATCCATCCCCCCTGGCTGCCATCCTGCATCCAGCCTCTGCTCAAAGGCTCGAGTGCAGATGATGTTTTTGTGAGTCCCCTCTGCCAGCTTAACCTGGTCACTTCTGACCCACAGAAAGTGTCAGCAGTGTGACTGGAGCTGTGAGAGCTGCCAGGCCTTTCCCTAGCAGAGGGTAGAGCTGAGAAGGCTCTGGAATTCAGGGGAAGGGAAGCACTGAGAGCATGTGCAGCCCCAGCAGACCTGTCTGTGTCACGGGCAGAGCTCAGGGCAGCGCTGGGAGGCTCCAGTTACAGTCACACAAGGAGCAGCCCAAAAGTTTGCGTGTCTGAAAGCGTCAGCTAAGCTCCAGATGGCTCCAAAGGCTGCAGTCATAACATACCTGGTAAGCAGAGATGAGTTCATAGCAGTCCTGAAACTGGTGTGGGAGTTGGAATCCTATGAAGATATAGGCTGTAATCAGAACTGAAGATCTAGGTGTGATTTGTCTACTGAAATGACTCCAGTAGCTGTGTTTCAACCTGGTGTCCTCTTTCATAGAATCCCAGAATGGTTTGGGTTGGAAGGACCTTAAACATCGTCTTGTTCCAACCCCCTGCTGTGGGCAGGGATGCCATTCAATAGATCAGGTTGCTCAGGTCCCCATCCAAGCTGGTCTTGGCAGGATTTGAGGCAGGATTATTCTCAATTTTCCTTTCTGAGCTGCACTTCCACTCACATCATCTTCCCTGCAGGGAGCAGCTCCAAGGAAAATTCTGGAGGGTATCCGCTCTTGCCTTCTTTCCCCTTACCCCAAGATCTGATCTGGTTATTCCTTGATGTGCTGGTGTGGCTGGTTTAGAGCCCAGCTGAGGGGTGGTTTCTCTCTCATCTCTGGTGTTTATCCCTGGACAAGGCAAATCCAGTGTGGTTTGCTGTGCTCCTGTCTAGCTGGAGAGGGTCTCTGAGTGGGCAGAGACTGATGCAGCTGCAGGGCCTTCAGAAATGTGCCACTGCCCAGGTGTGAGGGGGAAAGTGGCTGACTGGCCTTGAGGGGTCGCTTAAATTCAGGGATCAATGCCACGTGGCACAGCGGTGTCACACTCCCTGCTCGATACAAGTGATCTCTGTGATAATATTCACTGGGGCTTGTGGTGCTTTGGCCGTGTCCTTGTGTTCCCCATCGCTCTGAGCACCCACGCCGCTGTTGAGGGACCCTGACCTGAGGTCTGAGGTCAGGATCCCCTGGATGAAGGTCACAGCTGTCTGCTCTCCATGTGTTTGGCAGCAGAAAGCTGCTCCAGTGCTGGAGCTGCTCATGCATAGGGTTAGAAGGTAATAATACTTGTCTGACTGAAGTCACACTGTGTAAAACACAGCCATGGACTGCAATTACCAGAGGGTATTTGCCTTTCGGTAAAATAATTCACATTTTAGCGAGCAATCTGCTGCAAAACAATTTTTTCTGTGTGTAACCTCTAGTTTTAAATCATAAAGGTGATGGGCATGCATGATTTTCCAGGGTGTGACAGATGCTGGGAGTGCCTCAGAGACTTGTCTTGAACTCTTGTCTGTTTTTCTTTTTCAGATGTGCTGAAAGACATTATGACACCGCCAAATTTAACTGCAGAGGTACGTTTTTACTGCCTAATGTGTGTTCTCTTTAAACCTCAGTGAATGAAGGCCTAAAGGAGGAGCTGATGAATAGTCATGTAGGAGATTTGGGCACAAGGAATGATGTCAGATTGCTTTGAGTCATTGGAAAAACTTGCTATATTCTTGGTGCTTTCAAAAAAGTGTGTTCCTGACAGTTAAAGATCAAGATCTAATAAAAGGTCTACAGTTGCAAAAAAATTCTGCAGAATGGGTTACACAGAAGTTTCAGTTCAGTGAAGTACAAACTCCTTGTACAACTTACATGTGAGGCTCAGAGGAGTCTGGTTTTTATGAAGGATGAAAATTGAGAACACTTAAGCGACTATCACTATGTGTATAAAGCAACTTTTGGAAGATCTGGCAGAACCTTCAGATGCTAAAAAAAAAGATTAATTCCTGTGTGGTGTCTCTTAGAGACGAGTTGGGTCTTAGACACTCTGCAGAGCTCCCAAAAGTTGTGAGGAATCTTTCAGGGATGCCTCTTGACCAGGTCCTTGTGAGCAGATACTGATGTAGCTGTTGTGTCAGTATTGCCTCCCCAGGTGATAAATAAATAAATGCAGATTTTCCTTTGTTCTTTGGGCAGAGGAGCATTTCCTGCTCAGAAGTTCAGTTTCTATGCTTCAGATGAGGGTAGATGAGGAGTCCTTGTACCTACAGAATCCTAGGAGATGAACAAATTTGGGGCTTATTCTGCATCATAGCAATGGCTCAACTTCTATTTTTCATTATTATTATTTTAAACCATCCATCTAGTCTTGAAGAGGGTTTAGAACGTGACCAAAATGTAATTGGCTGCTTTAATGTCTGAATATAGAAGGACTGAAATTGTCTTGTTGAAGTCGTCAGCGCTTCTGATTTGCTCTTACAATGTTGAATGACAGTGCCCTGAAACCTCACTCCATACTCACCAGCCAGAAAAAAGTATTTTAGGATCTGCTTGAGCAGTGCTTTGGGTAAGAAGAGAAGAGGACATGTTCTAATATGGCCAGAACATATGTTTGCTTTAATTTCTGCTTTTTGGTACGGGGGTGCTCAGCTCCCTTCGCTGTCAATCCCAGCCCCAAATGCTGTTTATGACAGCACCTTTCACAGCTCCTCTGCACAAGACATGCTGCATTCTTTAATTTTCATCCCCGAATTAGTTAACCTCAGATAACCAAATTGGTGACTCAGGACTTCCCTTAGTAGAGGAACAAAAGTTCTACTTGAAAATCTCCTGGGGTGAATTGACTGCAAAGGGAACTTCTGATTTGTACTGAGCATGACACACCAGAATAGTCATTATTCAGCCAGGATGATTTTGCATCACATTTAAGCCCAAACACTGAAAGCTCCTCATCTTCTTTGGGAAGTAGCTTTGTGTCCATGTTTTTTCCAGTTTCTGAAATTCTTCCATGCTGGAATTGTCTTCTGCTTTGCCACAGACTTTTGTTTTTTGGTTGTTTTGTTTTTTTTTTTTAACTCTGTGCTATGCGATTCTTCTTGCAACGTGTAGGGGCTGGGAGAGAGTAAGCAGGATAATTCTCCAAGTTGTGTGTTCCATTGTAAGGAATCAAAGTCCATGGAGGAGCTGCACCTTCTCAAGGCTCTGCTCAAGACTGTGCGGCTTAATGTTTCCTTCCTCTTAACACCATCCCAGGGCACCCATTTCATCTTCTCACTCCAACTTTGAAGAAAGTACCACAAGGTTTTCCTTTGATTCCAAATCTTGGAGAGCATCTTCAGCATCCTGTGCCTACCTGGGAGTTTTCAGGCTGTTCTTTCAGGACTTCTTTACTCCTCTTTTCATGGGAACCTTGCTGGCTGTAGCTGCAATAGACTCAAAGCTGTACAGACAAATTTGCAGCATTTTTGCAGCTTCTTTTCTTGGGGATTTCTAAATAAATTCCATCTGGAAGTTCACATGAAATTTTGGGGATCATTTGGGGAGCCTTTGGATCTTCCATGTGGAAGAGTTTGTGTGTTCATGTTTGTGCATGTGTGTTGCCTCTTTAGCAAGATCAGCTTCCCCATTTGTTCTGGGCTACGAAGGGGGCAGTCTGTAGTGTGAGTGAATAAACGCTGATCTCTCCAAAAGGCTGTGGACTTGTCCTGCAGTCCTTCAGCAGTTCCATAACTTCATCCCTCACTTGTGCTCTTGGAGTCCTTGGGGATTCATCAAAAGGAGCCTTGCGTGTGTGACTACTGAGTGGTGCTTACGAAACCAGTACAGACACTTGCCAAAAAAATGAAATGTATTCATTTTTAGCCCAGAAAAGGAAATGGTGTTTCTAGCTGAGAATTTTGAAGTGAACCAGGGTTGTGTTTATCAGATCCCAAGGCTGTTGGTGGGGAATTGGGGTGCACTTCATCGAGTGCTGAAACCAGAACACTGTGTGTTGTTCTGCTGGTCAGGGTGATACTGTCCCTCATTCAATCTGAGGTGGGAGAAGTTTGGGTGCTTCTCTGCTTTCTGCTTTTTTTTTTGCTCTCTTGAGTTTTCTTGAATTTCCTGCATCGCTTGAAATTCTTTCCATCCCTAGATGGAAAAGTGTGTGTGAATATATCAGAAAGGACAGCATTGTTCAGTGCTCTGACTCTCAACCCCACCAGTATTGCCTCTGCCTTACCTGAGATTTCTCTCCCAATGACCATTTTTGAAATATGGAAATGGCAGGTTTTCGTTTCACAAGGCCTTGGAACAGATTCTGAGAGTTTGTTCCCAATGTAGACCCAACCATGTTCAGTAATTTTTCAGCAGTTCCTGTTGTCCGCTCTGTGACTGAGCTCTGGCCTTGTTCTCTCTCTCAGCAGGCAGTTTAATTATTGCTGGAGTAATGGCTTTTCACAAGGTTATTCTGTGTGCCAGCACACTCTTAAATTCTAGGAAATTCACGTTACAGAGCCTGTGCCACTCAGTTCAGTAGAGGTGTGAAATAGTTGCTCCATGGAGCAGAATGCCTGCTTAGGGATTAATGGAGAAATGTCTACAGTGCTTATGATACACTGAATAATACTGGAATTAAAAATACATATCAATATGTAAGATGGGGTGGGGGGTACTGAATAACTTAATTTTTACATGCTTGTCGCTAAGGTGACCTGAGCTTTGCCGTTTGAGGTTCTGATGAACTCCTCCTTCTCCCTGCAGTTGCACAGTACCCTTTTGAAGACCATAACCCACCACAGCTGGAGCTCATCAAACCTTTTTGTGAAGATCTTGACCAGTGGCTAAGTGAAGATGACAATCATGTGGCAGCAATCCACTGTAAAGCTGGAAAGGGACGAACTGGTGTAATGATTTGTGCATATTTGTTGCATCGAGGCAAGTTTTTAAGGGCCCAAGAAGCCCTAGATTTCTATGGGGAAGTAAGGACCAGAGACAAGAAGGTGAGCTGTTGCTGTTCTTCTGTCCTTCTACCTGTAACTTGCTGCTTTTCCTCCTTGAGATCCATTTGATGCTCAAACCCTTTAAGTCGTGCTGATTTAGCTCCAATAGGATTTGAAATGGAAAAGCTTTCCTCAGCAGCAGTAGCCTTTAGTCACAAAACTAAACCAGCCTGGTTTTAACGTGTCCTGTTCAAGGGGACGTGGCCAGTTGCTTTTAAATGGCTTTTTCAGCACTGTTGTGCTGTGTGGTGCATCTGAGAGGCAATGAGCTTTCTGGTTCAGCATTTTCAGCCCAAATGAGAGGATTGTTCCAGCTGATTTTGCCTCAGTGCCTGAGTTGTTCATCTCCTCAGGTTCCCTCCACTGCTGTGGTGGGGTTTGGAGATGCATAGGGGAATATCTCAACTGGAAGGCCCTTGTTGTTGGATGCCCCTTGTTAGTAAAGGGCCGTTAACGACCTTTCAGGCAGGGTTAGGCCTCATTAATGAGAATTTAACCTTCTTATTTGAAATCTTCTGCAAAGATGATAAGATGTGACTTCTAAGGTCATTTTAACAAGTTTCCCTGCTCGTCTTCCATTATTTCCCTGAGTGTGTTGGTTGAGCATCCCAAGGGGATCATCCCTGCAAGCCAATTTCAACCTCTTCAAGCACAGAGCTCTCCCTGTTCCTGGAGTATTTACACAAGGTATTAATTTCAGTGTGTTGGTCTCTAATAAGAAGAGTTTCATATCTGAAAGCTCTTGAGAGCAGAACTATCACGTCAGAAATTTCAGAATTCAATTCACTGGAAGAACCAAGTAACTCCTCAGTTTGCTCTGCTGATGAGGTGGAGCTGATACTCCATGTACTGCTGAGTTGGTTGTGGTGTAATGCTGGAGTGGAGACAAGGTCAAGGTTTCCCATCAAAACTTTGTGCCTTTTGGTAAAAGTGCATGAGAGAGACTAGGAGTGAGTAGTGTGCTGAATAAACAGAGTAGATTACTCCTGCTGATAAGGGTTATGTCTAGAGCTGGATAAAGCAGCATGAAAACTACAGCACTGAACAAATACACAGTGAAATGCTGTGCCTCAGTTTCCCCTTTGTGAAAAGAAGGTTGTGTTTCTGCTGAGTTGGTTGTGGTGTAATGCTGGAGGGGAGACAAGGCCAAGGTTTCCTTGGTTTTTATCAGTACCCCAGGGGTACCTTGGGCACTTTGGAGGGGAGGGAGAGCTCAGAGAACAGGAGTGGTGAGAGCCGTGTTTACTTGACTGTAAATACTGTCTGTAACCAGCAACTTGTTTTGGTTTCAGTGTCTCTGCTGCAAGAGTTGACTTTTTTCCCTTCCCAGCTCCACTTGAGCATGGTTATCTTGATGTGGCCAGTGGGCAGCATGTGATTCACATAATCCTTCAGTAGTGTTTATAAACAGGTATTCATTCCAGTGCAGGTTTCTGGAGCCTTTTCTTCCCTTGTGGCCCGTATTTCAGCGTTATATGTCAAGTGCTGCTCTCTGATTTGATATTTCACCACACCTTTGTATAACTGACTTCCTCAATTCAAAGTCAATGAGGCATCAAAAGAGCTGTTTTCACAGAGGGACCAGCAAATGCCTTTTTTCTTTCTTTTTGGGCCAACATAGATATAATAAAGGAAAACTGGCTTTAATAGGGACCAGATTTTCTTGGTTTAGAGCGAGGACAAGGTGCCCACTTTGCAGCTGTAGCTGCTGAGGACAGCGCAGCTACAATCACTGCTGCCGTTAGTGCTCAGGGCAGAGTGCTGCTGCGAGGGCTCTGGCTGTGCTGGCAGGAAGTGCGAGTCTAATTGCAAGAGGAAGTATGACTAATTGGTCAAGAGCACAGCCCTGAGTACTTCTGGAGCCAGCTTTTCCCAAGTGCCTGCTGGGAGAAGCAGCTCCAGGGAGGCCTTTGCACCATGGAGTGAGAGTTGTTGTAGGTGAGGCTCAGAGTTGCTGCACAGGCTGTTCTTGTGCTGGGCAGCAAGACGTGGCAGAGGCCAGGCTGTCTCTGACCAAACCCTCTAGTGGGATGTTTATTTCCTCTACAAGCTGCCTCTTTTGGCTTCTGAAACTCATTGTAGTGGGGGGAACTTAGAAGAAGGGAGTGGTGAAGATCAGGAAGTGTGGGCTGCATGGTTGTGTCTGTCTGTCTCCACCACTGAAGAACAGGAGTGATTTTTATTTTCCTTTTGAACCGAAGGAGACATACTTTTCCCAGATGGCTTGAAGAGTTGTCTGTTGTCAGAGCTGGGGCAGGAGTAACCCTCCAAGAAGTCCTCTAAAGAAGCTGCTGCTTCCACGCTTTGAAGTGATTAGTTTGTCCCATATGCTACTGTGGTGACAAAGACTGGCAGCTTACCTTCCTACCGCTGTAGAAGGTCTTTATTTATTTATTCCTGCTTCTGCCTCGGAGGGTTTTGTGGTGAGGAGCTCAGTGGGTAGGGATCAACTATTCAAGTGCTGGAGATGATCCACTCAGGAGCATTCTCTGAGCATTATATGGTTTTATTGTCAAGGATGGCTCCTAAAAGTTCTCATGTGGGGAAAGGCTGAGAGAATTGGAGTTGTTCAGCCTGGAGAAGAGAACCCTTGGGATGACCTAATTGTGGCCCTCCAGGACTGAAGGAGCTGAGAAGAGAGATGGAGAGAAGACACTCTTTACGAATGCCTGGAGAGACAGGACAGTGGGACTGGCTTCATGCTGATAGAATAGGGTTAGATGGGATATTGGGAAGAAATTCTTCCCAGTGAAGGTTGGGAGTGCCCAGAGCAGCTGTGGCTGCCCCTGGATCCAAGTGTCCAGGGCCAGGTTGGGCCCTGGGGCTTGGAGCCACCTGGAATAGTGGGAGCTGTTCCTGCCCATGGCAGGGGTGGCACTGGATGAGCTTGAAGTCCCGCCCAACCAGACCACGCAGTGTTTCTGTGTTGCTGTAACTGAACAGGAAGTGAAAACCAATTACTTTGTGTGAGGAAGCCCCAGAATGACCCTCTGAGCAGGGCAGAGATCCCCTGTCTGATGTCAGAGCTCGTCAGTTTTGGTCCCTGTTTGCTGGACACGCTCAGGTGCTAAACCTGATGCTCTAGGCCTGCTCTGAGGCTGCAGCTTCGCTCTCACAGTTGAGTGTGTTCCTAAAGGGAATGTGGGAATATTGTTTCCAAAATACTAATTCTTCATAATCCTGCCTGTGCTGCATTGAGTGGAGAACCAGAAGCAGCATCTGACAAGGTTTGAGATGCCCTGGGCAGCTCTGGCATAGGGACCAGAGGAGCTTATCTCACATCCTTTAAAAATGGTGACAGATGGGACTTACAAGCTCGAGCTACTTCCCTGTCCTTGTTCTTCTGGAGTAAAAGTGAGTGGTGGTTGATTGCACCCCTTGGAATATTGTTAGTTTGTTATGAAAGTCTTCTGCTTGGAATTCAGACCTTTGGAAATGGAGAAGTTCTGCTTCAGCAGGACTGGTTTTAGGGTCTCAGGCTCTAAGGGCTGTGTCTCCCGGGAGTCAAACTGTGGCTGGAGGGGTAAAACTCTACCCTGTTGGACAAGAACTGGCTTTGCTGTGGGACTGACTTCCAGTGTGAAAGTGTTCCCCTGGTTCTGGTCCCAGCCTTGCCTGTCCTGGCCAGGTGTCCTGGGCTTTTTCCGCAGAACACATCCATTATTATGGCACGAGGAAGCTCTGGGCAGGGAAGGATGTGTTCCCCTCACCTCGGTGCTTCCCTCCTGCCTGGCAGCTGTGGCAAGCACTGCTGGCCTGCACTGGGGATGGGATTTGCTCAGATCCCAGGAAAGAGAACTTTAGAGCTCCCTTAAGGGGTGGGTGTGATAAGCACTGAGGACATCTGAGCCAAAACCATGGCCAGTTACAAGGCTGCTTGGGAAGGTCATTGTGCAAGTGCTGCAGGGAAAGGGCTTTTGTGTAATTTAGAAGCAGCTCAAGTGATAAGGAGCCCTAATTATCAACTTTTTTTTTGTTTTTAAATGGCAGGAAGTGGCTATTTTCATGTGTGCAGAATAGAGATTTACTAAATTAAAAGCACTCTGGCTACTCTTAGCTCCTGGCTCTTGTGAGGTGAAATGAAAAGTTTATAGAAATATGAGGTCCAGGTTTTGTCACCAAATGTTCACAGACTTGTGTATGAAAATTTTTTGTTTATCTCCAGTTTATTCTAATTCCACATTCAGTTTTAATCAGAAAGATTCCTTACTGATGCTGTTGAAACTCTGCAGTAACAGGTTGTTCAAGACTATGTAGTGCATTTTCTGGGAACGAAACAATTTTTCATCTTTATCAATTTTACTTGAAAGTATTGGCTCAAAGAGCTTTAAGACTGTTCCCTTATTTGAAGCTTTGAGCTGATTTAAAATCAGTAATAAAAACATTCTTAGGTTTACACTCTCAAAGCAAATGTTTACCTCAGAGTTTGAGCACTTTGGGCTGTTGGGCCTGTTTTAATGAAACTTTCCACATTTTTGGGAAAAATATTCCAGGATGTTTTGTAAAGAGAAGGCAGCTCTAGTCTTGAGTACAGTGATATTAGCAAACGTTAGTCTTTTGACTTAAAATGCTGTCAAAATATAATTCCTGTAGTGGTAGATTTTACGATTCCTAAATGTAGTGATGCTTTAGAGTACGTTCAAGGTGCCTCTTGTTAAACATTTGATGCTCTCCATCCCCCCAAAAATAGCAGCATGAGACTATTTTTGATATGACCCTCAGGGTGTCTGTGGTGTTTATTTTTAAGAAATGGGAAAAATCTGCGTTCTTTGCTTTGTTGCTGGAGATGGATGTTTGGAGAGCACGGAATCACGGAAGGGGTTGGGTTGGAGGGGACCTTAGAGGGCAGTTCCAGCCCTCCTGCCATGGGCAGGGACACCTCCCACTGTCCCAGGCTGCTCCCAGCCCCAGAGTCCAACCTGGCCTTGGGCACTGCCAGGGATCCAGGGGCAGCCACAGCTGCTCTGGGCACCCTGTGCCAGGGCCTGCCCACCCTCCCAGGGAACAATTCCTGCCCGATATCCCATCCAGCCCTGCCCTCTGGCACTGGGAAGCCATTCCCCCTTGTCCTTGTCACTACAGGTCCCAAGTCTCCAGGTTTCTTGTTGGCCCCTTCAGGCACTGGAAGGCCACACTGAGGTCACCCCAAAGCTTCTCTTCTCCAGGCTGAAGGATCCCAATTCCCTCAGCCTTTCCTGGTGGGAGCGGCGCTGCATCCCCCGAGATGTGCTGAAGCACCTGGCAAAGCAGTGCCCTGCTCTGTGTGCTGGGGGCTGCTCAGCAGTGAATGACCTGTTCCTTTGGGCCTGAGGCGCTTCAGGTGCAGGTGATGGGCAGCAGCCCTGTCAGTGATGCTGATCAAAGGTTTCTGACACTTGTTTTCCCTCTGTTTAGGGAGTGACAATTCCCAGTCAGAGACGCTACGTGTACTACTATAGCTACCTGTTAAAGAATCACCTGGATTACAGACCAGTGGCACTGCTGTTCCACAAGATGATGTTTGAAACAATTCCCATGTTCAGCAGCGGAACTTGCAGTAAGTACCTGCACCCCTTCACCTCTGCTAGGGAACCTGGTGGTGTTTTGGATGGGGTGGTGGCACCAAGAGCTGCACATCTTGGAAAAAGTCTCATGTAAACACCTCACAGTGCAAAATCTGCTGCCTTAGTGGGCTCTGTCTGCTGGGATCCTCCCAGGTGTAGTCTGTGAAGGACTCATGATTGTTTTACTCCAATTTTAAATTGGCAAGTGTTTTAATGGTTTGAAGATAAGTGATTCCGTATGTAGAACCACTGAGGCTGGAAAAGACCTCCAAGATTGAGTTCAGCCTGTGACCAGTCCCCACCTTGTCACCCACCCCAGAGCACTGAGTGCCACATTCACTCCTTCCTTGGACTCCTCCAGGGATGGGGACTCCACCATTGTATGTATATTTGGGTATTTGCTCCTTACTTTTATGAAAAGCCTCCTCTTTTTTTAGCACAGCAGCTCTTGGGAAACATGAATTGCTGAGAAACATTTGCCTAATGGCGTGTTGGCTTCCAATGCAGCAACATCATTCTTCCCATGATGTTCAAAAAAAATAAACGAATCAGTTCAACTGGGTAAATATCTAATTAACTCTGGAATAAACTTTTCTTTATGTGGAGGTTTCTAAAGCATTAATACACCTGTAAATGATTAATCTCATCTGCTGATACACTGTGTTAGTGAGGAACAGCAGATTTCATGAAGCTTTGAAATACAAAAACAAATTCTGCTCTGTCCTGTGGGCTGTGTTACAGGGCAGTGATTGCCTTGTGTTGCGTGCTCGTTTTTTGTTGGTGGAAAAAATCTAATGGTTTTGCTATGGGGATTACAGCAATGTGTAATTAATTCCAGTGCCTCCTGTGGCTTTGATTAAAATTGCCCTGTTAAATATTGTTGTGAGACAGTACCTGAACATGTAACACACACAAGAAACAATGGAGCAGCTTGTCAGGCTGTACAGGAGGAGGGAAGGAGGAGCCTCTGCCAAAACCCCTCTGCCTTAGGGAAGAGGTGTGGAGGTCACAGATTTCTGCAATTACCACTTTTATGGTGTTGTTTTAATGTTTGGGATGAGCTGTGCTGTACTTGTGAGTCTGAACTGCTCAAGTGAGCGCTGACTTGCTTGTCCATGGGAAGCTGCTGGGGTGCTGTTGGGATAGACAACAGATTGGCCAAGCGCCTGAAAAGATAAATTAACTATCAAGCTCAGCAGTTGTATGCTGCAATATTTTAAGTTTCTGTGGAGTTCTCAGTGATTTTTCAGAATGCAAAATCAATGGTCTGTGTTGTGTCCTTAGTCGAATTGTCAGCTGTGATGGCAGTAATTTAACCAAGGTGATAACTTTCAATCTGCCTTCCTTGTTTATCATTCTGCTGCTTTAAAGTCACTGACAGAGCAGAGTCCAGCCTCTAGGGCAGAATGAGGGGATGACAGAGTTTCACAGCTCTGAGGATTTGAGGGAGATAAGGGCAGAAAGAAAAATTTGTGTGGAGACCTCACAGCACCTTCCAGCGCCTGAAGGGGCTCCAGGGAAGCTGGAGAGGGATCCTGCAACAGGAGCTGTGGTGATAGCACAGCGGGGAATGGCTTGACACTGCCAGAGGGGAAATTTCGGTGAGAGGTACAGAAGGAATTGTTCCTTGGAAGGGTGGGCAGGCCCTGGCACAGGGTGCCCAGAGCAGGGTTCCCTGGCAGTGCCCAAGGCCAGGCTGGAGCAGCCTGGGACAGGGGGAGGTGTCCCTGCCTGTGGCAGGGGTGGCACTGGATGGTCTCTAAGTTCCCTTCCAACCCAAACCATCCCGGGGATTCTCTGAGCCTGCCCGTAACAGTTTCACTGCTGGGCCCTTCAGCAGGGCAGTGTGGGTGTTTAGTAGGCACTTCCACAGCTCTCTCCAGGGCTGTCTTTAGACCTGACCACTTCCAAAGTAACTCTTCCTAAACTGGACCCAACACTTCTTTTAATTTCAGTGTTACCCCTGCAGATTTAATCGGGGAAGTTATGCCATGGCACTTCTCTGGGGGCGGTGATTTACAGGGCCAGCTTAAGCCTTGCTGGTGCTGGTTGGTTTTCAGTATTAATGTTCAGTTTTGTCCTTGTTTTTGCTTGTTTGTGTCAGAGTAGAGTCAGTTTGTGCTGACATGACCGGCCGCTCTACAATTGGAAGAAGAGGTGAAAGACAGTGAAACCTCTCACTTTGGTCTGTATAATAGAGAGGAGAGGGAAAATGCAAGGAACAGTCAAGTAATTGTCACATTTTACAGTCTTTATATTAAAAAGAAATAACGTTTTAGGAACTCCCTGCTGGCCTGAAAGTATTGCCATGAAGGACAGAAATCTCTGAGGTTGTTTCCAGTAGCATCTGGCAAAGTTTGATCCCCTGTGGTGTTAAACCCTTAACAGAAATTTAGTTAACTTTAAAAATATCACAGCTCACGATTTTGTTTCTGCTGCCAGTGTTGTACTTTTTGACACTTTTGAGGCTTTTCTCACCAAGTGACACTCTGTTTTGTCACACAGATCCTCAGTTTGTGGTGTACCAGCTCAAGGTAAAGATATTCACCTCCCCTTCCGGACCCTCACGACGTGAAGACAAGTACATGTACTTTGAATTCCCTCAACCTTTGCCGGTATGCGGTGATATCAAAGTGGAATTTTTCCACAAACAGAACAAGATGTTGAAAAAGGTTGGTTTCCTTGCTTTTTCTGGAAAACATTGTCGAGCCAGCCCCTGATGCTGGGGGTTGGGATGTTGGTTATTTTTCAGGGATGTGTAATCACGGCATTTAATTCTTTGATGTCTGGTTTTCCCAAGGAGCCAATTGACCACAAAATGAAAGCTGGATATTTGGGGAGTGGGTGAGATTTAAGTACAAAGGTTGGATAAAAATGATCCTGGGTCTGTATTGCAGTCATTTGGGTAGTAGTGAATAATCTAATTGAGGAAGAAACATTCACCTTCTAAAAATAGACTTGCATACTGAGCAAGTTAACTCCAGCTGTTTTCTCCACTAAATTTTCCTGAGGTTTGAGCAGGCACAGAAGATCCTGTCTGTGCTGTTGGCTGATTTGTACCCATCTGTCAAATTTAGCTGACTTTCTGAGATAATTGAGTTCCCACGCACTTTGTAAAAGTATCTCTGCAATCTCTTCCACCACCTCTCTGTTCCCAGCTGCAGTGCCTTGACATGAGAGGTTTAGAGAATTCCCTCAGAGCTGAGGGTTTTAGTAGGGTCTCAGTTGTGGAAAAAAAATAATTCTAGCACTTATTTTGAAAAGTAAGTCAACCAGTTCTTAAAGCTGAAACCCTGAGTTTCTTTAGTTGTCGTGCTTGTGAAGCTGCTTTGGATCTACCAGAGTGAAAGATGAGGATGAAACTGCTGATTAAAGACTACCTTGGTATTTGCTATTAAAACTCTTCATCAGAAGTTACTCTGTGTTGAATGGAGGCAGGAAAACATAAGAGCATTCAGAGAGTGAATTCATAAAAGCAAGAAATGCTAAAGTGGATCAGGAGACGAAGAAGTGATGAGGTAACATCACTGGGAGCTGTGCACACGGTACCTGCCAGCTGTGTGTGGACACACATGCACTCTGTTGTGTGGGCTCGCTTGTGTGAACAAGTTAAATTCACGTGCTGGTGTCTGCAAAGGTTTCTGGACAGTTCCTTAGTGGCCCTGCTTTCCTTCTCTGCCTGTTTGATGTTTTAGTTAGTCAGTGTAGTTACGTGCAGTACAGAGACTGTAAAAGCATTTGAAACGTAGAAATTCTGCTGCAAAGCTGAGATTATTGACAAGCGGCAGCCAGTTTTGAGAAGAGCCTTTTAAAGGAGCACCCAGACGAGTACTGTGGGCTAAACACGAGGGTACAGGGAGGAGCTGATGCAAAACCCCAACATCTGAGACAAAGTCCTGCTTTATCTAGTCTCTCTCCTATCCGGTCTGTGAGTTTGTTTCTTTTCCATCTCCGGTAACACATGGATCGCAGACAGACCTGATGGGAAGTGCTGTGCCCTGCCCATCCCTGAAATACCAGTGTGCAGCTCAGCTGCTGCAACCTGGCTCTGTTAGCCCCAGAAACAGACTCCTGTATTTGTTTTACCCCTGGAGAGAGCACAGAGCCAGAGACAGCATAATGAGAGCTCCTCGTGAGCCCACACAGTTTCTGCAGTATGAGTTGGGTCTTCAGGAGTGTGTAGAAGTGCAGAACTACAGCAGGAGGATTACTGTGCTGGGGTTCCATTTCAGAGTGTCAGATTGTGGTTTCATTTCTTCAGAATCTTTGTAGTTTCTGAGTAGCTGATTATTATTTTTTTGTCCTTTTCGTCTGTTCTTATCGAATACCTGAACTATTTGGGTTCTGTGGATTACAGCTAGTGCAGAGGTGCTCAGTTTCTCACTGTTTTAGGCCTGGTAGAGCCAAAGAAATGGTGAAGGTGGTTCTTTTCACATCTGCGTATTTTTCTGAGATGGAAACTGCCCCTTCATCACCCAGTAACAAAAACACCTTGATAATCTCTCTGAAATATCTGTTGAATCAAGAGTCTTATTGCCTCAGCTTTCAGTATGAATGGAGGACAGAGGAAGATACGTGTGAGATGTTCCACAGTTCTGGTAAGATCACCTCTCTTAGCTCTGCTGCAAACGCAGGAGCTGATCCTTCCACATGGTCCTTGGACAGGTTGTTGCATGAAGTGAATAGGTGAGAACAGGGCAAAGGGGAATATTGGTGCCAGAAGAACCGACCTTAGCTCAAACTGAACACATTTCTCTGTCCAGGTGTTTCACATCTGTGCCTGTTCCTTTTCTACATCAGCTGTCTACACAGCTGTTACCCAAAACCCCAAAAGCAAAGGCCCTCAATGGGGAAACTTGTGTTTTAAAGATCCCTTTATGCAAGGATCACCTAATTCATGAGGAACAGCATAATTAGGAGTAACAGCATCTTACCTTTCAGAGATTCTGGTGTATTAACCAGGTTTATGAAGAGTGGCATTATAGGTCTGTTGCCTGTCACTGGTTCTTGTTCTTCCCAAGTTTTCTGTTAGCAGATTATAGGTAGCTAAACAAGTTCTAAAGATGTCATATATTGACCAGTCTGCATTTTAACTTTAGCATAATAAAAAACCAAGTAAGATCAATTCAAAGTGTAATTCCTGATCCATTCTGAGCCTCAGGCTGGAGAATGGCTGTCTCTCATCTCTGGAGAGGAAGAAAACCTCTTTGCCTTGGCTCTGGTTTGGTGTTTGATGACACTGATCTCAGCTGAAGTGTCCCAGATTCCCTCACCCGTCCTTGCTTCCAAATTTCCCAATCCTTTGCAGAGCAGCATTATCAGCAGAGCTCTCTATAAGGAGGGCCCTCCTCAATTTTGCTCAGGTTCATTTTGGATAAAATTATTACCCATAAACCAGACCAAACCTGAATGACCAAATAAATGACTTCAAACACCTAACGTTGCAGTGTCAGTGTGAGATTTGAAGCAGCCACGTGTCCTTCCTTTAATGGCAAAAGTTGATTTAAGCAAATTCAGTGGCTTTTGGAGGCTGACCTCAGCCACAGGATCATTGGTGCCACTGGGATATTGGTACAGGGCTGACAGCCTTGGAAAAGTTTCATCCCCTCCATAATTTCTGCCACCTGGCATCAGTTAGGAAGCCCCCAGCTCTTGGTCTTTTCTTGTCTAATCAAGTTGTTTACTTTATTCTGAGACTATTTCTTCAGTGAGCTGTAGCTGCTTCCTTTCAAGAATGAAATGCATACCCACACGAGAACAAAATGACTTGAGGCTCAAGTGCCGTGACTGTATATGAATTTCTGACGGGTAGAAGTTAGTAATTTGGGGGATTTTTTTTGAGCATGGCTTTTTGTTGTAGCTTGACTGTTCTTCCATCTCAGGCTGCTGCTGTAGTCACTCTAGTTTTGCTTCCATGGATCTGTGCAAAGCCTTTTTCTTCCACTTATTGATGTTGACATGATAATCTGAAAGTATTTCAGAGTATCCTTAGATCACTCGGTTCACTGGGAGTCTGTTTAAAAATAATACAGAAATCTCCTCATCTTCCTGCCTCCAGAGCCTGGGGGTGAAGGAGACCTTTTTTTGGGAGTCCTCCCAGTACAGATGAGAGGGAAATGTTGATGTGGGTTTAATTTGTGAGAGTCAGTGGTGTTTTATCCCCAGACTCCAGCGTAGGAAGGCTGACAGCATTGTTTGAGCAGTTGCATTTCATCTCTCAAATCTGGAGACAAGTTCTGCTGCAGAGTTCAACAAGACTTTGGGCAGTTGCTCTTAAGCAAATGCTGAGGAATGAACTCTGAAAATGTCAGAAGACTCGGTGTTGATCTGAAAATGGTACAGGAAGTTCCATCAGGCAGGCCTAGGGAACAGGCTGAACCATGATCTCCTTTCTTGGAGAGCATCTCCAAACCCTCAGCGGGTGCTGCACAGTGACTGTGAGTGCCTGTAGATCTCTCTGCAAAAGTTAAGCTCTCAGGAGGACATGGGAACTCCTGATTGATGGCTGAAATCTTGGATTTGGGTCTCAGTCTGCTGCTAGAGACCAGCTCTAGAGTGGAGAATGTTTTTCTGTCAGTCTGAGAAACTGCACGAGGTAGGAACAAGCAGTGTTTGTCAGAATTGTGGGATTGAATCAGCCTCTGTCTCATCTGATACTGCACTGGAGATTTATGGCACAGATTTGGTTATGGGAAGAAGTACATCTGTGGTTTATTTTTTTTTTTAAGACAGATGTCTGTGATGTAACTGGAAGTGAAGCAAAACACATTGAAAAACAGTCTGTAATACTTTTTTTTTTTTTCCAGAAATCTATTCATTAGCTTGTGTTATGTGAGCACTTGGTCTGGTATTTTGATTTGCTATATAAAGCCTGAGTTCAGTTCATGCCTTGATTTTTAAAATTCCTATCTTTGGCCCGTATTGCATCATCTTTCTTCCTTGTCTCCCATGAAATATCTTGGGTCCTGATGCTTTAGCTGAATCCTCACTTTGAAAAATGGTTTTGCTCTTCAGTGAAAACACTGACACAGTTATCAGTCTTAAGGGCTAATTCCAAAAAACGTGACCAAGTTTTCCCTCAATGTGAGTGGCCATGCCATGTTCCAAGACCCATAAACTCCGTTTATTAGGCTAATGAAGTTGTGCAGTGGGAAGGAAAGGAAAGTAACTTGATGCTTTAAAAAGCTGGAGGGAGATAAAAGAAGAAATGACCAGCTCAGCTGAGTTGTATTGTTTAGTTTGAGTCCCTGAAGACTTCTGCAAATTTATCCCAAGGAACACATTTTAAAAGCTGTCTAGTGAGAGGTTTGTTGTCTGTCAGCCCCTGTCAGTGAAGCTGAGTCCCCCCAGCCCCTGAAATGCCAACTGAATCCCTCCTGGTTCTCCACTCATGGAGCTGAAGGTGAGGCACGACAAAACTCTGCCTTCTGCTTCTGCTGGCATTGATTCCCATCTAGGGGCCTCTTTTGCTCTGGCACTGCTTTCCTGCTGGTGACAGGAGCCATTCTCCAGCCATCCAGCCCTGCAGCCTGTCCTCCCCTCCCTGGAGGCGGCACGAGTGGCCCTGAGGACCAGCACCAGAGGGTTTTTCAGCAGGAAAGCTGCTGCTTGTCTCTGTTCTGACCTGAGCAGGTCCTTTGGTTAGAGCAGGAATGAACATCTCACCTCCCTGGGCCTCACTGTGTGGGTGAGGAGGAGCCTGGATCGGGGTGACACGGGGATTTTGTCTGCTGCCTCTTCCTCTGGGAGAGACACATCAGCAGAGTGAACCCAGGATATTCATCCTCAACTTCCACACCCAGGCAGGGCATTTCTAAGGCTGTTCTTGGGAAAGAGGAGGGTGTGAAATGCATAAGCAGGGCCTGGCAAGGGCCTGCTAACTGCTGGATGGCTTGAAGGGACTCAGTAGCAGTGGGAAACATCTGTTAGACTCCCCAAACAACTCATTTGCTAGATGAACTTGATTCCCAAAGTATTGGAGAGAGGCACGTGGTGAAATGGGGAACTCAAACTACCAGAAGTGTTCCCGGCTGGGTTTTTGATTTCTGTCTTGGAGTCTCTCAGGTGCTTCCAAAAATGCAGACAAGCTGGAAGTGGTTTTGTAGGCTTTACCTAAAATACTGAAAATCAGTTTGCTGACCTTTGGTGGAGAGGGACACTTGTGAATTCCCAGTATCTTAATGAATAAATCTGTGCAGAGAAAGAATGTGAGTTAAGAAGTAGTCCAGCTCTTCCCTGCCGTCTTTCATTGGCTCAGGAAAATGCTGTGGTATTTTGCTGGTGCCAAACTGCCTTCAGCAGGAGGCCTGCTCGTGTCACACACGCTGGAACCACTTCTCTTCCACCTCTGATTTCCCTCCAGCTTCCTTACCAGCTGAGATGGATTGGAAGATAGGGTGGGACATAGATTTTTCCAGTACGAAATTGGAATTAGATCTCCTTGGTAAGCCAAAATATGTAAATTAGCTCAGGAGGGAGCTTGTGTTCTAGTCCTGTGTAATACCAAGCAATGTTAGGTCCTGGAATGGGGTACTTTCCCTGCAGCTTTAGCAGCAATGCAGGAATACTGATCACTGTGGGAAGAACTGGCCACTTGCATTTTGGATCTTGGGCCTGAAAAGCCACATCAGAGTCAAACAGAAGATTTTATGTGGGAAGAGCAAGTGGATGCAGCTCAGTGTCAGATGGAGAGGGGTTTGGTGTGCGATCAGGACTGAGCTGACCTTGGAAACATCAGCTTTGGGCTGGCAGAAAGCTGCTCCTCCAGAGCCTTCAGCATCTCTGATACAGGGATGTCCTGCCTCTTGGTACAGCTGGAGCTGTGGCGGTGTGGAGAATCAAACTGTTGATGGTCATCTGTCAAGTTCTGCTTAAGCTGAACATCCCTCAGCTGTCGCTGCCTTGGCTTCTCCCTAAAAACTTCCTGCTGAGTGGCAGGGCAGCAGGCACTGCCTGTGCCTTCCTTAGTGCTGCTCAGCAAAGGTCTGACTGGCTGACAGCATCTCAGCGAAGCACCCAGGAATCCTTCTCTGTAGCAGTGGGCTTGTGGTTTTGCTCAGTGGTAGCTGTTTCTGTATAAAAATAAGAAAAGCTTTTCAGTATTGCTCACCTCAGCTGGTTCACACGGGCTGTCTGTTGGGTTTAGGGATTGCTTGGCAAGGTGTGAGCAAAAAACAATCTATTTATGCCTTGTGATTGCAAGTTTTAGTTCATTGAATTTATTATCATCTGCTTTTATTGCAGGTATGATAGTTATAAGCCCAGCTCTCCATGAATGACTTCTAAAAGCTTAATTGGTTAAAATCGAGCTTGATGAATGCAGATTTTTGTGTGTTGTCCAGGAGATGTGGTGAAAAAGTCTTTGCATGCAATGTAACAAATGACACACTGTTGTCCAACCAAGTTTTGCCTGATATTGCAGATCTGTTTTTGACCAGATGTTGATAGCAGTCTAATTAACGTGCCATTAGTGAATACTAAAGCAAGCTTGTTTTCTGTGTTCTTCCTCCCCCAGGACAAAATGTTTCACTTTTGGGTAAATACATTCTTCATAGGACTGGATGAAAATTCAGACAAAGTAGAAAATGGAAGTCTAGTGGCAGATCAGGAACTTGATGGTATTTTCAGTACAGAGCGCTCAGATAATGATAAGGAATATTTAATCCTTACATTAACAAAAAACGATCTAGACAAAGCAAATAAAGACAAAGCCAACAGATATTTCTCTCCAAACTTCAAGGTCAGTATATTTTATGTGTGAACAAAGCTGAAGCGCTGCATGATTTGTTTGTCTTGCCTTTGGAGGGACCACGTGAAAGTGCTGTATAGAAGCTGAGTTCATGTGTTGGTATTGCCATCACTTGGCAAAGCTTTGAGCTTTGTCCTTTTGTCTGCTTTTTGAGGAGCTGGTGGATGTTGAGAGGCTGGGGTTGAAGTCTCCCGGTTGTTCCAGGTGTTTCTGGAAGCCACTGGAGGTGTGGGAGAGCTTCCCTGCTCCAGCTGCATTGCCCAAGTTCTGGGCTGGGCACGCTGACCCCTGAGCTGATTTACAGCAGTGCCTGTTCCCTGGGGAGCAGAGGGGGCCACAAGGACGATTTGGGGTCTGGAGCATCTCCCTGATGAGGAGGGGCTGCGGGAGCTGGGCCTGGTCAGTCTGGAGAAGGGAAGGCTGAGGGGGGATCCCATCAATCCACACAGACATCTCCAGGGGATGGCAGAGGAGGGTGCCAGGCTCTGTTCAGTGGTGCCAGTGACAGAAAGAGGAGCAGAGACCATAAACTGAAACACAAGATCCACCTCAACACGAGGAAGAACTTCTTTCCATGGGGGTGGCAGAACCCTGGAACAGCTGCCTGGGGAGGGTGTGGAGTCTCCCTCTCTGGAGACATTCCAAGCCCACCTGGAAGTGCTCCTGTCCCTGGCAGGGGGTTGGACTGGATCATCTCCAGAGGTCTCTTTGACGCCAGCTGTCCTGTGATTCTGGGAATACCTTACCCTGGCAGTTTAGCTTTGGGGAGTATGAGCCATTGCCAGCAGTGTTTTAAACATGCAAAAGGCATTTGTAAGAATTCCAGCGTTTTCCAACTCCCTCATAAAAGATCAGCCAGTGCTGATTTGAAGGTAATGGTCATAGCTGCTTGGAGTATTGCTCGGATCAGACTTCCCACACACGAGTCACCCACTGGAGAGTGTTCTGTTCATTCCTTGCTGTAATGTCCTGGTGCTCTGGGAGGTGTGGAAGGCAGCCGGGTGATGGCGTGGCCTGGTGTGCTGGGATGTCCTGCTGCTGCAGCTCAGGAGCAGCTGAGCACTCAGCCAGACGCAGTTCCTGCAGCTGGGCTGGAAAATCCTGCTGCTTTGCCAGGTGTTTGTTTTGCCCGGGGTGGTGCTGAGAGGCTGGCGAACCTTTCTCCGGGAGAGGAGCACGGGTGCGACTCAGGGGAGCCAAGGACCGGTGCTGTTAAAATTTGCTTTGTTGCCTGTGCTCAGCTGAAGTCCGAGTTCCCTTTTTAAATGTTCTTTTTTCCTTCCCCAGGTGAAGCTATTTTTCACAAAAACAGTAGAAGAGCCATCAAACCCAGAGGCTAGCAGTTCAACTTCTGTAACACCAGATGTTAGTGACAATGAACCTGATCATTATAGATACTCTGACACCACTGACTCTGATCCAGAGAATGAACCTTTTGATGAAGATCAGCATACGCAGATCACAAAAGTCTGAATATTTTTTTTATCAGAGATAAAAAAAACATACAAAAAAACCAACCATGAAGAGAGACAAACTTGAATAAACTGAAAAAAAAAGGACCTTTCCAAATGGCAAAAGGACATAGTGTCAGATTACCAATTATAGGAACAATTCTTTCCTGACCAATCTCGTTTTGCCCTATAAATCTACAGGGTTTGACACTTGTCCAGTCGGGGGGGAAAGAAAGGTTACGTAGCTCTTATATGTACATACCTTTTTGTGTCAAAGGACATTAAAACTTCAATTAGGAACTATAAACATGGCACTTTCCCATTTTATTCCAGTTTTATAAAAGTGGAGACAGACCTAATGTGTATGCGTAGGAATTTTTCCTTTTGTGTTCTGTCACCAAACGAAGTTTCAAAAACCGAAAAAAAAAAAAAATTTACAGGTTCACATCCTGCCCCTTTTTTTGCACTTGTGTGGCAACAGAAAAGTCTGCAGTTGGCTAAGAGATGTTTCTAGAAGGTTTTTCCTACATTCTAATGCATGTTTTTTGGATGGGGGCTGGAAGGTGATGCTCGGAAAGGAGCGTGGCCTGTGTACCATATCCGGCTGTTCCATGCACCTTTCCTCAGCATGCTGCCCTAATTCATCCGGGACAATGGGTGAGGAGTCGCCGCTGTCACTGCTTGTTGTTTGTGCATTTTTCATTTTTTTTAAGTGTAATGGTGCTAGAAAAGGCAGCTAGAGGGAGTGATTCTGTCTAGGGGTACAGGAATGAACCTTCACGACACCCACGAGACCCGCGCAATGAAGGGAGACAAGGAATTGGGGTCACGAAAAACAAAAAAAACAAAAGGAAACACAGCAACAATGACTTAACCATACAAATGTGGAGGCTATCAACTAAAGTAAGAACTTGAAACAAATGGTTACAAAATTTGACAATGATTTATTGGGATTTTTTTCTGAATTGTAATGGCTGCTCCATCTCCTGTGTAATCAAGGCCAGTGCTAAAAGTCAGACGTTCATAGTGCAAAAACATCAGTCAACATCTTACATTTATATTAGTAGTTTTTCAATCATATTCCTGCTGTGAATACTTCATGTGCTGCCTTGCAAGCTTTTTTTTTTTCCCCCCCTCTCATGAATATAAAAAGATTTTGTAATGGTGCACAGGAAATATCATTGGAGATTCTCCAGGTTAGTGTTTGTTTGGAAGATTTCTGATGCATTTATTCAATCAAACCTCTGTCAGCCGTTCCACCCCTTTGACCTTACACATTCTATTACAATGAGTTTTGCAGTTTTGCACACTTTTTTTTTTAAAAAAAGTCATTAACTGTTAGGGAATTTTACTTGAATACTCATTACCTGCAATGTTTAAAAAACGGACATTACACACCAGAGACAGGAAACCAGTGTTGCAGTAAATTCTCAACGCTGTAAATGAAGATTAAAAAGCAGAACTTGTCCTAAATACATTTGCTATAAAAAACAACCCCTCAAACCACCCAGCAAATTGTTTTTCTGAACCAAGTGGCAGTGTTGGATTATTTATTCCTAGGGACACAGCTAAGGGTAGGGCTCCACGTTGGCTTTTGGTGGACAGTTGTCATGCCCAGCCGGAGGTGACTCAGGAGTCCAGCTGCTGGCACATCCAGATGTGGAGTCACTGCCAAAATGGGCCCCTCTCAGGGGGCCATGAACAGCTGACCCCAAACTGAGGCTTTTTTTAGGATATAGTACACACATTCCCCCCGCTTAATTAACTTCTTGGTGCTGACATGGAAGTTCATGAGCTGTGTTCTCAGCCAGAATTATGAATGGGATCTGTCAGAGCCCTGCACAGCAGCATTAATGGTTGGGATTTGAACCACAACAAGGCAGGACTTCCACTAATTACAACTGGTAAACCAAGGTGTAAAGGGCTTTAAAAAAAATTTTTCTTATCTGGTTTCTGTTGGTCAATTCTGCTCCTCAGATTCATGATTCTAACTTCTAACAAAGCTGGTAATACCTTCTGACTTACAGGTTTAATTAGACTTCAGTGGATCAAGGTTCAGTGCTCATTGTGATGAGCAGGAGGTGGTTTTCCCCTTGGGAACAGGAATTTTAACTCTTACCCTTCCAATCGTGTTTCACCCTGTCTGGTTTATAACAGTTGAAAGTTGTGTTGGCTTAATAAACCAAACTGTTCCTGCTTGGATAGTATTGGGATCTTGGCACTGCTGCGTGTCCCACTTTGGATAATCAGGATTGGATGGTGCAGTTCCAGTCGGTGACGCCGGATCGGGAATCAGGACGCCAGGATGGGCTTTTGCACTGTTATTTTTCCTTTGGAATGTGAAGGTTGGAATGAGGGTTTTGATTTTTTTTTTCTTTTTTTTTTTCTTTTTTTTTTTTAATGTTTCGATGTCTTTGAGAAGCCTTGCTTACATTTTATGGTGTAGTCATTGGAAATGAAAAAATGGCATTATATATATATATTATATAT
>WBMY01016111.1:0-39893 GCA_013397315.1 Donacobius atricapilla
TAGCAGGAGCTAGTGAGAGGAGGAAAACTGTTGTATTACAGCCAGGCTTTTCCTGCATCTGTACTCTACATACCCCTGGAAGATTAGAAAACAGTTTGACTGTATTTGATGTCAACACCTTTTTTGAAAGAAGTGGTTTAACAAACCATTGAAGAAAACTTGGATTTGCTGTCGATCATTAGAAATGTTTACTAGCCTTAAAACTGCATGAGCTTGTAGGGAATTGTGGTGCATTCTGATGAGTGTATTTTATTAACAAGATGCTTCATATTTTAATGGGCTGTTTCTCTCAGGCATTTGAGGTGCTATTATGCTAGTTACTCAATTTTATGAAGTTAAACAATAAACATTAGAAGTAAAACCTCAGGAAAATTGCCAGAGGATAAAATAGATCTGTCCCTTGGTAATTTTAATTTACTTCCATTTTGAAAATATTTTTCTTTTAGTTTACTAACATGTATTCTAGTATTTTGAGCAAGTAAAGACAGGCTTTAATCTAGACCTCTAGGTCTGAAGACTCAGAAAGGAGTGATATATTTTCATCAGAGTACAGCAAGCTTTGTTTTTAGTTAACCAAAGCATTTCCAAAATGAGGCCTGTCAATGCTTCTGCCCTTGAAATCTTTGTGATTAAACCATAGTGAAGTTGAACTTGGAAGTCAGGTCAGTAAGAAACCCTGAATGGTTAAATTAGAACAAATAGATAATTGGTGTATGTCTATCTTTAAAGTTCTCTACATTACAGTACTGGCATCTTTTTGTGTTTATGAAAGTAAAGTTGCTTAGCTTTCACATGCATGAATCTGAGAGATTCAGTGTTTTGTTTGGGCAGAGATGTGAAAGTAAATACACAGCCCAAGGGGCAAATAATGCCCATTAATTTCTTTTATTTTCACCTGGTATGTGAACATGTAATTAAGTTTCACGTGTTACCATCAGAAAACCCTATTCTGCCTGATTAATGTGGGTCTGTCAAAGGTGTAGGAAGGTGCAGTTGTTTCTCAGGAAGGACCAAGACCTCCCTTCTCCAAGGGTCATTGTAAATCATGTGGGCAATGAGAGGAGGTAGGCTCCATGTTATGATAAGGCCAAAATTTCTGGTCAGGAATCTCTCCTGCTCTGCAGAATCATTACTTACTACTCAAGTTATTAGCCCTGGGCACAAAAGGCTAAGTTTCATGGCACAGATAGCTTTTCATCTGCCCAGACAGCTGGGCTGATTTCACCCTTGGAACTGTTCTACAGGAGGCCTTCAGAAAGCATTAAGAGCAGTAGGGTTTGGGCTCTGCTGTTGAATAAGTGCACTCCTCCCAGTGGCTAGTTTGCTGAGGACAGTGCAAGTATGTTTATCACTCTGGTGCTTCCAAAGTGAAGAGTAAGTGTGCCTGTCATCATGTCTTGACTGTTTGTAAAAGGTAAGTTGCTATGTATACTTGAAATTTTAAAATGATGTTTTAAAAATATTGAAAGAACCTTGAAGAAAGGGTTATTAGAGGAACAGTAACCTTTCCTGTGGTCAGCAGCATTTCTGTTCCCCAGTCAAGCTGTTTAGGAGTGGGAGCAATGCAATGAACTGAGTATACAACCACCTCTCTGTGACTTGTGGCACTGGAGATGCAAGCACCCCAAACCGTGGACAATTTCTGATCACCCTGGGGCTAATGCCAGCACTTGCCAAGGACTGCTGTGCAAAGCAGAGACAGCTCAGGTCTCCAAGGGCTTGTTAACACCCAGCACCACCTGGGACAGACAAGTTGGCCCTGGAAGCAGGGAAGTTGTATTCAGCACTATTGTTTCTGAGTGAATAAATCCATCTGGGCCTGAAAATCTGACGTGGGGCCAGCTCTGATGTCTCTCCATCTGTGGCACTGTTTCTTACGGCCCCACTTCTCCTTGGGATCCCTTGATTTCAACTGTACCATCTGCCTGCTCAGTTTTGGGATTGAACAAATTGATAATGGCTGTGTCTGCTTCTGTAGCCCAGTTTGGATGTCTCTGCAGCCCAGATTAGTTGATCTCATGGGTCATGGTTTTGTTTAATGCACAAATGTCCTGTATTTGTTTGTGCCTTTTGGTTCTGACTTATTTGGCACATTTAGTAGTAGAGATGGTTTTCATTTTCTGTGGGAGAACAGCAGCATTCCACTATCTTTAGGCCCTCAACCCTCAAGCTGAATCTTGTTAGGTAGGGTAAGGATTGGGAGAAATATCCTGACTGAGTGGAAGGGGAAAGCCCAGCATCAGAAACTGGAAAGTGGTAGGGACAATTCCTCTGATCTGTAGTTGAGATGATCATCAGGAAAAACTACAAGCCCGTGTTTCAGAACAGTTTGAAGCAGTAATGGGAGAAGCTGCGTTAGAGTTAAATCCTTTGGTACATTTGCTGCAGAGTTTTTCATCCCCGGATGAAAAAAGATGTAATTTAATGGGTTCTGAGTAATGGTTAGATGTGACCAAAAAAACCCCGAACCAAATACAGTCATGCCTAAAATAGAAAAGGTAGCGGAGCTTATGAACACTTCCCCATTCTTTGGACTTGTTCTTGAGTTGGTGTTTTTTCTTTCTTTCTTTGGTTTTCCTTAATCCCCTGCATCAGGCAGTGCTTGGGATCATCACCTTGTTGTCACATTTGCTTGGGGAAACAAATCTGTCACAGCAGTTTTCTGTCAATACCCTGTCTTGAGTTAGCAGCATGTGTCTAGCTCCAGCACTGTAGGATGATGTAGCTTTTGCTGATAGAAACCCACTCTTTTCATTATCTATTGAAGAATGAACCACACTCTGGCATTACCCAGATTTGGAAACAAAGTGTGCTGTCAGAAACAGAATATGTAGCAATTCTTTGAAGTCACAATTTCAGTCTATGTATAGAGTTTATAACTTCAGATTTCTGTGGAGCATAAAATTATTCACATTCAGATTGAATTCTCTGATGTTCTGTGGTTTTTCAACCTCACCTTTTATTTTTTAGCATTTATATATAAAGCTTCTTATGTGGTATTAATATTTCCAGTGTAGTGCTGTACCTATATGTACAAGGATCCCCACAGAGAGCTGGAAGTATCTTTACTTTTCTCTCACCTGCTTCTTCATTCTCATTAGGAGTTTACATTGCCTGGTGTATTGCTGATGGTGTCAGAGAGGCCAGTGGTTTGAGGAGACTGATTATGTAATAATTGTTGAGTGGCTATTGGTACCAGTTTGCAGAAATGTATTCCTGTTACAAGACTTTAAAATAGAGTTGAATCAATCTACAAGGTGAGATGGTAGCATTGTTTGTAAGATTATATGTCCTAAGAACAGATACTTAAATGGCAATGATGAGCACTAAGCAGATGAACATGCTTGTATAATCAGTTTATGAAAATCACTGCACAGCTATAGTGTGAAAATGGTGAATGTTACCTTGGAAGTAGCTTCAGTAAGAGTTGTATTAGAGGTTAAAAATTATAGCTCTGCTTTCACCAAGATATGGAAAGCAGAGAATCAGTAAATCCCAGAGTAAATAGGGTGTGTGAGAGGACAGAAGCCAAAGAGGATAATGCGCATTCATCTACATATGTGGATCCACATAAATCTTGCTGGTTGTTTTTATGACACCAAGTTGGGTAGGAGTACTGATCTTCTGGAGGGTCAGAAGGCTCTGCAGAGGGACCTGGACAGGCTGGATTGATGGGCCAAGGCCAACAGTATGAAGTTCAACAAGGCCAAGTGCAGGGTCCTGCGCCTGTGTCGCAACAACCCCATGCAAGCCCAGAGGCTTGGGTCAGAGTGGCTGCAAGACTGCCCGATGGAAAAGGACCTGGGAGTATTCATCAACAGCTGGCTGAATAGGGACACACCAGCATGTGCCCAGGTGGCCAAGTGGCGTCCTGGCCTGTATCAACAATATTGATGCCAGCAGAGCAGGGCAGTGATTGACCCCCTGTACTCAGCACTGGTGAGGTCACACTTTGAGTGCTGTGTTCAGTTCTGAGGCCCTCACTACAAGAAGGACGTTGATGTCCCAGAGTGTGTTCAGAGAAGGGCAGAGGAGCTGGTGAAGGGTCTGGAGCACAAGTCCTATGAGGAGCAGCTGCGGGAGCTGGGGGTGTTTAGTCTGGAGGAAAGGAGCCCGAGGGGAGACCTTGCTTCCTATGATTACCTGAAAGGAGGTTATAGTGAGTTGTGTGTCAGGCTCTTCTCCCAGGTAGTAAGTGACAGGAGAACAGGAAATAGCCTCAAATTGCACCAGCATTTAGATTGGATAATAGCAAAAATTCTTTGTAGACAGGTTTGTAAAGCATTGAAACAGACTGCCTGGGAAAATACTGGAGTCACCATCGCTGAAAGTGCTCAAAAGACATGTAGATATGGCACTTAGGGATGTGGTGGATTGACAGTGCTAGCTTAGGGGTTGGACAAATGATCTTAGAGATCTTTTCCAACCTAAACAATTCTATTATTTTCTATGATTCTTTATAGGTATTAAAGTTGTTGCTATATTTTAATAATCACTGTCTGCATTGAACCATTCAGCTCAGTTTTGTATCATGTGAAAAATTCCTTCTGAAATAAAATAACCGCCTGCAATTTAGCTGGAAATTTAGGCTTTTTAACACAAAAGACCAATAAGAACATTCTAATTTGTATTACTTTTTAAAAGTGGTGTCTTTTTAGGCCAACAAATGGGCTGAACAGAGAATAAGTAAACTGGGCACACCAGCAGGTCTCAATCAATAGGCTCAAAGATTTGATGGACCACATCAAAACAGACAGGTAGAAATAGCTATGAAAGAGGCTCTGTGACACACTGAAGATTTATCAGTGGGCCAGTATAGTGGAATGTGAATTCCTTGGGAAGGAATTCTTGGGGATTGGAAGATTCCTTGGGAATCAGCCTCTCAGGCAAGACAATTCAGGAGGCAGCCCAAATGCCATTTTAAGCACAGCCAGTGCAAATTTCCCCCCTCCTTAGAAGTGCCAGTTTCCCCCTTCCTCACAAACTCCGTCCAGAACTCAGTTTGGAAGCAGTTCTGCTGGCCTGGGGAATCATGAGAAGCCAAGCTGATTCAGCACTCTTGCTGAAGACTGGGTCAGTGCACAGACGAACCCAAAAAAATCAGTCCTACTGTCCAGCTCTTGACTGACATATCTTTTCCTTTTTCTGTAGTATGGTCAGTGCTTTAAAAAAGTGAATTTGGGGTGCTTGGCATGACCCTTTCCCTCACTCTGCAGTAGAGTGAGCAGTTGCCTGGAACACCAGCTAACAGTTGTTAACTTAAAGCAGCAGAGAGTGTGCTGTCCTGCATGATGAGCAGGCCTACCAAAATGGCTGGGCAGTTCTTCCCAGCAGACAGGCAGACAGTGACTGAACTGTTTTTCCAAGGAGACTCATTCCTGGATGCTCCTCTTTGCTTCAGGAAATGCGTGGTTGCACAAGCAATACCCAGTGAAGGTGCAATCCAGGAATATCTTGGCCAATGTCCTAGCTGTCATAAGACCATCTTTTGTTTCAGCATCCTTTAGTTTATACCTTTCTTTCTGTTTTTAACATGTACAAATCCATTTGTGAGGATTATGTTACCAGTACCCCGCTGAGGAGTGACTGACTACGCATAATACAATGATGCCTGAAGAGCAACCAGGAGCAAGGCCCCATTTGTGATAGTAGTTGCTGAAAAAAGAAAGTCTGCTTGAAAAGTAGTCTAAAGACCAAGCAACTGAGAAGTAGACAAATACTAAAATGATTTAAAACACTCTGAGGCAGAATGAAGCTGAAGGTTAAGTGTGCAGAGTGAAGAGCCAGGAGCCAACAAGTTCAAGGAAAGATGGTCCAGGCAGAACTGTTGGAAATTTTCTGAATTCCCCAAGGGCTCTTGGTTTAGCATCTTCTGCAGCAGTTTCTCTTGGATCTGGTCCTTGGCTCCATTCTCCTTTCCCTGCAGCAAATCTGGATATATCACATCAGTCTCAGCTTTCTGCAGAATTTACTGCTATAGGATTTTACTGTCTCTTACAGTGCAGTATGCACTCACTCAGCTACTTCTGCATCTCTTTCCCCTGGCCCAGCTTGATACTGAGCTGTCTGAAAACAGCAGCACTTTCCTCACCAGTGGATTGGCCCATAATTAGAATCATAATAAAACAGAATGTTCTGACTTCAAAGGGACCCATCAGGATTGAATCCAGCTCCCAGGACACCCTAAGAGCCACCCAATGTGCCCCAGGGTATTGTCCAAATACTTCTTGAACTCTGTCAGGCTTGGTGCTTTCACCACTTCCCTGGGAAGTCCATTCCAGTGATCAGCCACTCTCTAGGTGAAAAACGTTTTCCTGATAGCCAACCTAAAAATTCCCTGAGACAACTTCAGGCCATTCCCTCAGGTCCTGTCACTGGTCACCACAGAGAAGAGATCAGTGCCTGCCCCTCCTCTTCCCCTCCCGAGGAAGCTGCAGACTGTGATGAGGTCTCCCCTCAGTCTCCTCCAGGCTGAACAAATAAATTATCCTCAGCTCCTCATACGGCTTCCCCTCAAGGCTCTTCACTATCTTTGTTGGCCTCTTTTGGTTGGATGATCTCTAAAAGCTTATTGACTTTCTTATATTGTGGCACCCAGAACTGCCCCCAGCACTCGAGGTGAGGCTGCCCCAGCTCAGAGCAGAGCAGGACAATCCCCTCTCTTGCCAGCCTGGCCATGCTGTGCCTGATGCCCCCAGGAGACGCTTGGCCCTCCTGGCTGCCAGTTGCAGTGAATTTAGTTTGAATGTGGCGAGTGGTGTGGAGGTGGCCCAGCTGTGGGAAGGTGAGCTGTAGTCTTAGTGCAGTCCTCTAGTAGCAGGATTGGTGGGAAAGATACCTGAAAAGATAACATAAATGTTGAAGAGGCTCCGGGAGGAGACTGGCATTTTGCCAAATGTCTTTCTTTGAAGACTGACAAATTAATAAATGATGGAATCAAAACTGGAACCCTGCAGTGTAACTTTAGAGTTGGTGGCAGAGCAGAGCAGCACTTTAACACTTTGCCTGAAGTGAGTGAAAAAAACCTGCCGTGAGTTAAAATGAGAAATGTTCAGGCCATAATTGCCTGGTGCAAATTTCTTATTTCTAGTAAACTGTAAACAGCCTTCAGATATAAGTGGTCCAGTCTTCAAGACGGCTAAGTATCAGAAGTTGTGTGGGTCAGGTTGTATTGAGAACATAATCTGAAACAAACTAGCAGGACAGATGTCATGAAAATAAATGTACAAAAAGAACAGTCCTCTCTCTTTGAAAGCCCACTCAGAAATATTTAGAGCTGCCTTTGAAACAAAATATCAAATAATTTTATTACATGCAAAATGAGAGCATTTGATTTTGAAGCCTTTAAGACGCAGCCAGAAGGGCCCAGGATGCCATTTATGGCACTGTAGTAGTCCTGAGTTTTAATGTCAGCCTGTCTGTCTCAGTATGATATTACTGACCTGCCCTGTCTTGTGAGGATTAATTACTTTGTTTGCACTTCCAGTTTGAAGACAGAAAGCACATTTCATGTCATGTAAGATCTGCATTAAATGATTCAAGAAACCTCTAAGCAGTTGTTTGAGTTTGTTTTCTTCTAAGTTGTCTGCCAGCACCTTTAGAATCTAGCAATGTCTAACAGGATAAGTTTGTATCAGGCTGAAAGGAAAAGCAGGCTTTTTTGACATGTGTTCAATTCACTCAAGCCATTTTAGTTTCCTATATCCTTAAGTCATAAATTAGTTTAGAATATGTTAGAATTGGTGAAGTTTGTGAATAGACATTTGAAATGCTCTTTGAGTGACTGTGTCCTTAATGCCATAAGCTCCTCAAGAAAAGCTTATCTTAACATGCAAACTTCAAACCTTGATACTTTATACATACTTACACTTTTTTTACATTTCATCATTTGGTAGAAAAACCAAACTGTTCCTCCCAGCATTCTGAGGGGCTGTCATGCCTCTCAGTTGGTTATCTGGGAGCTCCCATTGGCTTCCAGGGACAAAGAATCAAAGCAAATAGCAAAACAAGGCCCCTGGATGTTATGAGGGCTATAGGATCTGTCCTAAAAATCACCATGAACCAAACTTGGGGAAAAAAAAAAAACCCAACCAACAAAACAAAACAAACCAAATCAAAAAAAAAAAAAGGAGTGGAGATTCCAAAGTTTGCAGAAGGGTAAAAGAATTACTGGACTGGCCTGGCACTTAATGATATGTTCCTGCTCCTCTGAATTGGTCCAATCTCTTAATGAAATTACAATAAGACACATTAGACAAGCAAAGCATCTCCCTAAACCTTGCTGACAGTAACTCATGTAGCTGAATACCAGCACTACACTGAGAGACTGCCTTTGTTTCTTTATTGAGACGATTGACTCAAGGTCAGTGGATAAGTTCTTTCCAGCAGTCAGTCATGTGAGTCGTGGTCTGGTGTCCTAGGTTTGAGTGGAGCATTTTTTTTCCAGATCAGAGTGCTTCCAGTAAATGAGATATTTTGAGGTAAGGTCTTTCCCATGGGGGTAGTTGATCCAATTTGTTCTTTTTTCCATCTCTTGGCTAGTCCCAGCCATTAACACTTGTTCACTTTGGGCTCTGATGAAGTAAATTCTCTCTGACCTTTGCTTCAAGTGTGCTGGAAATGGCCCAGTCTGATGGTCTTTCCCTCTGTGCCTGAGACAACTTTTCCATTCTGTCTCTTTTGTGTTGAAGATACTTAACACATGTAGTAAACAAAGATTTCAGACTACACCTAAGCTCCCACTTTAGATTTTAAGATGCTCAGCAAGTAAGTAAGTAAGTGGTGTCTGCTCTAGGCTAATGTATGTATGTCTGGGTGTATATATGAAGTGTATACACAGTTATAACATTCCACTGGCATATTTGTAATGTTTTTCTCCATTTAGAATCCTTCCAGTGAGAGTCCGTGACCAAATATGTGTCCTTATCAAATAGATACTGTTCTGTATCAATGTCAGTAGCCAAATCTAAAGAGAGGAGAGATCAGGTAGAAGTAAGCTTAGGTTTTATTTACAGTGGTATTTTATCCCTGTTGCTTGAGCAAAAACTCCATTCCTCTCTCCACAAGTTCTTTCAACTCTTCCAGATATCACCTTCTCTACTTAAAGCAGAGGTATTTCAAATGAAAGAAGATTTTAGATCTATTTTTTACCTTTTTTTCCCTTTGGGCATAGCTAAAGCCCCAGTCTGATGCAACTACCATTAAAATGTCACAAAACCAAGTGACGTGGGATATGAGTAGAGGAAAATCTAGGCAAAACAAGTTTTTTTGTGTTCTTGTGCTCTTAAAAGTCACCTTTGATGCTCTAGTGTATAACACTCACTTTGCCTATATCCAATACAACTGTTAAAGTATTGTTATTTCTTCTTTGCTCTTGTGAGTGATGGTACTGAGCATAGTTCTGTGCTTACTTGATTACCCACCTGTGGTACAGCCAGCAGGCAAGACCATTTTGTGAAGTACAAATATTTAGGTTGTATTTCACAATTTTTGCTTGTTCACAAACCCTATTCTTTGCAGGCTTTTGACTTCTGCTTTCTGAGCGACACTTCTGTCATATTTTTGGACTAGTATAATTGTGGTTGACATTTTTATATCCTGAAGGCCTGCAGAGAATTTTAGTACCTGTAGGAAAAGTTGCAAATCTGGAAATATATGTTTAGGTGGGAGTAAGTCATTCTATGTCACCCCTGATTTAAGCGTTTTGAATGCCTGTTGGAAAGACCCCCTTTTTCCCTTTGGATGTACCTTCCCCTCAGCAGCTGTTCTGGCATAATAGAAAATATAATTGCTAAGAGGAATACTCTCTTCTCCTTTCCACTGAGCTGGTGTGACATGATACTCAGTCAAAATAAATGCCAATGGCAAAATAAATCTTTCTGGAAAAACTGAAGCACCTTCATGAATCCAGGAAGTGGTGGCTCTGCAGTGGTTAGGTGGAAGACTGGCAGAGCAGCTGTCAGTGTTTCAAACAGGGTGTTCAGTGGGAGAGCCAAGCAGTGAGAGGGGAATGTGTGTAAGTGCCTCCAGTGAGGCTGGGCATGGCCCACAGTGATGTCTGATGAGAGGAAGGTGAGATGGGTTGCTTCTTCCCTGGGAATAATTCCTTTTTACTTGTCTTTATGACTCTCCAGATTTCTACTGGCTGGAGGAGGTCAGGAGACCTCTTCCTTTGTCTGGGTTAATTTTGCAGAATAAGCTAGAGGGCTAGAGGGTCTGGCATGGGTTTGTCCAGCAGAAATAGGTCCCTCAGGCAGACTCTGTGTGTGTTTATTAATAATGATTTGAGGAAACATGGAAGTGCTAACAGACAGATGCACAGATCTCTAAATTTTGCACTGCAGTAGCAGTGAGGGAGTCCTGCATAATAATGGAATGACAGAATCTCTGTAGCCCCAAACTGGCTGCTAATTGCTACTCTTTGTGCTACTTTGGGTGACATCACTTCTGCTAAGCTTCAGTTAACTCATCTGTAAAATCAGGATAATCAGATTTGCCTACCTTATGGAGATTAATTTATTAAGTTTATATTGCAAAGTGGTGTGAAGGCATAAAATGTTATGGAAGTGTTGAGTGGTAGCCATGTTATATTAATTTTGTTTATTGAGTCCCATCACACATAATGTCAATGAGCTTCTGCAAATTATGGCAGCACAAGCTAATCAAAATGTAGGCTGTTCTAATGCTGTTTTTATTTTGCAATACTCTTGCTAGTTTTCCAAATCAATATCAGTTGGGTGAATAAATAAATGACCTGTCTTTTGTTTAGCAGCACAGGCCATTTCAAAGTATGCCCTGGAATATGGCTGCGAGCTTTCCTCTTTTCTGCTTTCTGTATTCTGATCATCTCACAATTTTAGGTCCTCAGTCTTATTTTTCCTGTGCTTTTTAAAAAGTGATTCTGCTGCCCTTAAATCTCTTTGACCCTTTGGGTCTAATGCTATCACTTTCATTGATTTTGATTTGAATTTCCCTGCATCTTTACCATCCTGGTAGGTATGAGCTCAGTACTAAATGCTGACATGTGTAAACCCTGTGGGGAAAAAAAGCTCTTCTAGTTCATCTACCAGGGGTTAGAGTGATTGAGTGTGCAGTACTGAAAGTTTTGCTCTGACTTTTGCTGTTGTGAACAGATGTATTTTCTCAAAACCGCAGCTAGGAAAGGAGGCAATACTTGGCAAAGAAGCTTCCATTAAAAGCACTTGCTGGAAATGTCTGCACAATGTTCCTGAAAAATACATTTTGGGACTCTGCACTCTTCAATTTGCATTCTTTAATATGTACAAAGAACTTTGTCAGGGGACCTTTGTGTCTTGTTCTGGAAGCTGTTCTAAGACAAAGAAGTCCATCACAGCCTGAGCCACTCCAAAGGCAAAGCAAACCCCCAGGTGATCCTTGAATCCTAGAGGCGGGTTCAAGCAAGAAAGGCATTAGCAGTGACACAGAGGGCATGAAGTCTACTACACAGAGAGCTCATCTTGTTCTTCACTGTAGTAGCAGAATGAAATTAGGTGTTCCTGCAATCAGACCATTTTTCAAGCAGAACTGTCTTGAGGTGAACGCAAAAGTAGAGGTTGAAGAAGTAAGTAGAGCGCCTAGATGTAAATGACACAATCTCCCTGAAAACAGTAGCTGGAGAAATACACCATGTAAGTGTAGGTGTTTTCATTATATTCCTACAGAAAAGCTGTCTTTGAAGGCGTGGGCTTGACTTCTGTGTGCATCTGCCATTGCCTACATACCAAGCAGTGTGCCAGGGACCAGACAGTACACGATGCACTTGGCATCATCAACTTGTTCAGCCCCAAAATGTTTGGTGTCTCTGAGGGCTGACATGCAGCATAACCACAAGGGGATTGGCCTGGCTAAGCAGGAAGTTATTCCCAAATCAGAGAAGCTGATCTGGCTCCTGAGCTGCTTGACTTTATTAAGGACCAGATTTTGATGTTAGTAAGCTCAGTTTAAATCTAGAAGAACCTTTCTGAACCAATCAGTGGATTACTTCAAGGGGTGTTGCTCCAAGTCTGGCACTTTCCCCTCAAGGCAGAGTGGATTCTTTCGGTAGTGGTGTCTCAGGCTTCCTGTAGTAGAAACTTCCCCGTGGCCCATTAATACATTCTCCTAATCCAGGGTGGTCCTGCAGTATTTGGCACTTAGTGTATTTTCTATATAAAGAAGCAATTTCAAATTCATTTTATTAGGCTTCAATGGTTTTCTCTTGGGACTTGTGTAGTTAAATTCTTAATAACTCATTTGTTGAGCTATTCATTCTCAGGGATTTGAATGTTCTCCCTGTGTTCCTCTGGGGAAATACCAGACTCAGTCTCTGTGTATCAACCCCACATGGACTAAGACTTGATATTGCACCATCCACTGTCACATATTGATTCTGCACAGCTTTTACTGAGCATTTGCTCTTCTGTGGGGAAGGCTTTGATCAGTTATAGAATGGCAGCTCAGTTGAAGGGTGATCCCTCCCTCTATCAAGAACTCCACAGAGGGAGATTTTGTTTCTCTTATCCAGGCAGTGTAGATAAACAGTGTTTTATAACTTCCACAGATGGTGTTTGAGAGCAGGACCTCACTGGGAGAAAAATTGTACAAATAAATGGACAGAGGTGGCATGGACAAAAAGGGGTAGAGAAGACAAAAATGAGGACGTCGTGGTTTTAGGTACTAATATACAGAGGGTAAACAGACTGGACTTAATGCAGTCACAGAACCAGAAAATCACAGAATTGTTGAGGGTGGAAGGGACCTAGTTTTGTGCCGGCAGCGAACCTGCTGAGGAGGCACTCCTTTCCTTCATCCAAGTCATTGATTAATAAGTTAAAAACAATACTGGGTGCAGTATTGATCCTTGGAGGGACACCACTAGTTACAGGCCTCCAGCTAGCTCTGTGCCGCTGATCACAACCCTCTGAGAGCTGCCATTCAGCCGGTTCTCAGGGCCATCTCACCATCCACTCATCCAGCCCGCATTCCCTGGGTTTCCCTGTGAGGGCACTGTGGGAAACAGTGTCAAAAGCCTGGCTGAAATATAGGTAGACAACATCCTTTGCTCTTTCCTCATCTGTCCAGCCAGCTGTCCCATCATAGAAGGCAATCAGGTTGGTTAAGCGTGATTTCCCTTTCGCAAATCGATGCTGACTACTCTTGCTCACGCTCTTGTCTTTCACATACCTTGAGATGGCCTCCAGAAAGAGCTGTACCATCAGCAATCCTATCAGTGAGAGAAAAATACAAGGCTGGATGATTGTGGACCCATGGAGTATTAAGGGCCTAGCTACCAGGGGCTCAGCATAATTAATGATCTTTGTTTCTTTCACATTTGCAACATATGGTATCAGAAGCCTTGGAAATGCCAGATTTCCCAGCCTGGAAACTGCAGTTAGTGTTTTCAGTGCGTGCAGCTTTGGTCTTGCTCATTTTTTTTCTCACATGTTAATTAAAATGCTCCTGTCAATGAGCAAATGAGCAAAAGTTGAGCCAAAGAGGTGCACTTGAAGTAACTGAGGGTAAGATTTTATTTGGCAAGCCAGTGTTACCACCTGTACAAGTGTCTGCCATGGCAGCCTCCTGATGCAGAAATTGACTGTGCAGCCGGTTCAGATAAAAACTGAGGTGTAAAGTCTACAGTATGAGAAACAGGAACCTAATAACGAGGAGGTCATGGTTGTACTCACAAGGACAAAGCCAGACTAGCTTGGTGCATCCCTGAGAGAAGGAACAGACAGCAGATGTTAAAATTAATAAAATTAACCGTGTACTAGGCAGGAGTGGTTTGGTTTTCTACAACATACAGAGGTGCTGCTTTATCTTACTACAGGAGCTGCTGTGTCAGAATATCAGTCTCTCTATTTTCAACATAATCTTTCAAAGTGTCCTTCTCATAGATGCTGGCTGAATTGTGATCTTTCAGGTCATGCAGAGGAAAAGCCACTGTATTTGGATCTGTTTCCCTCCTGAATGCCTATAGCTTTCCACTGAATGCTTTCTTTGATATGCTTGTATGGTAAACTACCTTCAACCCATAACTCTTTACATGTACCTGTAAAATTAAAATGAGGCATGTTGGTATAGTAGCTAGTGCACATTAAATTCACACATGGAACTGGCAACAATGAAGAGGAAAACTCATTGGCTATGAGGGAAGCTCAAAGAATATAAAGCAATGCATTTTTGAGACAGAATGTTAAGTGTCATCAGTTAGGGAAGAGTGATACAATTTCACAAAATCCTTGTAGTTTTGTAAATATGTCCGCTAGGCAAAACATTAATATTACCAGTGTTTATTACACTGAATAAATTATGGTGTTTTCGGATCATAGAGAATCAGGTAAAGCTTATTCCCATTCGCATGGGTCCACATCTCCTGGGTCTTGTGCAAAGAGAAAGAAACCCAAAAAAGCTTAGAGCAAATTTCAACTGAAACTTCAGCATTACGGTTTTATATATTTATCTATTTATTTATGATCCCTAAATATTATTTGTTGATTTAGTGTAATTTATTTATAAGTCAAAGTTTTTTATTTATCTTTTGGTTTTTATGATTCCCATCTGATTATAACACCACATTTCCTCATAAAGTTATTTAAATTTATGAAAAAGTTGCAAATTATTTTTTTTTCACTGCAGAATACATGAAGTTGTTGCATTAGTAATAGCATCTAAGCAAAGGAGTTTTTCTGTTTGATGTGTAGGTTTTGAACAATTTCAGTGGGGGTAGCTGAATTGTGTATTTTGTTCACTTGGAAGCAAGTGATGTTGTGAAGGAATAATTCTGTTTGAGATAGTGAGTAAAAGTTTCCAAAGTGACTTTACCATCAGCTTTAGGCCACCAATGGTATACCTGCTTCTGAAGTCATCTGGATGTATGCATTTGTATATTCTTATGCATCTGGGCCCCAGACTCTTTGGAAGCAGAACCAATGTTCATATGCTCTCAAAGGACCTTCTGAAAATGTACACATTTTCAATAAATCCAGAGTCAAGCCCTGTCATATATATTTCCCATCAAACTTGTCATGTTCCATGTTGTATATAATGAAACCTTGATGCCTTGCAGAACAGGTAGTGCCAAAATGAGCAGAGAGGTTGCAGCTCTCTGTATTCACTGATCTCTCCCCTCCACTGTTAGTTTTGAAGTATTTACCTCGAGGTAAAACTCCTGACTGTGGAAGAAACACTGACTGGTTGAAACCTATTGTTGCTGTTGGGAAAAGAATTTGAGGCTATTGCATGAAGGAAATACAAAGTGTGAATGAATCTCTCATTGTGGTAAGGGCCATGGAGTAGGTCAGTGTGTGTGCTCAGCAGACTAACAGCTGCTAACTTTCACTGGAACTATGAAGAAGGCCCCATCATAAATGTACTGTCTTTTTATAGAAGACCCTTTTTCTGAAAGGAACCAAAGTTTAGTGCTTAGACAAGATGGGGAAAAAAATCACAGTTCCACCTATTTATGTTTCAATAACATTAGAGAGTGATAGAGGGGAAAGAAATATACTTCTGTGCTGTGAGGGTAGCTTTCACTGATGACTAAGTGCCAGCCTGGGGAATTACAGTAGCTGTGTGTGAGGCATGCTTTAGTTATTCTGGATTTTGAAGGAACTGCAGTGTTTGACCTGCAGGTGCCAGCTTGGTCTATTTTTAGAATTTACCTGAAAAGGACACTTAAGAAGAGGCAGCATGTGCTCTCTTCTAAAGCACCATCTGTCTTGCTTTTACCGAATAGGCTGAGCTAAGCTGGCTACCACAAATAGCAATAAAAATTTCCTGGATAAAATTCCTGTGGGGCCAATGGAAACCAGGGCCTCTGCATTAATGAGCATCAACCCCATGACTCTCTCTTGAATGTTATGGACTCTGAGTGTGCTGGGCAAGGGTCTTAGAGCTGACTTGTTCCTCCAAGGCAACCCAGCTGCAGCTGCAGCCATGCTGCTGAGGGCACGGGGCTGCAGAGGCATCACTGTTTGTTTCCAGTTTCACCTCTGGTATCAGCCTGTCACAAGGAATTGGAGGTCTCTTGGATAACTTAATTTTCAAACCTGCTTCAACCCTGTGCCTTTGTTTCCCCAGTTAGTCTGTGGGGAGAGAGCTGCGAGAGCTGGTACAGTCATGAGTCTGAATATGATTCAGAGATGAACATTTCCTGACCTTATGGGATGAAATGTGGGCCCCAGAGAAGTCAGCAGGATTTCACTCTTGACTTTACCAAGATTGATGTTGCACCTGTGATGTCTGCTGACAGCAGAGAGAGTGTGGGCCTTTGAAGGGGGAACATCTGAATATGTACATGCAGTGTTAGTAAGACTAATGAAAATGCAAAATGCCACTGAAATTCTGTAAGCCATCAAAGCAGGGAGACATTAAGGATGCCTGGGATGCTTCAGAGCACCTAACTGATTTGCTCATGGGAGGTCTGTTTCAATTGGATTCTGAGTCCCTGGAGCGCCTCAGCCAGGTTTGTCACCCTGGCCACAGAAGATTCTGCATGTGTAGGTTCATCTACCTGTGTAGGAGTAGTGTGAATTGCCTTGTTCCAGGCACTGTCCTGTTGCAGCTGGATTACTTCTGCTCCAAACCTAGGTCTGATATTGCAATCTTAGGCACCTCAGCAATGTTCTGCTCTCTGTAGGGCAGATGTGCCATCTATCAGAAAGATACCTGCAAACAGCAGCTCTGGGAGGGGTAATAAAGCTTAAAATGTGTTGGAGAAGGAAGAGGGTTGGAGCAATATGAACCTGTAAATTGCAGCAAGATGCCAGGATTTTTGAAGGAATCTCAGACTGAATAAAGTGACTGTGCTGATAACAAAAATATATAATCCCTTGTGAAATTCAGCTCCTGTGCAACCTACATGCCCTTAAACCTTATTTTAGAATGAGCTAAACTCATTGCGGGAAAGAAGAGCAATGACAGCAATAAAATCTATTGGGGAACACAGCTTAAGAGGGATAAATGCCTAGCAGAAAAGGAATATTTTGTAGATATCAATGGATTTTAAATATACTTTAGGAACAAATTGTTGTTGATGGCCTAGGAGGTAGGATTGCTGTAATTTATGACTTTGACATGAAGAAGGATGCTACATAACACAGTAAGTGCTTGTATGTGTAGGTAGTTCTGCTGGTGTAGGAGTTGTCTTTTTGACTCACTGTCAGTCCTTAAGGACTATTTCTCTGCTGAAGATGAAGTCACTTGTCCTGCACTTTGATTTGATTTTCGATCTGGTTGTTCCTTCAGTGTTACATGTGCCTGTAACTGTTATGGTTCTATTTTGTAAATTGTGGTCATGTCCCCCTTATGAGAAGCTGTGTTCATAGCTGGTCCTTGCATCTTAGTCAACATCAGGAAAAAAACATCCAGGCAGCAGCAGCTGTCAGAGATGTGAAAATGCATGAGACATGAGGATGAATGAAATGTTTTAGAGCTGCTCGGGTAGGGCAGGAAAGAGACAACAGGTGACATGATAGCAGAATGTAAAAATAATGAATAGTGCAGAAGGCTTGTTGCATTCTTGTACTTACTGATTTGCACGTATAATGCATCCAATACAATTAGAAGACACCACATTCAAAACATTTAAAAGGAAATCTTTCATGACAGAAGTGCATAAATAATCGCTGACACAAGAATCTCTTGAGCAAAAGAGTTCCAGTGGGTTTGTAAGCAGTTTAGACTAATGTATGACTGAATTCTTTCTGCTTTGGTACATAAGCCCAGTCATTAATGGATAGGAAAAATCTTCCACCATTGGCATGCTGTCAGGAAAATATTCTTTACTGGGATTGGAACAACTTTCTCAATGAACCAATATTTGATGCTTGAAAGGACCAGAGGACTCTTGGTCCATTTTACAGCACTAAGGCATCTGTTGCTATAAGTTGTTTAAAACCCAGTCTCCATATTTCATCTCCTGCTATTTGAGGGTTATTTTCTGTGTCCTAGCAAAACACTAATTTTTAAACTCACCTGCAGATGACTAGTTCACCATTAAAGAAATATACAGTTCTTTTTTGAAATTCAACTCAGAATTTAATTAATTAATCTTAGGGTAACTTTTCAGTAATCAATACCATTACTAGAGTCACTAGCTAGATTGAGGAGGTTCAGGAAGAAGCTATTTTTTGTAATAAATTAAAATCTGTTGGTTGAATGGCAGTTGCTGAAGTAGCAAATTAAACTGTTGGCATTTTGTTGTGTAGTTAAGGTGATATGGAACCAAAGATTAATGTGATGTGAAAATACTGGACAGTGTGAGTATTCAAACTGAAGGAAACATGGTTGCAGCTTCCACATTATTCTGAATTTAGAGCCAGAGCCTAAAGGCATCCCACTGCAGCAGGAGAGAATGGAATCCCTCAGAAAGGGCAAATAAGCCTTTCAAATACTGAAGCATCTACTGTATGGAAACGTACAGAATTTAGCGTTTCTTTCCACCTCAAAAATACCTTTCCACAGAAAGATTGACTCAATCAAATACTTTGATTTTTTTAGCAGTACAAGGAAGACAATAACAAAGCAAGTCCCACAAAAAGCCACTGAGATGGTCAGGGCTCTCGAGCAAACTGCTCGTCAGTAGCTGGGGTGGTTCAGGCAGAGGAAGAGAGCTGACATAAACTAGAATGGCCTCGAGGGTGTTTTAAAGGGGGAGTTCTCAGCATCACTGCTGCAGCTGTCTCTTCTCCAGTGTTACATCCTCTCCTCTGGCAATGCTGTGGGGTTAGAGAGGCTGACAGAGACAGCTGCACTGAGGAATGCTGTTTGCTCCAGCCATCGCTGGGCTCTGTGAAGGCCATTAATACAGCCGAGATTGCCTGTGCCTTTTAACCCCTGGTATGTTCTGTCCCAGAGTTCTAAAAAATAGCTTGACTGCAGGGTGCTTCCCAGTGAAAGGTTTCTCCACAATTAGGTCCATGATGAAAGCATGTGTCCAGGTATTATGTCTAAAGGAGAAAATCTGGATCTATATTTTTAGACTTTAGCACAGAAAATCTTGTGCTGTCCCTTCCGTCAGAGAACAGTGTGCCATCAGGGACATTATAGGATGAGTTTTTCTTTTTTCCCTGAACAGACTGCCAGTGAAGCGGGAGCACATGATCCCCAGTGCAACAGTGTTAGAGAAGTTTTGAAACATCTTCTACAACTTTTTATCCTCACTTCAGGAGCACAGAGACATTAAGAGATCACAGAATAGTTTTCTTCATCTGATTGCAAAGATAAAGTTTCTAGGTGACTTTTTTATCTCTTTTTATTCTTCTTTGAAGATGAAAAGTGAGTCTCCTGTTGGGGAATTCCCTTGGCCTAGCAGGGAAAGGGGTTGGCCATTTTTTCTGATTTTGGTGACAAAGAGAGACTTATGAAAATAGCTCTGACATTTTGAAGGCTCTTTCTTTCATGTCTTTCTTTTCTTCCATTTATTTATTTATTTATTTATTTTAATTTCTCTTTCTTTCCTTTGTTCATTAACATGTTTGTTTTGGGTTTTTTTTATACTGTTGTGGAAGTGTTGAAACGACTCTTAGCCCAGAGACTAGATGGTATCAATGCAGTTTAGCTTTTACTGGCATGTAAATGTGACTACAGAGTTTTCATAAATGCCAACCTCATTAAAAGGACATTCTTAATATCAGTAACTGCAACAGCTGAACATTTAAAATGCAACCTGAATCCTGATCTATTTTCCTTCCTTAGCCCTTTGCTCCTTGTTGGGTTCATAGAAAAGCAAACTGGCTTATCAGAGGTAATCTGTGATTGAATTCAACAAATCCATTTGAATTGGTACCACTGCAAAAAAAATTCTCCTCTGGGTGACTGGTTCTTTTGTTTTACAAAGAAACTATTAACAATTAATTAACAGTTTTTCATGTCCAGCTCTGGGTCTGATCCTGTGAGCTGATACATGCATTCAGGTCTAACCTAGAGGGAGGGAGAGGAAGGTGATGATGGCAAGTTGCAGATCAGATTCTTATGCAGAGTGTGCACAGTGAAAGTAAATTCCACATTCACACAAAGTAAATTCTTCCTGAATATGAATAGGAATACAATTATATTTCTTCACCTAAGTATTTAACAAAGACAATTTTTAACAGCCTGGAATATGTTAGATAAACTTTATCTAAGTGCTAATAAAGGAATGCCTCCATTGTGCAGAAGGTTAGTCCAACATACAACATAGTAAGTGTCCTGAAAAATAGATAATTGCCTTATTGGGTAGGGTTTTAGTTTTATTTGTAACTCAACAAAATGCATTTCAAAACCAGTAATGAATCATTTAGCAACTTCGTTCATAACATGCTTAATATACTACTTTTTCTGCTTTCCCATTGAGTTAGTATGTTGGGTGATTTAGTGATTCCTGCTTGGACCTAGCCAATGTCTGTTATAATTTACATCAAGACAGTCATAAAATTAAAACAATAAATAAGTGGCCTGACAGATTCTTTCAATATTAGCTTAATTCTTGCTCTGGCTTATCAAGGGTGATATTTATTATAAGCCTAAAGGGCATGGAATTAAAACCCATATGAATTAGCAGAAGAATCCAAACCAGCACTGGAAGTCGATTTCATAGCCCTTGTGCTTCCTCGAATAGCTAAGTAGGAAGGTTGTGTCATTAGAGTCAATAAAACAGCTTTGGGATAGATGGCAGGCAGCAAGAAAAGTGTGTTGAACATCCATGTAAAATATATTCTTACATCTAGGGGCTGAAGTGCAGGAATCAGCCTCCACAAGTTTGTGTTTAGACCTTTTGTCCTGATACACACACACTAAACTCATCCGAACAGCAGGTGATACTCCCACATTGACTGTTGTCCATTTCTGCTCTGTGGAAAAGACTTTCTGGTGGTCTTCTAAAAGAAAAAATGGCTGTCTTGACAAAGAGAGCATTTTAAGTCAGAAACCTGTTAAAGAGCTACTTTCAGGAGGGAAACAAACACTTGTGAAAGATCTCTTACGGCCAGCACTGTAATGGGGGTAGCTACTGCCTGAGTGAATTTCATGTGAAGGGGGAATAACTGGAGGTTGGTTTTTCTCACATTTTAAGATTAGGGTTCCTCTAGGTACTATGTGGGTGCAGGACTCTGGGCTTGGCCTTCCCCAAAGGCCAGACTTTAAGCCCTGGACTGGGATTATGAGCGTTTCACAGGTGGAAGGAAGATGGTTTATACCTCTTTTTGGAGTTGGAGAGCTGGCTAAGTCACCATGCTTTTCTCCCTGTCTTTTCTCAACAGGTCTATCTGCTTTGATTTTGTGTTTTCATGCCTTGTTCTGTTAGAACCTAGAGTAGAGAGAAAATTCACATTGTAGGAATTTCAATTCAATTCCTTTTGTCTGGTTTTTGCCTTTTTAAGGGAGTACACAGGCTCTGAAATGCCTCTCTCTCTGCCTTTCTTGCTACAGTCTAAACTGTCCTGTGTGACATTAAAATGTGCATTCAGTGCTCGTGTTTTTCTAGTAGAGGTAGCACCCTTTGCAGAACAGTTTTTTGTACGACCTCCTCCTCTGAAAAACCAATACAGAAAATCTCCAGGGCAGTTATCAAAACAAATGTATGAAATCTTTTCCCAAAAATAGGCTCTTCCTGTACGTGCACATAGACATGTTCCTGTAAGGAAATTTTCCAGAGACATATCTGACAAGCATTTCCTTCCGTGCTCTGTGTAATGAAAATCTTCTGCTTCATTGATTTGGGATCAACAGCTCTTGCTTTAAACATGAGCTTGGGCTTGTATTCCACTAACAGAATATTTTCATTCTGGGTTTCAGGAAACACCCTATGCAGGCAGGAATTCTTAACAAGTCCTAGAACACCCACATTTGACAAGTGTGCCTGGAGTCATTCAGATGTTCAGAAGTGAAGTTTGCTTCTTTTGCACCTGGTTATAGGATCATAGCTTCACAAGGCTCCCACTAAAGGAAGGTACTGAAGTTAAAGATTTATTATTATCTCACAAAGAATACTTCCTGCAGCCCTGCAAAGGAGCAGGAGGAAAGCTGTACGACCGCCCACTCTCTTAGTGTACCAGAAAGAAAAAGCGGCTCACAGAAGGACCAAAGCCATGTGGTGAGCTAATCTCAAAATCACCTGATTTTCCTCTGTGGAACAGAGGAGCCCAGTCCAGTCCTCTAATCATATCCCTCTTGGATTTGCTCCCATTTTAAGACTTAAGTGCATATTGGTTATGGTTACTAGCTTCAGGGAGTGCTTCAAGTGATCCTCAATATCATCACACATCTCCCTTATCAGTTTACCTACTTCCACCTGCAGACTTTGTGGTGTTACTGCTTTTCCTCTCCAGTCCAGTCAGTGAGTGTGCCCTCCTACTTTCCCCTTGACTGACTCTCCTGTGACCTTACAATGGTTTACGTCATGGAATAGATGGATGCAACACTTAGGTCCGCTGCTTCCTCCATAATTCTGCATGTTCAGCATTAGGGTTGGGTTCTGCTTGTCATCGTGGCACTGGGTATCTCATTGACTTCAACAAAACTGTGCTAGTAGTGAGGTGATACTTGTCGTGTCAAAGGTCAGAATTTGGCACCTGGTAACTTCCCCTCTAGAGAATAAACATACACACACACACACACACACACACACACATATATNCCCACCTACCTTTCCTTTGCACACTCTCTTCTTCAGGGAATTTCATAAATAAATTACCAATGATCTAGGCATAGAGGAGCAGACTGAGGAGTAGGAATTAAAAATAGTTTGATGCCTGTAAAATGGATCATTTTCACAGTTAAACTATTTTTGCTCTTGTCTCAGAGGAATGTTGAAAGTGGAAGGAAAATGTTTTTGTGACAGAAATTATTGGCAATTTTCAACAAACATAAAAGTACTGGAAATACTTGGGTTTTTGTCTTTCTGAATTCTACCAATATGAAAGTTAAACCAAGATACATAGTTGTTTCCACCAAATTCAATTTCAATATTTGTATGTGTTCTTTGGGCTCTGTTATTTATTTGGAAAATCACAATTGTCTCTTTAAAAATGTAAATGCAAATTGAAGATCTAAATAAAGGGCTTGCCTTGCATTTAGAAAGCCTGTGCATGAGCTAGTTTGAGAACAGGGAGCAGTCTAACATAGCAGTACAGAACCTGGCACAGGCTGCAAACTTTCCCAGGAAGCAGCAGGGCAGATTTACTGTGTGTGGGCATCCCCACATTTGCCTGTGATCAGTTGTTTAATCATGACACTATTTTGTGATTGCTAGATGGCTGTTGGATTTTGGAAAGAAAACACAAATGAATCAGATTCTCTTATGCTTCCAGCCAGACAAACATCCCAAATCCCACAGACTTCTACTTGGTCTCCCATGAGTCTCTGTAACTATGAGGAACAGAAAAAGAATTGCTTACAAAAATAAATTTATTGCGAGGTGAATCCAGCTCAGTGTTCTCTTGGTTCTCTTGTGGGATACAGGCTAGCAGTATCATTCACATTGCAGTAATTCACACAGAAGGTTTCAGTCAAACTTAGGAAAGGTCAGGTTAAGATGTTCAAGCATTGGTCACAGGTGGTACCCCCTGAAGACATCACATCTTGTGTTAGCAGTTGCTTTGGAGAGCCCAAGGCAGGTAGGAGCTGAGCTGGCAGATTCTCTGGAACTGGCCCTGGAACTGTGATCTTAGACCGTGCCGAAATCTCGTGGGTTTGTGTTTTGATTAACTATCCCCAGTCTTCACTCCTTCATTCATGTCATCCCCTGTGTTATGGCATCCAAATCGGGACTGATTTAGCTGAGAACCTGTCCTCCAAAAAAAACAGTAGGGTAGGAGGATTGTGCTTCAGCTGAGTTGGTATTGTTTGCCTGCAAAACCAGCTGTGTGGCCGCAAAGCAGGCATGTCACAGGAGTGACAGGGCAAGGGCTGCTGCTCTTGCAGAGCTTACTACCTGTTAATTTCCAGATGAAAAGGCTGTGGTATTTGCTGTGGGAAGAATAGTCCATGGCTTTGGAGGATGTCTAGCAGGATAGTCACACAGATACTCTTTATTTTCTCTTGGAGATTGTCCTTTTAGTGGAAAAAACAATTGGCTGCTGCCTTTCAGTCTTGCAGATAACCTTTGCAGGCATCGCTATAACAAAGATTGTGGTTTAGACTATTCATATCTGTGTTTAGACCTATTGCTCTTTACACTGTGATGGATATGGGGAAACAGACTTTTTTTTCGTGTTAAGCTTGAGGGTGACAGATCAACTGCTAGTCACTGCTCTCAAGTCTGATAAACCACCCATCCAGTCTGCCCTGTTGTTTCACAATAGACTGCTTTTTTCTGTATTGAAATATCTGATGAAGAGGAAATTTAAATACACAATATATTACTTTCAGTAAATATATTGAAAAGCATTTATGCACAAGATTTTCCCCTATTTATTTCCTGAGGTTCATAGTCAGAGTTTTGTCTCAGCCTGTGTCCACACTGCCAGATTACCTTTCAGAAGGCACATTGTCTAACATATAAGGGTTGAGCAGTCCTGCAGCAGGACTACCAGTACTGACAGAGATGGTCCTACACATGGAATCCAGGTATGTCAAATACTTGTATTTCATTCTTCAGGGTTTTCAGAGCACTTTATTTGGATAGGCGTTTCTATTGGATTGAGCTTCCTAGGAAGGCTGAGTGAGGTGTCTGCATTTCTCTTCACTTGCAAAGAGGTTAAATGATTAATTGAATGACATTCAGCAAGTCCTTGTCACTCACTGTCCTACTCCCCCTTCCCCTTCTTATATCCAGTCATGGTCAGAGATGTCTGATGTTTATCAGAGATGAATATGTTAGTTTAGGCAGGCAATGCTGCTATAAATAAAGTATGAACTTGTAATTGGAATTGATCCCATTTTTGTAGCTGAATGAATTGCCACCTCTCTGCTCATCTGCATAGCCTGGAAGTTTTCACATTCTTAAATATTTTTTTCAGGAGCCACTTAATGATAATGTATTTTATTGTATTGGGGGAATGGTAGAAACGTGAACATATTTGCTTTCAGCAGTTCAGCTGATGAATGGTAACTCAATAGTTCTCTGTAGCTCAAGCATCACAATATGTGAATACACTTAAATTTCATTTTTTGGCTTTGTCTGTAATTCTTGAGATACTCTTCTTGGCTCCTAGCAAAAGACCAGCTGGTTCTTTCTGTGGGTCCTTTGCTTCCTTGAACCTGCTCCCAGTGCTGCTTTCTATCTCTTGAAACCAAGCGTGCCTGGTTTCTGATCACTTGAGAAGGCAGAGGAAAGGCAGGTATGCTTTTCCTGAATGGAAGGCAAACCTAGTGAGCATCGTGGCTACTGTGTGTGCATTGGTATGTCTGTAACACAGGAGAAGGTAAAGTTTCAGCAAAGTATGGGTTTGGTTCATTTCCTGATGGAAACAAGTCTCTACAGTTTCATCCCAGTCCATTCACTCTTACAGCGGTAACCTTTGCAAGCCACACAGTGCCTCAGCTGGAATGTCTGCAGCCCAGTGAGTGGAAGCCATAGGGGGGCTTTATGCCATATGCCAAACTTAGTGGCTGTGGTCATTTGCTATCAGAATTTCAGTATGGGTGGATCAAATTCATCTAGATAAACTCAATCTTTTGTGATAGTCTCTTTGAAATGTGTAATGCTGGAGGGCCCTCCATTTATCAAAGGTCATTAAATGGGTTGGGGAAAAAAAAAAAAAAGCGTCCTAGTACCATGAAGCTGAAAGAGAGGTGCCAAATACAAACTCTCCAAAAGAGATGGAGTTGTGAATTCTCTACAAGCTCCTGTGCTTCTTGGTTTCTGTGATGTTTCCAGGGGCTTACAAGTGAAGATAATCATGAACTTACACTTCTGTGCTGAAAGTACTTCTCGGTTAGTTTTTCATCTCATTTCCTTTGAATTTCCCGCAAAACTTTATTTGGCTCCACATACAAGCTTTGCAGGTAAATGTCAGCAAATGCCAAGCCAAAAGGAAAGTAAAAGGGAAAAAAAAGTGAAAATCCAGAAAAAGAAGACTGAGAGTAGTTGCCATTTAAAGGAAAAAAATCCAAAACCCAAACTAAAGCCAACCACAAAACCCATAAGGGCTGTAGAGTGTCCATGTGTAATGGTCATGCACTGCTCTGCATTTGAACTGCTCAAGACAGCACTGCAGTTGGAAGTAACACTGTGGATCTTCTGGTGGTGAGCGTGCATGGACATCTTCAGAAGAAACTCAAATTTTATATAATACTGTCAATGTGACCTTTAAGGAGAATCTCTGAAGACATGTGTTGGTTAGCAAATGTTCCTCCTGCATCCATTTTGACCACGTTTGTCCCCTTCCCACATGCTGTGGAGCAGCTGCAGAGATTAGCTCTCCCCTTTCACAGCAGAGGAGGTGAAGAAGGTGCAGTTGCTCCTTGCTCCATGTCCTGCTGCTCTGTGCAGCACCACAGGCTGGTTCTCCCTGGTGCAGGCTCTGTGCAGGGAGCCTTCATCTCTGACAGCCCTGGCACTGCATCCCTGAGGTCCAACAGAGAGCAGTTCTGCCCTGCTGCCTGGGAAATGCTGACTGCTGAGACACTGAATATTCAACTGAGCCCGTAGCTTAATACAAGGGTGAGAAGTCATAAAAAGGAGTGCTCTTTACTATATCTGCCTCTTTCTCTTGCAGTATTTTTTAAATGGCTGAGTTGTGCCAAAAGATAGAAGTTGCCTTTGAAACAATTTTTAAGTGGAAATGTGACATTTCCTCCACTAATCACACTTTCTTCTGATGAAAGATAATAGAGTTGTCTGACTAGCTCAGCCCTGGGTTTTTGCTGGAGTAGTTAGTCCAGAATGAATTAGATCTATAGTGGTGGTTTTTAAAATTCTTTTCCTTTAGATTTCTTTCTGTTAAATTCTAAGCTGATTTAGCGTCTCAGTTTGAGTGTGAAAATACTCTAAAGGGTGGAAGATCAGTGATTTATGTGTAGTATCCAGCATCCTTCTGCCCAGTCCTCATTTTATTTTGAGTTGATGTCATAAGAGATACTTAAGTGTAGAGAATGTACTGTATTTTTTTCTCAGAACATTAAAAAGCCATGCTAATTCCATTCCTATAATTCTCAGTCTCAGGACAGCTGTAATTAAAATAAAAATTACACAATATTTTTAGTGTGGCTAGTGTGCAATTGTGGCTAATGTCTTTTTATTAATAACTTTTTTATTCTTGAAAATTCATGTTCAAGTGTGCTCATTTCCATCTTCTCTAACCAAAAGCAAAGCACTCAATGCCTTTAGCCAGATGGATTTCAGAGCAGCCTAGTCTTATATGGTAATGACTCAAGAAGTTACTAAACCCAGTTAGCAGCTTTATAGATCATGACTCAAAGTATCTCATAGTTAAATTTTGTAACAGTCCCACTTAGATTATCTCACATCCTCCATGTAACTTTTCATTAAAGTCAGTCATGCCTTCTCTCAGCGAAGGAGTGATTCACCCTTAATATTTCTAAGTCTTGGTCCCCACACCCTAATTTTTCCAGCCTTGCTCTTCAGTGTCAAAAAGCCACCAGTCAACTCGGCCTGATGTCCCACCATACAGGGGATGATTTTGAACAGGCAATGATTTTGAACAGATTAGTCTTTAATGGCAGTAACTTCTTAAGCATTTTGCTATATTTGATAAAATACTGAGAATGAGCTTACAAACACAGTCCTCCTTTCTGAGGATTGTCAGAAGGGACAATTTCATTAGCCCAGAATGAAATCTGTGCTAGAACAGAGGCCCTAGCACACAGGTGCTGTGAAGGGACCCTACATACCCAAGATCAGCTCAGACTACTGACCTCAGGCTTATCTGATGGCAAAAGACTTTGCAGTGTTGCAAAGTTCAGCTGTCATAGCAGTTTTTGCTTACCTCTTCTCATGCTGTCCTGAACACATTCATTCATTTCCTAACTAAACTGGTGTATCATCATTTTTAAGAAGAGGATCTGACTGGCTGCTTCTGCTTATCAGTTTTAAAAACATTGCTACCAAGGGACCTGTCCCTCTTGTATTGTGAAACGTCAGCTGAATCCTCAGTTGGCAGAAAGAGATGTCATCCTGTTGCCTTCAGTGGGAATAGGTCAGGAGCTTTGACTCAGCAACTTTTGGGGACATCCAGACAGAGTTTTTTCCTCTCCCTTATATCTCAGTCTCATTTTGATGTATATCATGGTTTTGCATGAGCTTCAGGAAAAAAAAAAGGAGGTTGTGCATTGCCGTTTATGCAGATTCAGGGTGTCTGGGGAGGCCATTCAGTGACTCAGATTGGGAATTTGGTCATTTTTCAACCCCATCAGCTTGCTATTGTGGTTCATCCCATGTGCAGCCGCTCAGGCAGATGTGCTGGTTTAGGTGCAGTAGGGCAAGTCTGAGAAGCACCTGGAGACAGGATTGGAGAAAGATTTGTGCAAACAGCACTGCTGCTCAGTTTTATTGCCTCACCCAGGTGCTACTGAAATGTTTACCCAGTTTGTGGAAAAGAAAGTAGATATAGACTCAACCTTTAAAAAACAAAACCAACAGCAACAAAACTGAAAGATTGATCCAACACAGTATGGATCTAATCATGAGCTTTGTAGGTGGATTCTGAGCCTCATCCAGATTCTTTCCATGCTTCCCTGTGGAGTTTCTGTGATGTGTTGTGAGATATACAGAATCAGAACTGATACCTGTTGAGATACAGCAGACTAAGTTTGTCCCTGCCAGTGCAGATGTGCAGTAATATAAGAAAGCTTTCATCCAGTTTAGAAGTGCTTATAAATATTTTGACTATCCAAGCCCCAGCAACCTGTGCTTTGGACTGCTGCTTCAACTTCTGTGATGGGTTTATTGCAGTCAAGGGTAAGATCCTTTTAACCTTTTCCCAAGTGGATACTAAAGTAAAATCACAGTAGCATCAAATATCATGATATACCGTGGATGGAAAGTATGTGGGTTTCAGGAAAAAGTTCTGCAGATGTCTCTCTTTCTCTACTTCATGCTGCTCAGCAATCTGATTTTACTGAGTTGTCCAAACTGTCTCTGCGTCTTCACCTTTTGGTAGAGTACAGTGCAAAATGTCAGAGGGTTATTCTAGTCTCCATCTTCTTCTCAATAAGGGCTACAGCGTATCTTCTACTTCTCTTCCATTTTAGGGAAGTATATCCTCTCACTGAATGAACACACGTGGTGCCTGTGTTGGTTCAGCTGTCTCTGCAGAGAGAAGGTATCACTGGCTGGGATACCTTGTCCATGCGAGTGCAGTGGAGAGACACAATAGATGCAGCAGGGAATGTGAATAGCCCTGCAACCCTCTCAGCACTGAATGTCCAATAATTTTCATGTTCTTTGGTACTGAGTATGTTTTCAAACATAATGTTAGAACACCAGCCATTCTGGCTAGGTGTGTCAAATTAGGCAAAGTAGAGAACAAACTCTTCTGATCTTAATGGAGTGAACCTCCTGAGGACACTTGGCAGGGCAACTGTTCAGGTGTAACTCCCAATATCTCAGAAGGAATGTCTCCTTCCTTTTACGTTACTGTAATTCAAATGAAGGAGGTCTACAAGCAGAGATGATGGTGTTTAAGGTCATGCCACCAAACTGTTGCATCTAATGTATAATACCAGTCATGTCTTCTATAACTCTAAAGTCAGTAATGTAAGAATAACTTGAGTTCATTTCAGTTAGAAATCTGAGTTAATGGTTGCTGTTTGTGACCTACACTGAATTACCTACAAGTAAGGCAGCTTTGTGGGACTGTGGTGCAGGAACCTGTGGCATGGGAGTCTTTCTTCTGTGATACAGAAAATCGTGTCAAGAATGTGATTTCTTTTTGAGGGGAAAGGAGAGTATACATCTTAAACTTGGTTAAGAGACTCTCCAGTTCTGGGAAGAACAGACTGCAGTACGTTCAAAAGTAGTATGTGCCCCCATTAAGCCATTCTTTGTTACTGTACAGGATAAGTCATAAATAGTTTATTTGTTCCTTGGCAACTTCATATTTCATGTAAGAACAGAAGAACACATATGCAATGGCACTTCTATCCTCATTTAATCCCTGAAATCAACACTTAATCCCTGAAAATGATTTAGTAAACATCAAGGATTCCCAAAAACTAGCAGTCTTATCAGTCCAAGCAAACTTGTGAAGGTTAATAAAAAACCTAGCCTTTCCAGCAATGGCTAGCAATGTTTCACAAAATATTCTGGGTTGGATATACACACTTACATACACATATTCTTTTACAACTAGATGGGGTTATTACTGTGGCTTCTCATTCTGTGCTGTGGAAGGCAGCGTAGGTAGGTAAAATGAGAGGCAGCTCCTTCCTCACAGCTATTGTCTACATAAGGAACAGGCTCAGTAAGTGAATACAGAACAGTGAGTGAGTGAGAATGGGGAGGCCAGGATAACATGTAGGCATATGAGGGAAACACGGCTGCTTATTCAGAGCATTGTATTGGGGCTCCACAGGTTGCGATTTCTGTGTGTTTCTATTATGAGATTAGCTGCTCTGCAGTATATCCTAGGACATACCATTTCCTCTGTATTTTTTCTGTCTCACCACCTGCAACAGGGCATAAAGTTGATCAGCTTCTTTGTCAGAAGGACACAGTCCCCAGAGTGGGGCCAGCGAGGCAATCTTGATTTGAGGATTGGTATCTCAGATGTCTCCTAGGCCCTGGACTTCCCAAAATTGCTTTGGAGTGAAGAATCTCAAGAGTCTTGTTTGCAACATTGTTTTGTTAGAAGAAAGACTTTGCCCTTATTTTAAAATTGTCTGTGGTTTAATGTGAACTTGGAAAGCTGAAAGCTCAGGGTTGATATAAACTCACAAATGTTTAAAAGAATGCAGTTCAGCCTATCAAAGATACGCAGCATCTTCTGTGGCTGTTCCTTAGAGCTTTCCTAAGGCATCTCTCGTCCCTGAAGCAAATGGGACGAGCAGTTGAGTGACATTCTACCTTTGGGATGCTGTCTTACAGAGTGGACTTTTCTGTGTCATTTGCTTGTTTGTTTTGTTTGTTTGTTTTGTTGACTTAGTGAAAGGTACACTGAGCAGCACTTTGCTTTCCTGTGCACTCTATTTCAACATTGGCCTATAAGGCTAATGATAGGGTTGCTGGTCTAAAGAGGTTACATCACTTTCAGGGCATAAACAAATAGTGGATGTGTGTTAAGTTGGAACTATAGGGAGCTATCTTTGCTGCTCAAGTAACTTTCTGCATTTTAAAGACTGTTACATTATGTTATGCTAAAGAGTTGAAGAGTACTGCCACCTAGTTCATCCTCCTACTCCAAAACAGGATCAGCTCTACTTATAGCATTCCTGACAGACGCTTGTATAACCAGTCCTTTAAGACTTCCAGCAAAGGGGACTCCAACCGCCTTTTTCCAAGTGAATTTTCAAGCTGAACATTTCTGCAGTATGAGCTCATTACTTTTGTCTCCAGCTGCTTGTGAATGTTGATGAAAGATTAGTACCTAACTCTGTGCAGCAACACTTTAGGTATTTAAAGCATGTCTTCATGCTTTCTGTTCTTTAGGCTGAGCCACCTATACTCTCCCAGTCTTGCCTTGTAACTTGTGTTGTACGGCAACATCACAGGTTCCCCTTCAGCTCATGGTTCTGTGTGGTCCTTAGATCCTTTGTGCAGTGCTGCTTTTTGCCCAGCTCTCACTTGGTCTGGTTGAACTGTATTCTCCAGCTTTTTCAGTTTTTCAGGATTATTCTAGCCTTGTCTACAGTTATACTTAGTATTTTACCCAACTTAATGTAATATGCCAGTTAACAAAACTTCTGCTGTGTCACCTCTTCCATTAGTGAAAATACTCGATCATCCAGGAACCAGGTTGAAGAACTCTACACAAATGATCCTTAGGATTTGGCTGAACTGGGGATAACCGCTCCCAGAAACAACAAATTATTGACAAGTACTGCAGCTACTTGCAGGGTCACCTTTTTGTAGTAATCATCAGTATTGTTCACCAGTTTTCTCATCCATCTATATGCACTTCCCTCTATGGTGAAAACATTTAGGAAGACAGATTTTTAAAGCTAATTTTATGTACTGGATTTAGTATTTTTCTTGGTCTTTTTCACTTTTCATTATAATGGTTAAATTTTTTCCTAAAATTTTGCGGCTTTGTCTGGAACTACTTGCAGCTGACAGTGGAACCATGTTTTGTGACACATTGATCTTAGACCATTTTTTCTTACCTGGTTTAACTCCCTGTGAAGATGCACAAACCTATACATGCACCTTCCATACTACTTCCTGCAATTTATTGTTTCACTTATTGATTGTTGATTCATTAGCCTGTTATCCCTTTATAGATGGGCATTAGGTTATTTTGACTAGATTTAATCAATACATCCATGTTTCCTATTTTTTTACTTCTTTTTTTTAATTTCCATCGTGTGCTTACAAATCATTTCACACATTCACAGAATAATCTGAGTTGGAAGGAACCCACAAGGAACATCAAGCTCAACTCCTAAGTGAATGGTCCGTACAGGAATAAAACCTACAATCTCTACATTATTAACACCATGCTCCAACTAACTGAGCTAATTAGCTACATCAGAGTTTTTCTGGGAAATTAAAGTAAAAGCAAATGGTTCATCGTTTCTGTGGCTTCCTAGCTTTGGGGTTTTTTCTCCATTTCCAAAAATAAGCACTCTGACCTTTTTGAAACATTTGGTACCTTACTTGTCCTCCGTGAACTCTCAAAGACAACTGATAACAGCCTTGAGATTTCTTTTGCTCATTCCTGAAGTGCTTTAGGGCAAAGTTCATGTCTTGGACAATTTTAGAACATTTGGTTTACTCTGATGCTCTCTGTGAGTTCCCTATTCTGGGCTGAGATCTTATTCGTTCTTTGTTGGTACTAATTCATGCTAGTGGGAGGATTGCTTAGCCTTTTTTAGTAAAGTAATAACAAAAACTGTAATTTTGATCTTCCTAGTGTAATGCCTCAATGGCTTGCTTTCCTTTCTTGAGTGGCAGACCAATAAATTTGTTTTACTCACAGAATGACGCGTTTCATTTTGTGCCCTAACCTTTTAATCTTTACGCCCACAGGGTGCTTTATTGCGTGATGCTCATATTATCTCACTGTAGGAGGTGTGCACTATGCAAACTTCCTATTATATACACATTTTTTATTTTCATAAAGAGCAACCATAATACTAAGGGGGCAACATGCCAAATATGGCAGCTGGAGTTTTCCAAATGAATGCTCATTTTGACAGCTGTGAAAGTTCTGGCCAGTGCACCTCACTGGCATATATTGTCATCTTTTGTCTAGTTTCAGTAGTGCTGCAGTATTTTCCCCATTGTTCCATTCAAAAGAACCAGGAAAACCTCACCTACAAGATCCAGACTCTTTATCTCTCATCATGGTCCAAATGTATTATCTGTACAAATGGGATCTGACAAGAGAAAAGTCTGACAGTTTTCCAGTGTGTTAACAGTAGTTTGATCTGCTGGCTAGTAGTTCTCCTTACTCTGAGGACCTTCTCTGAGTTGTCTTTCCAAGGCAGCAGCTGTTATAAAAACAATGAGAACAGGTTTCTTGTGGCTGTCGGTCTGGAACCACTCCGCCCTCAGCGGGGGGAAGGTGGTGGATTTCTGCATCTCCAAGGCAAATCCAGTTAGCCAGATTAAGGCTCGTAAAACCTGACAATTCTGAGAGGAGAAATAACTTATGAACTGGAAGGACATAGCAAGCAACACTTAATTGTGCAAGTGGCTGCAGGGTTTTCACCAGCTTTGACAGATACTGTAGGCAGCCCCATTGAGAAACCCTCTCTATTTGTATACACACAGCTACAAATGTTTTTAAGTTGCCTTCCAGTGCTGCAGGCTGACCAGTGGGGCATGTGCTTTGAATGTATTGCTTTTTCTCAAAAAAAAGGGGGCAAGTGATTTCTTTAACCTCTGCTTTCTGTTTTAAAGTCCCTCTTATCTTCTAGTCTCAGGTTAACTCAGCTGTTTCTGGTGACTTCTTGCCCCCACCCTGTTTTCTTCTGGTTCAGGCTTATTTTATCAGTTATGAAACAGCCTATTTGGTTATCCTGATGTCTCTCCACTCTTCCCTGCTCTGTCCACTCTGTGTTGGATGAGTTGCTTTTTCCTGCCATAGCCTGTTTTGGTTTCCAGGACTGCTGTACAATTTGCAGTAAAGAATGGTGACTGGGAGTGTGGGTGAATGGGAAGGGTAACTTGAAAGAAGGGTTACTCAAAGGGTCTGCTCCTGCCCTTGTCCATGCCCTCTCTCTCTCATCAGTTTTCTTGTTCTGTGGGACAAGTAATTTAGGTTCTTATCTGAGTCCAGAGTCATGTCCATCTTTAATTTAACTTACAACAAGTGTAAAAGGACCTTAAACACCTACCTCCTGGTGAGTACAAGCCCACTAATCTCAATGATGGACTCTATACAAGAGTCTAAAACAGCATTCAGGCCTTCCCATGCACTTGTCTGTCATCTAGACCTTGATTTCTCCTAGTGCTCAGTGGAGATACATCCCAACCAGCTGTCACCACCGTCCATCTTCATTTCTTGGGAGAATGAATTGTTTTAAATTCTCATATAAATTCCCTTCTACTTGATTATGAACTATGTTTTAATTTGACAGCAATGTTATTTTTAGTAATACTTTTTGTAGCCTTTAGTATTAACGTCTAGTTGGCAGAAAAAACTGCTAAATATTTATACTTCTCTTCTTTGATCTTGCACTCAGAAGAATTGAAAAGGTATCACACTTAACATTTTTATTATAAATATTTTAGAAAGCATTTTAAAGAGTCCAAGTTCACCTCTCATGTTGGATTTGTTCGAAATGTTGGGATAGGTTGTCACTATTTAGTACAGGTAGTTGCAAATGGTTGGAAAGTTTAGAGTGATCCTTCTGTGGCTAAGGACCAGGAATGGAATTATTAACATCACTGTTTGATAGAAGGAGGACCAAAGCTTCTTGCATCCTCTTCCTCGCACACTGTGGCTTAGAGGGAGATGAATACAATGTCTTTGCACAAGAAGCATAACTCTACAAAGTGTGTCTTCCAGAGCTGCTCTTCACAAACAGGTTGTGTCCCTCATCCTCTCCAGTACAGCCAGTTGCCCTGGAAGGGCACAATAGGGTTGTGAATGATAAACCCAAGTCACAAAGTTCTACCAGAAGAGCAGAGCCTGTTGCTGCCAAAAATACCTTCTTGCACTGCTAAATTACCAGGGATTTAGGAGGTCAAGAAAAATGTGGAGAAAGCAGGGGAGCCAGCAATGGCAGACAATATGTTGATTAATTATGGGTTTACTCACTGAAAATGGGATTTTTTTTTTTTAATAAGGATTTCCTGGCTGGTAGCCAAAATGCGTCATCTGCCAGTACTACCAGGACTTCCAGGTAATGTGTGCTTCTGTTCCCCTCAGTATGTCAGTATCAGCTATTCCAGCCAAGTTTCTTTTCCAGAGAGAGGGGGTGATCCATCATAGAAACTTCTTGCCTTGGCTTCTCGTGGGAAATGCAGTCCTGCCATGGTTTCTGAACTAAACAGGGAAGGAGAAAGTCAAGAAGCTTAGATGGCAATTCTCCCGAGACACAATATCCAAATGGAGTTATTTTGTTCTTTTGTTTGCTCAGTTAGAGAGTGTTCAAGTCTCCAGTGGTCAGTTTTTGAACAAATAATGAAAAATATTACTCCTTGCATTTTATTTTGGTGAAAATAAGATTAGACTTTGCAAAACCTTTGACATGAACCTTTTTCAGTCAAACCTAGGGAAAGTGAAGCAAAATAAAATCCTGTGCTGTTCACAGAACAGGTATTCTGTGCTGTTTCATGCTGAGACTATCATTTTTTCTCTCTTACTTTCAGCATCCAATTACTTTTCTATGTTTAGTACATAACAATAAGTCTCAAATACTTTACCAATCAACCTTCTCTTGTTTACCATCATAGTGGGTAGAAGTTATTTCACTGGATTTTGTATGTATGTATCAGAAATTTTCTTTCTCCCATCTTTATTTCACCTGTGCAGTCCTTGTATCTTGTCATTGTGATAACCCTGAATTAACAATCGGGGTTTGTCCCCTATTCTGAGTCTCATAGGTTTGTACATGTTCTGATCTTTTGTGCATGGCTTTCTTTCATTGCTCAAAGGCTCAACCTTGGGAAGTTGAGAGACTCATTCCACGCGTAGTTTTGAATTTATGTGGCGTGGTGAGTGCTCTGCAGTTACTCTGCTCAAAGTTAGGCAAGTCTTGAAGATATTCAGCCTCTAACCTACTCTTGAACCTTCCTGGATTTCAAGCAGTATTCTGAACTGAATCCCTCAATGGACTGGTGAGCCTCTGAAAACAGAGGAGGCACGGTATGAAGTGAATGCACAAAGTTCACCTTGCATGAGGGACAACTCTCAGTTGTATCCAGCTTTAAATCCACATGAAATGGATTCATCAGTATTGGGATTGATCAAATATGATCAGAATTCTGTCCCTTAAGTTTGATAGATGATCTTCCCAAAGAGATGGAGACTGGAGGACAAGCAGGCATCACCAACTCTGGAATCCATCCCCTTAAGAAATGGTTTCATACCTGCTTTACAACCATTGCCTTCTTCAAGGAATTAACAAGTCACTGTTTTTAAAATTAAAAGAAAAAACACAATCCAAATCCCAAGGCTTTGTAGGCTTTTTCTGCCCTTTGGTGGCAGCAGAAGTCTGTGTCGCAGTTAGCTTATGATCCTGTGGGTACTCTAGTTCTTTTTTGGTATAATGGAGAATGGTACTTTTCTTCTTCACCCTAGCGATATTTCATTGCTGCCTGCATGTAATGGATTCCATTACTTCTGATGCTGTGAGACTTAAGAGCTTTTTAATAGGAAGTGCTTGGATCTGAGATGGGTTATCTGTATCCTTGGCTGGTAGGACTGTAACAGTGCACAAGGGAAATACTCTCTCAGTTTCTTGTATAACTCAGTCTGTTTGCAAGAGTTCCTTCTGCTTGGGAGCTGGCAGAAGAGAGCATTGTAGTGCTCATGGTAGTTCTTTTGTTGGCCTCTGTCAACTAACCAAGGTGCTCTGTTGAAATAAGAAAAGGTCTTTATGGGCAGAAGTGCTCGGCTAAAGCACAACTAATTGCTTGAACTGTTCCATTAAACATTTATGAGTACCTTGACAACCAGGAAACTTTCAAGTGAAGCCTGTGAAAGATTTTTTTTCAGTATTTATCTATTTGTATCTGTTCCTGCATGCAATAAATTAGTTGATAGATTTAGGCAGAAAAGGAAAATAATGATCAAAGCTTTTGAATTAATCCAACATTTTTGAATACTGGACAATGACTTAGATTGTGCTTATGGCTATTTAACAGTGTCCAGTGACTGAGAAGCTGAAAGTGCTTTCATTTTTCATCCACTTTTCACTATCTTAACTGGAAGGTGTTATTTATGTCCTTTGCCATTGTATCCCATACTGTGCTCTTCATCTCTCAATAATCTGGCTATTAACAGACTATTAACGGAATTTTGACTTTTTTTTTCCTACCTGAAGGGAGAAGCTTAAAATGGAATTAATACTAAAGAAAGAATGAAAAGGTCAAGCAGGTTTCAAGTTTGGTATTCAGATACAGATTTCACCAATTAGAAAAGAGCAAAAAGACCATTACTGTCTCAGTTTTGTGAAACAGAAGAACAATATTTCAGTCCAATCATCAGCCAGTGAGCACACATCTCTTTTAAAGTGACCACCAAAAATATCCAGTAAAGTAGACACTCTCAACTTGCATGTCTTGGCCTGAACTATTTTTGAAGCTGAACCACCCTTCTGCCAGGTGTCAGCTGGAGCAGGTATGCAAAAGAAATGTCAATTTCCTGCTTTCTGTGGGTTTGAAACAATTCTTTTGTCTGGAGGTGATCTAATGCTTTTCACTGGCATCAAAATCACCTTAAACAAAAACATGTCCCTTTTTAAGAATATACTGTGTGTACAATGTGCTCTTCCAGAGAGATGAAGTATTAGCATTTGAAAGGATAGATGAGAATGCATATTTTGGAAAGACCTTTTTGCAGAGAATTACTGCTATATTTTATGTGCATATCACCATGGTAATTGAAATATTTGCCCCTGATGAGAAGGTATACAGCACAAGCCTTTTTCCATTTTCCATGATGTGGTTTCTAGCAAAGAGTGCTATTTGTCAGTTTAAAATTTATGGTAGGATATTCAGCAGTTGTGCCTATGATCATAGAGATGGATGTGGTTTGAAAGCATGAAACAAAAAGGAACAGGTAATTACATATTTTTCTTCTTGCAGTTTGATACTCTTCCCCATATCCACTTAAAATGTGAACCATTCTGGAACTGCTGGAGTCACAAAGCAAAACCAAAGCTGTGCTCTCTGCATGGCTTTGCCAATTAGGATGCTGTTACCATGAAATAGTTTATTCGTTTCTTCCTTCATCACTGCTTTCGGGACATTGTTGCAAGCAAAACAAGCCTTTCTCTTCCCTGAGGTCATTCCATGAATGTGATCTCTGTGAAGGGTGTAGCAGTCACTGAGTACTATGGTTTATGTAAGGTTTATGTAAAGGAATTACACGATGAATCTTTTGAGGGCATATAGGATATACATTTCCATGGCAGGGATACCCTCAAGGAACCTCATTAACGTGACTCACTTAACAGAGAGAAAAAAAATCTCAAATGCTTACACTACCATGGGTGAAGATCTTTCGTTTTAAATAGTATTTTGTAGGAGAAGGTGCACTATAGATGTCATGGTGAGTAGTACTGCTTAGTGAACTGCTCAGGATACAAAAAGGATGGTACTCTTTTTTGCTCTTTCATGCTGCGACTGATTGTCATCTCTAGTTTTCTGTTCCTCAAAGTAAATCCAACTCTCTAGAAAAATGTCTGGTTCTGTGTTGTCCTCACCACTTAAGAGCAGGGGTAACCTCCATACTGAACTCTCTGTGCTTCTGTGCTTTATTTAAGGCAAATGGAAAGTAGAACACAGTTAAAAGATGGGGGGTTTCCCACTCAGTGCTGCCCCTTTTATCTTCCTCTTCCAGTACAGGATAGAGAAATTTTCATTCTTGTTATGGTATTGCATGTGGAAGAGATAAGTGCCAATGCCAGGCATTTATTCTTTATGCAACATTTTGGTTACCAAATGACCCTGTGGTTATTCTTATGTAACAGGTTCCCTAGAACACTGAGGTGTTTTGCTGTTGGTAGCTTCTGGGATCAGCTTTCCAGACAAATTGCATTTAAAGTATCCTTCAGTGGTTTCCCATGCAGGGAAAGCTAACACACGTATTAATTTTTGTTGCGTAACACAGCCTTTCATTCTAGCCCAGGTACCAGAGTGAGTTTGCTTTCATGATGATTTTATTAGACTAGTGGCAGACTAAGACCCCTGAATTTCTTGTTCTGCTTAGGTATAAGGCTGAAATACCTAAATATATATACACTGACCTTCAGATTGACTCCACACAGTGACTCTGACCTGGCAGGGACCAGCTCCCTAGCACACGAAGGCAGCTGAGTGCCAATTCCTGAAAATCATGAGGCAAAGCTCTTTCCTCCAAAAATCATATGAAAGAGCATTAGGCATTATTTTGCTCCAGTGTTTGTCCACAGTCTGTATTTTGTTTCCTCCTGTGGCATCAGAATAAATCCCTCTCTTCCTTCTCCCTTTGAGCAGTGCTTCACTGTACTCACTGTGCTTCATTACCTGAAAGCCGCAGGCTGGTGCAGAGGAGACTTGTGACACTGAGATCAGCTGAAGCCTAATGGGAGAGGAGTCCGCGTGACTGCAACCGCATGGACTTGTCTGGCAGTGCACTTTAGGTGAATAAAGCCCGGTGTGCTCACTGTTCAGCTTCTACATATTTTTCCTTTTTTTT
>WBMY01016111.1:39910-120092 GCA_013397315.1 Donacobius atricapilla
TTTTTCTTCTTTTTTTACCCTGTGAAGCTGCTGTTGCAGGTTTGGCCTCAAAATTTTGTTTCTCAGGGTAGAGAGCTGCTGCTTCTGTATCATCAGGCTGCAGCATGACATGCAGCAGAGACTTCATTATGCATAAGCAGAGCCATCTCTAAGGTAGGCAAACACTCTGTGGCTCTGCAGAACAAAAGAGAAGAGAGAAACTGAATGAACAAAGGTATTACTTGCTAACAATAATTGTTTCCAGTTGCAGCTGATGGCAGGGATTAATCGCAGTGTCTTAATACTTTATTTGGGAGCAGGGGAAATATTTGGGAAGGGAAGAGCTGAGAAGTACTCTTCCAAATCTCCCTTGAAAAGTTAGTAACAGTACTCTGGAAACAAAGCTTAAGGTTTTGAAACTTGCAGTGTATCTTTTATTGAAATGGCTTTGAGTCTTTATACTCTTTCTTTCTAATTAGTAACAGAGATGCAAACAAACCTAGCTAAAAGGAGGGGGAAAAATGTAGCATAGTAGCATACAATTTTATGTACATAAAATGTAGCATACAATGTGGAGTTTTGTATATTAGTAGTTACAATTTCATTTTTTGCCTATAATTAAATCTAGATTAATTACATTTAATGCAATCCCCATTTTAAGTCTCTTACACCAATGCTTAACTTCGGCTGCAGCTAGCAGAACTCTAGTCTGGTGCTGTTCTCTACAAGCTCTACCCTTTCCTGATTTAGATACCTCCTAAAGCTACTGGGTTTTCCACAACGCCCACAAGAAACCATTGTGTCCTAGTCTGCCATATATAATTTGTTGTGGAATGAACTGCTCCCCAGCATGGAGGGAGGGGGAACACAGAAACACCTAAATCAGGAGTAATTGTCACTTTCATTTAACCAAGGCCAGTGATGAGGCAGTGCTGTAGCTATGCCTACCACAGCTTACATCTACATTAGGCAAACTTGTTTACATCACATTAAATAATGATAATGTATTTTCAACCATGGGATGTATTCCCAATATTTGCAAAACTTCAGGATTAAGCCTGTGACTGCATACCTTCTAAATAGATTTTCAGCCAAAGCAATTTGCAAATGTTTTTGATCCAGGTGTATTCCTGTAGCACCTTTAAAAACTGAAATACTACCAGCTCTAAGGATATTTGCCAGACTGGTTTTGAAAATTCTTTCCATTGCATTATCCCTCTCTCTTACTCAAATTTCTCACTGGCAGTGTAGCATCTGACCAAATCCTGGTTATTCCATTTACTTGCTTCCCCCAGGTTTGTCCTCTTGGCTGCTTTGAAGAGGTGGAGCAGAGCAGAGCAAGACCTTCCCCACAGTTACACCTCCCCCTCTTTTCTCAAAAATCACTTTTCTGCAGCATTTAACCTGCACACAGGGAAAGCTCTTGGCTGGCTTTTTGCAGTTAACTGCAGTCAGCTTAACACTTTATGAAATACAGTTTACCCTTTTGGGTGCTAGCCAGATTTAACTTGCTTTATCTTCAGAGCTCACAAAAAAGGAGGAATGCTTTAATTAGAAGTGGCAGTAAACTGCCAGTGGGAGCAGGACAAACTTCCCACCCTTGTTGGTGGCACAAAATTGGTATCAAACAACAATTCTGAGGTAAAAACTATCTGTGCCTGTTTCTAGTAGGGTTTGAGATTGAAATGAGTATCTTGAGAGTTGTCTTTGTGGATGAACGCATCTAACCTTAGATTTAATCAAATACTCATAAGCATAAATGTGGTTCTAAAGTGAAGCAATTTTCAGGAGAGAGATGACCCAAAGCTTGTTGACTGCCTTTGTGTGCCATTAAATGCAGCATTTAGCCAGCCTGGAAGCTTCTTCTGCCTGGTGCTGTCTAGTTTCCCATTATTTTTCCCCTCAGATTTTCTCTCTTTCATTGAAGTGAGTGTTCACCTTTGAAAGAAGAAGCTGTGTGGGCTCCATTTGAAACTAAAAAGGGTGCCAAAACTGCCATTTAAATTCAGTAACACAGGCACTGCAATTACAGAGATGCCCTTGCAAAACTAGGTGCTCCTGCCTGCTTTTGATGGAGAGCAAGAAGATTTTTTTCACTCATACTCTTCTCAATGGTTTGTCCTGATTTTTCATTAACTTTTCTTTGCCTTGCCAGCAACTCTAAACACTTTTCTTTCCTCCATCAATCCCTTTTCTCTATTCCTGTTCCCTATTCTCCTTTGTGTTTTAGTTTCCGTAGCACAGGGTGAGAAGCCCTCCTCCTGGGGTTGTTTGCTCTGGTAAGAGGCTACCACACCACAAGTTGAGGTATAAGGTGGACTTCAGCAAAGTCCTCTGCCAGAATTAAAATTCAGCTCAGTCTTGCCTCTCCAAACTGTGTATCTTAGCATTAAGGTGATTTTCAAGCAACAGGAGCAAAATTAGACCGCAAATAAAAATGATCCAGAGGGTAAGTGTTTGGCCTCATGTATTTGCATTTGCAGGCACATGTATTTATGAGTCCTCTTTTGGTTTGTGTTTTTTAGGACGAAGAAGGTCAGCCACTGCTACCGTATCATTTACCGGCACCCGGAGAGGACACTAACACAGGACGAGGTGCATTGCATCCATCGAGCTATTGAGGAGTCAGCAGTTCGGGAGCTTGGGGTGGAGGGCAGGTTCTAGCAGTGCTGCTCTGGAGCCCCAAGGACAGTTGCTTTTTTCTTTTTTTGGGGGCTGGTTTTAGGTCCCAAGTAGAGAGATGGGTTTTGTGACTGAACACAGAAAGCAACTGATAAATGGGCAAGGGTAAAACTGGCAGGCAATAAACATTACTACTGAGAAATCATTGACTAAGCGCTGGTGCTTTATTTTAAGAAATGGGGGAACAGCAGTAATGTAAGATTTCCCTCCTGTTACGATAAGAAATACACTGCCTGGTGGTTTTCTGTGTTGTTAATTGGTCCCTGGGTTCCATTAAACTGTAAATACTTGGCATTATTTCTGTGTTGACAGGATCTTCTGTCCATGTAACAAGTGAAGCAAATCAGACTCACAGATTAGTTCAGGGAAGAAAAATCCATCCTGCTGAACCCCACCACACCCCTATCCCCAGCTTGCTTGCTTGCTTTTTTTTTTNGTCAGATTTTGCTTCAAGAAACCTTCCAAGAAGTACTTCTTGTGAAGCTTGGCTCTCTTATCTTCAGAGCCCATGGGTGTTGCTTTCATCAACTACAGAGAAGGAGCCAGTGTGGCTTGGGCCAGGCTTTGCTGTCTACAAATGCTGGGTCATTGGCAAGTTTTTCCTGTAGATCCGCTTGCTCCCACAAAGCTGAGCAGAGCTTAGTAAGGTGCTCCAAGCTGTGCCACCTTCACCAGGGGAGAAGCTCTATTGTCTCACTTCTCTTTGCGTGGACATCAGTGCAAGATAAGTCTCCTCCCCTGTCACCATCAAAGTATTGATATCACCTATGGCAAGATGGCATTGAATAGAAACTCTTCCCTACAATGCCTTGAAAAGCAGCGGCTTTGATCTCTCACAGTATCTTGCCTTCTAGGAGCAGTGTCAGAAATTTGACCTTTAAGGCAGGAAACCAAACTGAAATGGGATCTTCTGCTGTTTGAGGCTCCCATTGCTTTACAGGATGCTTGCTTTTTTCATTGCAGGTTATAATAAATAAATTCTGGTGGTGGTATGATGCTAGGACCTGAAGAAATGTTCAAATGATCTGATAAATACTTGATGAGTCATTGCAGATGCTGATACGGAATAGGGGGACCTGTTTTGGGTTGTGATGGTATTTTGTACAGTCTTGCAGGTCACATCTGGTTGCTGTGCAGGCAACATTCCCTCCTTCAGGGAAGACGGCAGTAAAAATGCTGCAATAAACAGCATCTAATGCTGATTTATACCTTATCAAGAAACATCTGTGCAGCAGACTTGTACTCAACCATAAGAAGCCAGTTACTATTGCAGATGTGACAGAAGCAGAGAGCTCATTTTAATTTCATTACTCAACATATTTAGCTGTGTAAACAAATCCTGATCTAAATTGCTGTTGTGTTATCCAAATATCTTGATTATGAAAACAATATGCTAGACTTTCTACAAGGCAAAAATAATGGGTGCCATTTAAGCACCAGAAAAACCTATGCGGTTATTTTTAAACCCTAATCTACTAAGATCCATAAGTACAGCCTAGCCCATTTGATGTTTCTCAGTCTCCTTCATCCTTCACCTCTTCAGAATTCTCAGTGATGACATGAGGAGGAGGAGGAGGACTTCCCTGAACTGCACTGAGCAGTACTTGTTCCAAGACAGGGCCTGATTGATGCTGTCACACAACAGATCCACGGCAGATAATGTGGTTCTTAAATTATGAAATTGCCTGTGGAGAGAGTACCATAACCTGTGTGTTGTATGCAAGTACTAAGTCTCTTGGGAAAACAGGAGAATATCTGTGATGAAGTAGGTCACAAAATTTCCTTTTTCATTTATTAATTAGTGAGGTTTCCCTTTTCTACTCCCCAAATCTTTCAGTTCTTCTTTGATTCTGATCAGTCAGTTTTGAGGGCATAGAAATCTGGGGAAAACAAGGAGGAGAAAATTGGACATTGAGCCTTTTTCACTGCAGCCACAAGACATCATGTCTGGCTTGCAAGGCTGTTTTGCTGTTCTAGGATCAGCCCATATCCAGTCACCAACATCAGCTGTGTTTGAGTCAATGATTTTAGAGCTCTTTTCCAAGCTAAACAGTTCTGTGATTTTCCGTGTCTGGATTTCACTCCAGTGAGTACAGGCTTCCTGCAACAGCCTGGTCTTGGTAGAGTAGTGTTATCCTTTGAAACCTGCAAGGTTAATCTCACAAGAATTTTAGGAAAAGGGGGAAATGGAAAGCTTTCCCTGAAGGTGACCTGACAGCATGGGATCATTTTCTGGAGTACATGTTTTCATAGGAGCAACTTCCAGGCAAAAACATGAACCATTAAGATTAAAAATCCAAACAGCCTCTTCAGGAGCAAGCATGATTCAATCATATGAAGCCCTGTAAAATCATATGGGCTGGCTGTGAGGATAATGTAAGTACTTGGGTGTGTTTAGCTTAGATAAGCCTTTGTCATATATGTTCTAGGATTAATCTACTCTAAAGACCTACTGTTCTGGCAAGGATTCACAAGTAGCAAAGCAGACCTCAGATCAAAAGGCATCAGTGTTGCAGTTTTATGCTCCTGTCCTCTGGAAAATATGATTTGTCCCTTCAAAGCTTGACCTTAATTTTACTGGGAAATTTGCTATGGATAGTAGTAAACTCTCAAACCATGTGATCCTTTGTAGGGGTGGACAGAAAGCCCATAAGAATCCCAAGGTTGTAAAAGCCATGATTTATTTTACTGCTGGTCAGAGACACAGGATGCCAACAGGACCTCAGAGATTGGACTGATTCTGGTGGAAGTATGACTGAGGAAGGTCCCTGGGACAGTCAGTGACCAACTCTGTCAAGAAAGGGTTGCCCTCAGCTGTCACTTGGCTTTTTCTCAAGACCTATTTAGCACAAAGGTAGGTGAACTGGCTTGAAGACCAAGAACAACATCACTGCTGAGGTAAGATCCCTTGCTGGTCTCTGCTACCCTATAATCTGTCTCATAAATAACCCCCAACCTTGGATGAGCTACAAGTCTACTAAAGGGGGATGAATTCCCAAATATCAAAGTGATGCTATGCCATGTAGAAATATTAACGGGAGCAGCATTTGAGTAATTAATGGGCATGCTGACTGACTAGTGACAGGCACAATACACTGGCTTCTTGTTTTTATCAGTTCCTTGTGTCTGTTTTTGTGTGCCTCTGTGTTTTATATCATCATCCTTTAAAAGAGGAAAAAGTCAATTGTAGCAGAAGCTACAGGATCTGGGGATCTGTGTGACTGAACAGTATTGTACTGTTTGAATGTTCTGCGTGCTGGTTTTGTTCCTAGTTGACATTGGCTTTCAAGCTGACTGATTCCCGAAAGACTAAAGATTTAGTTTTAACACCCAGTTTGGGATCTTCCCAGTAAATGGCAGCAGATTTACGGTGCACTAAAGTCTTACCTGGTTCTGATGTTCTTGTTAAGGTGCTGCAATGGAAAGGTGGTGTGATCTAGATAGGCAGGAAATGGCTCTGTGTTTTTACCCTTGAGACTGCAGTCACCTCTGCCATGTCATTGCCAGGCATGATCAAACAGTTCCACACATCTAAAATCAGTTTTCTACTGGGAACCCAAACTAAATTAGTGAACCACTGATGGTCATTATTGCCCTTCCATTGAGAGTGTTATTGCTGTCCCTTCTTATATTGGTTTGGCATGAATGGTAAAAACCAGTTAGTGGTTTTCTTTAAAACTGACAGCCAGGTTGGCCAATGGGTTGTAAGTGTACACCTCTGGGACACATGGCTTTAAATACAGGATGATTTTGGTAGGCCACCCTCTTTCACCCCGGGCCTGCCATGAGGTGACTTCGAGGGGGACAGCAGCAGGGCCTGGCTTAGGCCCCACTACCCCTGGGGCTGGGACAGGGTGGCTGGGAGCAGGCTGGCCCTGGCGAAGCCAAGCTGTGCCACCAAGCCGGCAACTGCTGGCAGGGACAGCGCAGCTCTGGGACAGGGAAGCCCTGGCTGAGCCGTGTCAGGCCCGCGAGCCTGGCAGATGCCAGCAGAGAAGGGGAAATCATGGCTTTTAACATCCAGCAGACTATGGGGCTACTGACGGGGTGAAGATGGCTCCTTTCCCCCACACAGTTCCCAGACCCCTGGTAGCATCTCCAAGTTTGATCCACCCCCAGCTGAGACCCAGGGGTGGAGGATGGAAGGCATCGTCAGTCTACTCAACCACTGAGACCCTGGCTGCTGCTTTCTGAGCTTTTCTACACCGGCATGGCTCGGAGACTTTTACAGCTGCTGCCCGGCAGAGGTCACGGGACCATCTGCAGGCCTGGGCAGGAAATGTTAACTCTTTCCTGACACAGACTGAGGAGATTTTTTAAACTCTAACCCTTCTCAAAGAGAGAGGAAAGGCCAAATTGGAGATATGTGACGGAACAATATGAAGATATCAAAGTCTGTAAAGGAGGAGTAACTTTTTAAGTGGAAGAGATGACAAGTTGCCTTAGTTCTAGGCTGAAAATCTCCTTTGATTTTGTGGTAACAGACTGTAATATGAATATGCTAGAGTATTCCTTTAAATTGTAGACTATGAATGGGGAGATGATTTTGTGGATTCAAGCAAAGGTGTCATTTTACTGAGTGGATATTGAATTAGAAACTGTAGTCTGGTGATCCTATGAAATGTTTGAAGCCTCATCACCAGTGAAGAATGATAAATCCTTTGTTGTGGAGCTGTGCATCTTTAAAAGGTGAAACCCCATGTGTAAGTCCATGGCCCATATGTAGTCATGGGAAAGGTTACGTGATTGGGAGGCCACAATTGCAGGTTCCCGGGCAGGCTGCTTTTGTGAGCGTTAGAAGCCACAAACAGACTGTGTCTCTTGTGGAGAGTTACCAGAACAATAGGAGAGACTTCTCTCTCTCAAAGACTGAATGAAAGACTATTTTATAAGTGGTACTGACCTAGAGTTCTGAGTTCTGTCTCTTTACATTGTTTGTGGAAAAGTAAACTGCTGGTAGGGTGGAGGGGAGTGCTTTTGAAAGGTTTCTTTTTTGTTGTTCTCCTTTTAGTGTGTGTTAATAAATCTAACTGTTTCTATCTTAAAGTTAAGCCCATTTTGCCTTTCTTCTAATCTTATTCCATCGTGGAAAAATATTTAGACCACCACACTAAATTTGGCAAACAAAGTTCGGCGAATGTGAAACCACTACATCTTTTGGTGTTTCTGCCTGGTTGCAAACTTTAACCCTTTACACTTCTGCAGCTTGTGGCTGTACTGCAGCACTGAATTTACTGCCTTCTTACTCTGCACCTGTATTGAGTTTCTCAACTACTGATATATTGGTCTCAGCCCTTGAATAATTTCATGTAGGGATTAGCTTTAAAAAAAAAAAGTAAAAAAAAAAAGTTGTGGGCTTTTTGTGTGTTTGGTAGTTTTTATCTGCAGCAGTGGTTGGTGAATTTCAACTGTCCCAGGAAAACTCACAGTCAAGACAGGACTCTTTGGTGGTTCATTGAAGTAAACACGAGGAGTCTAGCCCGGAAACGCAGAATTCTGTCTGTCTAATTGAGTTCATTTTTGGGCAAAACTAAAGAACCTTGTCTTCATTGTGGGTTGACTGAAGGTTGAGTGGTGCTCATTAGTTAAGCCAGGGTCAGAAAGCACTCTGTGTTGCCTTCACCACCTCAAACACGCACAGAAGCAGTTTTATGCCCAAGGACATGCTGTCAGGTTCAGTGTGAGCATATAAAATGATTGTGCTGGGTATTTCAGGCTTGCTATTTGGTGAACTATCTCCGTCTGAATTGTTACCATCTGGGAGAGAAAATGGGTTGGTACTTCAGCTCTGAAATAAGTAGCCATATTTTTAAAGCTCAGAGCTCTTCTCAGCTACTGTCTGCTGTGTGTCTTTGCTCAGATATGACTGTTTCTGTAAAACAGATTTGCTTTCTCTGTAGAACAGGCCATATTGGCTAATTACATCCTGATCAAATTTTAAGATATGTGAGCATTATCTCTGAAGGGCCACCAAAACTGAAGCTGTCTTGTGATGACCTTGAACAAGTTTGTAGGGGGCATGAGAAACCAGTCATTGGTACTTGCTGGCTGCTTTTAAATGTTGGTACAATCACATCCAGATTTTAAGCTGAGTATCTCAGAGGAGACAACTGCAGTTCAACATAGAGCATGGACATATGCTGGGTGAAGGCACTGACTTCTCCAGAATGTGTTGTATAAGGTTTGATCATCATTAACATCTGATGCACTCAAATGTTTGGCAGTTTTCGTGCTTTTGTGCTTTTGTCAGATGGCCTCTGCTATTCTATTTATGCCCACTGTCAACTAAGTAGAGTCTGGTTTAGTCTGCCTTTTGTGCTTGGAATTCTGACACGACCTTGCTTTTTTCTTTCAGTTTTGCTTACTTTCTCACACAGTTCTTACTGTTGAAATTTGGTATAACTTTGGTGAAGAAACGGTGCCAGGCTGAAGGCAAGGAGATTTATCATGCCACAGCCTAAAGCCTGCACTCCTGTGCCACATTACTGCAGGGTCTCTCTGTGCTCACCCTCTGGATGCAGGTGATTAACACATGGTCCAGGGAATTGCGCCTCTGCCTGCTCAGTAATTTGCTGGGCAGTGCTGCAGTCATCCAGAGCAGCTGCCACTTAAATGGCCAGTAGATTGTTCTCTTTTTATTTTAGTGCCTGCAGCTTCACCGTGTGCCACAGCCAGACGTGCTGTATTGGTGTTCGCTGCAGCAAAGCATCCATTAGCTGCATCATGCAGTGTGCTGCCTGTGCAGCCAATTTTCAGCAGAAGCCCTGCGTACATGTAAATGGCTGGTCCAGCCACAGATGGGAGGCACATCGAGCCCAGGGGTCAGGACTAAAAACTTCCTGGACCCCGGCAGGTACAATTAACTGCTTGTGGGGTTTCAACAATGTCTGTACAGGATGGAAAGTCCAAACTTGAGGTATCTGTCCAAATGTTTAGTCGCTTGAAAGATTTTGTATCCCAGCACTCGTGACCATGGTGACGCTGGTGTCATTCTGAGGGAGGGGAGCAGGTTTAGGGAGTGATCATAGGGTAGTTGAGAAGCAAGGCACTCATGTCCTAGGCTCAAAGTGCTGAACTATCCTCCCACCACCATGCTCCAGGGAGGCACAGATGTGATTTTGGCTGCCTGCCTTTGCATAGGCACATAGTAAATAATTAACATGCACAGCCAGGCTTTTTGGTCATCAGTTATTGCTGTAACTGATGATTAATTCAAAGAATTATTGATTCTTATGCCAACTCTTTACTCATGGGTGGTAGGGAAACTAATAATCATTCACAGGGTCATTGTTGACAGATCTCAGTATAGGAAGTGAATAAAACTTGTGCGAATGGAAGTGTAGGTCCGTATGTTGGTTTGTGTCTTCCAGTTCATGAGGGGAGTAATTGACAAACTGAAGTCAAAAGTTTAACTTGTACCCACACCAAGGCCCCTCTTGTTGGGTGTTCACATACTTGGTGATGCTTTCAGGAGGAACAGGGCCATCTGGGATCACCAAACAGCTCTCCAGAAAGGTCTACTGTGTCCACAGGAAGCTCTTGTCTGGACACTGGAGACTCTGAGCACACACGGTGCCTTGCACAGCAACACAGTTGGAGCCTGATTGCCTTAAAACTTCTGTCCCATGCTCACAGCACACATAAGCTTACCTCCCTGGGTCCTGCCCTGAAACACTTCCTTTCTTCGGCAATCTCCTAAATTCTAGTTAATCTCCTTCCCATGAGTCCAGACCTCAGCCCTTCTCCCCTTTGTACCACAATGCCCCAGTCAGTGCCTGCTGCCTTGCCAGAAGCTTGTTCAGAAGGTTTTCATGCTGGGGCCAAGAAAAACAGATTGATGCTCCCCAAGTATGTGTGTTAATGCTTGGGTGTCTCATCTCAGCTGCTGTTTTTCCCAAATTTGCTAGAACATCATGCCTCAGAGACCCTTACTTGAAGTCCAGCATGGATGTGCTTGGATTCAAAAGTCAGTGAAGGTCACTGGCAGTGGAAGCCTGAACACCCATCTCCATCACACACAGCCTTGCTTCCTTAAGCGAGGAGACAGAGAAATAGCAGGCTTGAAAGAAAGGCATAATTAAGTATATCCTGACTGAAAGTTCAGGTGTATTAGTAAGAACATGATGCCCAGCATGGTCCCTTGCATGTACTTCCAGAAAATGATTACAAATATATTTCGATAAATAATAACAGCAGCCTTCTCTGTATGTTTGCAACCTGCTGTTATGGTACTGTATAGCCTGCGTCATTTTCCTTTCCACTTGTTAGAAACAAAAATTTGAATTTGATTAAGAATTAAATTATTTCCTGTTGTTTCTGGCCTTGCAGCATTCCTTCTTAGGTTTGAGCAAGGAGGTCAGCCTAGCTTTGCAAAAAGATTTTCAGTACTTTACTAAATTATGTTATTTGTATGTCACACACCTATGAAATCAGAGTGGGTTATGTGAGTCTCATTTCTGTGCTGTGGACACACAAGCAGTGTTGTTATTCCCTGTATTCTGTCTGATTAGAGGTTTTTCTCTCTGCTGCTTTGCCCTGATACACAGAAATCTCCTTTTTCCTAGAAAAATTCAATACTTTCTGGTGCCTCCTGCTGTCAGAGAGCCAACACTCTTCTGAGCACTTTCCCTTCAAAGATCAATCAAATTTTGGGCAGAGAACTCCCTTTCCCACTTTCCCACTTGAGACTTTTTTTGTCAGCCTGAAAGACTTTCTGGCATCTGTTTTAGGCTCCTGTGCAACACCTGCTGCTTGTGACAATGCAGATCCTTTTCTGCCTCCAGGGAAGAAAGGTGACTTAATAGAAAGGCCAGCTTTATAAAAGATACTTGAATTACTTAAATGTCCTACCATACTGGCCAAAAAAAAAAAATCTATCCTCTTGAAAATTATGCACAGAAGTCAGTTTTGGTCTTTACTAGAGAGCAGGTTTGTTCAGTGGTAGCATTTCCACATCAGTGTGCAGCTTGTGAGGCTCCAAGAGAGGACAGCTTTTCCACTGAAGGCTCTTTAATTCATGTTTGGAAAACTGCTTGGTAGTTTTGTGGCTTCCTTTCTGTTTGGACACACATATGGGGTCACTGGCTGTGCCTTCTCTGCTTCTTCCCTAACACGTTCTGTGTCTGGTGCTCTGGCTCTGCATAGGATGGGGCAAAGAGGGGAAAGTGGCTCTTAACTTACAGAGTCTGTTGATTGCTATCACTTTCTCTGGGCTTTGAAGGAAGTCAGCTGGAAGAGTGCTTCTCCTAGCACTGATGTTCCAGTGGACATGGTTCACAGGAAGAAAAGTAGTGCCCTTTCCCAGAGGGAAGTAGATGTGAGATGATCCATGTGGGACTGTTGGCCTAGCATTCAGGCAGCAACTGTTCCATGCCACCATGGAAAAGGTAATTTTTTCAGTGTAGATGCCGGTGGTATCACACATGGCCATCTCCACCTGGAAACCACGTCTACAGTCCAGACGTTGAGCTAAACACTGGAATCACCATGGTAGACTATGGTGATCCCATCAGGTTTCCTACATGGCCACTGAGTTATTTTGTATATAAAACCAGAGCGCCATGGGACTCTGTCAGAAAGCTCTCTAGAAAAGTACACCCTTTAAATGGGGTAGAGTAGGCTTGTTATTAAACCCTCCCATTCAGTGGCAGAACTAAAAAGGAGAGACAAATCTCTCCATACATGGGGGACTTTTTCTTAATAGCAACTGTAACCCTGAGCTTTCCTACAAGATCTTACAGACCTTGAAACATTTTTCCGATGAAGGTCAAATGATACACCTTTATCAGACACATGAACTGAAGGCTGGAGAGACTGAAGGGTTTGCCTTGTCTCAAAGATTTCTAATACAGTACCTGAGTTCCATTCTGTAGGTGGCATGTGCCCTAAGGAATGAGGGAAGGGAGAACCTCGACCTGATCCTTAGAGCAGTGGATTAGGATTAGGTCCCACTTCTCTGCTTCTCTGCATTGCAGTGGCATTGAATGCACTACACTGGAAACTTTTCTCCACTTTCTTCCAACCAGAAGTGTTACAGTGATTGAGAGACAAAGGATGGAAGAAGGAAACTGTGAGGCAACAAGGGTCACTAGGCATCTAATTTTCCCAATACTTCTTTCTTTTAAAAGCACATTTTGAGTGAGGCTGAGGAAGCAATTGGCAGCACATTCACAGCTCCTTGGTCCTCTGTGTATGTGTCCTCTGCAGGGATCTCAGTCTGGTGTGTGTACTGAAATTGTGTCAGGAGCTACACAGTTTCTGCCTGGGGCTTTAGCCTGCCTGGTCTGCCAGAAGATTTAATTTTCCCAATCAAGAGCTCTTGGACACCTTGGATCTGCTGTAAGGAAGGGAATGAAATGCTTGGTGGTAAGGCTTAGCCCTGCAGGAGCACTCTCTGGACATAAGAGTGCAGAGAACAGCAGTGCTCCTGCTTCCTCTGGTCCTTGCCTGTACCAAAGCCAGTGCAAACCCCAGTGCTCGCATCGGCGTGCCACGGGAACTGAGATTCACATGGTGGTGTCTGAAGCACATTTCCTCTTGTGAAAGGCTGTCAAGTGTATGTGAAAGCATTTCATCAAGTTATCAAATAACATTTTGTTCTTGTCTCCATATGATGAGCATAGCTTGGCAGTCCAGGCTCTTACATACAAGATTATAGATGTAGGAGGTCTCAATGTATTCTTTTTCTTGTGTTAACTTATTCTGTTTCCCCTTGTGCCCATGTGAACTTTCGTCATGCATGTCCTGTGGTAAGAGGCTGAGTTTAGCTAAGCTGTGTTAAGAAGAGTGTATGGTTTGGGTCAGTTTGAAGCTGCCATCTAGCTTTGCCTGGTGTCCCACATCCCAAAATATCCAGCACAGTCAGCACAGGCCCCCAGTAACCAGAGAGGTGCTGACAAATCTGGGAGGTTTTTGGAGGAGATGACAGAGTTGATCAGGAGAGGTGAAAGCACAGGTAGATTAGTTCAAATACAAACTGATGCAGAGGCCAGCTCAGGAATGACTAACAAATGTGTGGTTTGTGAGACATGTAGCGCTCTGATGAGCACGAACACCCTCCCACTCTCCCGAGCATGAGAGTGGAATTCTTGGTGTGACACGCAGGGATATAACAAGGGCTAATATTGTGACAGTCTGACTGAAAGTAAGGTAAAATTTCCTGACAGTGAGATGTATTTTGCTGTGAAACAACCTCCCAAGGGAAGGGGCAGGAGCCCAACTGCTTTGTCTTTTTTAAAGCCGAATGGGACAAAGCATTAGGAAAGGTAATTCAGGGAGCAGGTGTAAATTGGCTGGAGGATGGACTGGTGATCTAATAGATCCTTCTCATTTCTAGCTCCTGGGATATAATGCTCTCTGTAATGAATTTTTGACTGGTTTTAAGCTTAGGGGGTAACAGGGAGATAAAACTGAGAAAAAAAAATTAAAAGAACAAAAAAAACCCTGTAGGGTTTGTCTAATAGTCATGGAAAGGGCCAGATTGAGAGTTCCTCTAGGCCACCGGCACTACTCAAAAATAGCATCGCAAATGGGAAAGCAAAAATTGTCACATAGGTTATGATTATGGTAATGACATATTTTCAAAGAGTCCTGGTAGTCCCAAGTATCCAAGAGCACATCTCAGATTTGGGGGTGATTCATGTAATGAGAAATTGCTGCAGCTGACACTGAAATGCAGCAACCATTCCACTGAAACAGCCTGTTTTAATGGCAGCAGTTTAAGATGGGGTATAAAGTATAACTTCTGTTAACTGAAACTGTAGAAGAATAGTCTTGGTTTGGCAGAATTTCATTAATTGACCTAATGATTCTACTAATTGTCTAATGATAATAATTATCTGGGCAGGAGTTTCTTTTGCAACTGACTTTCCCTGTGTCTTTGCTTTTAAAGCAGCAGTATCTGGAAATATTTACCGAGCTTCCCTGGTTCCTTTTGGGTGAGCAAGGAGAAGTGTGCTGAACCAGCACAACCCTGAGCTGAGACACATTGGACTGGCTTCCTTGTGTAGTTTTTATCTCCCTCCTGAGAATCCTGACTTCAGCCTCTGAATTCCTGGAGAACAAGGGCAATCTAGTTTCTTTTAGCAAAGACATGAAGGGAGCCCTTTTGAAAAAATAAGAAAATACAAAACAGTATAGTTTTTGTATGGAACCAGAACAGGCAGATTGGAAAAGCTGAATATATATTATTAACTGGTTTAATATTGTAATTTTAAACTGAAATGTGTCGGTTGTCATTCACATAAAGAACAACTATCTTTCCTTCTTGTTTGTTTGTTTGGTTGGTTGGTTTGGTTTGGTTTTTGGTTTTTTTTTTTGTTTAATAAGCAGTCACAAATCTGAAAGAAAGTGGCCAAAATAAAGATGTTCTGCCTTGTTTATTGTTCATGAAATTAGACTTTCTTAGACAACAGCCTTGAGGAGTCATTTTAGTTAAAAGAGGAAGGAAATGAGCCAGGCAAGAAACTTGCATGTTGAACATGTTATCCTTCTGGAGCCACATGCTCACCATGGAACTGACTCACATGGCATTAAAAATTGTTTGTTCTCATTTACATGATCTGCAAGACTGTGTTTAATGTAATATTTTTTAGCTTCACAATTAATCAAATGCTATCCATTTGTTAATGAAGGTGGAAAACATTCCTGTGTAAAATTCCGTTAACTACTGAGCAGCTCAGGTACTGTACAGTTTGGCTACCTCCATATTTGAGACAGATTTACCAATGTATAAGATTTTTGCTCAATAGTCACTACAGATTTGGTTCCTTTGGCTGTTAGCTAGTCATGCAAAAATCAGTAAAAATTTTCCTTTTAATGTTTGTATTATTTATAGGGGTTGTTAGGAGCTAGAGTTTTCTCTTTATCCATCAGAAATCATAGTGTTTCATCCAAAAGCCCCATAAATTCAGGCGTGGGACAAAATCCTGCCACTTTCCTGCTTCCAAAATAACAGAACCAAAAAAAAAAATTATTTCTAAACAACTCATGTGACAGTCTTCAGCTTTAGAGCTGTTGCCTAAGGAGGCTACCCGGAACAGAGGCTGAACAAAGTTAAAGGAATCAAGTAGGTATTTATTAAAAGGCCTTCAAAGAATAAACCTTGGGCAGTACAAGAGCCCAGCCAAGGCTACACCCAAGATGGACCCAAAATGGATAACTGGTCACAAGTTTTCACACTTTTATAAGTTTTGGTCCATTTACATATTGTGGTTAATTGTCCTCTTACAGCTTCAGGTTATGCAGTCCCATCCTCCCAGATTGCTCCCTTCAATTTACTGTTTATACTTCTTGGGCCTGAAGCTGCAATGGTGTCCTTGGTTGTCAGGCTGGAAAAGGATTGCTTTATGTAACTCACTGTGAGGACAACTTGCTAACACTTTATATGAGGTTCAGAGTCACACACTAAGGCAGTACAGAGTCTGGAAAATATGAAAGCTAAAGCTTAAGGCATCACAGCTACTGTAAACCTTAATGATCTGGCTTTCCCAGGGCTTGCAGGTTCTTAGTGCTATGGCAGCTGAAAAAAATGATTACCCCATTTAAGCTGCCAAAATTGCAACATTCTTCTGAAGTGGCTAATTTTTTTTTTCTGAACCTTCTTATGTAATTTTTTTTCCCTAAAACCTTTTAACTAATCCCAGGTCTTAGACAGCAGATTAATATTTGACTTTCAGTAGGATGTTTGTTTCTCGACTTCTTTATTTTATGAAAGAATGACTTCTATTCCTTTCCTATTTAAGAACCTTAGAAATTCAACCTTTCTTAGTAATGCCATAGAAAATGTCTCAAACTCTGAGCAGATCAGCTACTACTACCTGATGCAACCCTCAGTCTGGGTACACTGTCTTGCTTTAGGAAAATAATGGCTTCTGGCAAGAGTCTGTCAATCCCGTCCCTCTGTTTGCTTGTTGGCTGCTGGTATGAGGAGGCTGGAAAAGGATGGAAAGGGATGTCATCTGGGATCTCGCAGAAAAACCATGGCATGGATGAATCAGAGAACATTCCTTCCTATTTAAATGCTAAATTCCTATTATATACAGAAGGGATATAATTCCAAAATCCAGGCACAGAACAGAGGACAGATGTTGACTGGTCAGGAAGGTATAAGTATATAATAAATTGTGTGGTTGACTGAAAAAGGAGTTGGGAATCTCCTTTTTATTTCCTACAATGGCACTGACCAGCGAGACCATGAAGAACTCACATCCTCTCTGTTCTCCAGCCTGTAAAGTGGGAGTGATAATGCCAGTTTTCCTTTGCCATGTGTTTTGAGACTTCCCGAGGTGACACTGCATAGTGCCCTTCATTAGCGTGGATATTTAACATGGCAATGTTTGTGCTGACATCACGGCACATTCCAGGCGTGCAGGGACCATCTACAGGACCTGCTGTGGTACGGTGAGAGGGGCTACTCCAAAACCATCCCTGAACTTCAGCTGGTTGCCATGGCGACAGAACCGCTTTGCGTGGCTAGGCAAGGGGAGAGTGATATATTCTGTTAAGGATAACTTGCAGCATCAAGGCTGCACTTGGAAATATCTCTGGTTTTCTGGGTCTGGGCTTGCAGGAGACATTGCTGAGCTCTGGGATTGCCTCTTCTCCAGCTCATCTACAATGAACAGTATGGACCAAAATGTGGAGAACCGCAGTGGAGAGAGAGCTTCAGGGTAGCTTTCCCTTGGCCTTTGGGTGATGGGGTGGGTGGGAGAGGAATCTGCAAGTCTTTAGAGTTTGGAGGAAAAACTTTCAAGAACTTTCCTGCTGATGAAGCAACATGCAAATGGACATGGTTGCAGGGTAGGGATCGTAGATTATGAAGGAAATCATGAAATGTGCCTTGTGAGCCACACGTACTGGTGAAAATATGACAGCGTTTCTGAAGATGAGAGGAAGCAGACAGGGGCCTAGGACATGTCTTTAAAAGGTAGGGAAAACATAGGGAAACTTAAAAGAAAAAAAAGATAAAATGGCAATTGCATATAATCCCACACAGCCACTTACTCTCTTGCTTTCTCTCTAACACCCACGCACTCAAGCACATCTTTCCGTCTGAAATAGTAGGGAAAAGATACCATAGCCTTAATTGTCAAGAGTAATTTCTCTTCACATGGCACTTACAACAGATTCTCAGAGCAAGGAGATAGATACTTCACAAAACTAATCTGCCTGCTTTTTTTTTTTCCTTTCTAAACCAAAAAAAAAAAAAAAAAAAAANAAACCAAAAAAAAAAAAGGAAGAAAGCCCCTGTGAACTGTGGAGTTGAAGAGCTACATGTTGACAGCTCTTGGATGGCTGAAGGCCAAACACAAGTATTTGTATGCCAGTAATACCACGGGAGGCAGCTGGGTGATTGCATGGGGAGCCAGAGCCCACTTTTCCTCGCAGAAATGGCTTTGAATTTGGGGTTGTCAGGGAACATGGCTGCAGCTCCTCTGAGCTTGCACTCCCAAAATTCTTGGCAAACTAGGAGGTTTCCCACCCCTCATATCCAGCTTTGCTGAAAAATTACCAGCTGGCTGCTCTTGCTTGGGAGTAGGGTGCCCCTCAAGATGAAGCCTTTTGGTTGCACAGGCTGCACAGGGGTTTTATGCAGCAGGATGAAGATGGGTGGCTGCCGGCTGGGTTTAAACTCATGCCACCCCTCTAGGCTGCTCAGAAGGACTGAGCTCTGGGTGCCTCTGGGGAGACAGGGCCATCATGTGCTCAGACAAGACAGGCATCATCTGCCTGGGTTACAGGAACAAAAGCTTGAGCCCACCCACCCTAAGTGTACTCAGACCCTCCCTTTCCAGGGATGGTCTTTTAACAGGGATCCACACAGAAGAGACACATGGAGATTCACACAGAGGACTGAAACCAATTTGGATCTCTGTCCTGTATTTAACTGACACTGTAAACCTCCCTTCTGAGTATTGGCATAGGTCCTCTTGGCTTTGACTGGTGTTCGTCTGACTCCATGAGACTCTCCATCCCAGCACACAGTGAGTGAAAGACTCCACCACCTAATTTAGAAATTTTGTTCATCAGGGTCATGTCCCAAGCAGAGAGGAAAAAAAAAATCCCTGGGTTGATGTGGATTCTATATATTCATTCATGGTTGATGGTTGGGAAATTATAATATGGAAGAGAAGATTATTATGGTTCGTGGCAAGGAATAGAATTTGTAAAAGCAGATTTAATTTTTAAAATATTTTTAAAAGTTTTTTAAAAAATTGTATTGTTTTATTTCATTTTGCAAAATGTAAATAATAACAAAGAATCCCTCAATCCACTTCCCGTGTTCTCTTCTCACTACATGAAACTGCCAAATCTGAATTGGAAATACGCAGAAAAAAATGTAGAGCTTTTTTATGATGCTTGGAAGAAAATGGATTTGCAGAGCTTCTCTCTTTAAATGTGTCAACATAAATGACATCCTAGCAGGTCTTGCAGATTGCTTGGCATAGGCAAATAACTGCTATTTATTGCATGGGCTGTGCAATTTTTTACCTAGCTCTTTCTGCCACATGCAGAATAGATGAAACAAATTTTCCTCACGCATTTATATATACATTTATACATTTATATAGTGCCTGTCAAGGGTTGCATGCCGTGGTCTCCACTAATGCTCATTTGTGCCATGATTCCTTATCCAGGATTTGACCCCTCCCGGAGGAAAACTACATCCCATCTGTGATACCTATTACAAAACAAGCCAGATTCTGTGCAGTGTTCTGTCTTACAGGTTACACACGGCTTTTTCCTTCCCTTTGGCCTCCCTAGTGTCCTCTGGAAAAGCAATCTAAGGCAAGTCATCACAGAGCTACAGGAGAGACACCTTGCAACTGATTCTCATGTCTCTTAGTCTTTCACCATCAGCTTGTTTCAAAGAGATGGCAACATAAAAGAGAAAATCATTTAAAAAGAGAAGACAAATAAGTCAAGTGACGCTCCACAAGGAAAATCCAGCCCCTTCTGCATGGATATCAGTAAAAGCAATGTATGTAAGCATGTCAGAGTTAATTTGTTCGAGGCTTTTCATACTAAGGGAAAAAAGTTAAGCTATTTCTCTATTTCTTCCTTCTTGGTATGTGTATTACCAAGCTGTTTGCTCCACTGGCTTTGGATGTTCTCTAGTAGTATGTTAGGATGGGAATATCACTTCTGTTCCTCACAGCTGTCATGAGAGGGACAATGCATGTGTCTGAAGGTACCCCTGGAATTTGCTGAATCAGACGCCAAGTTTCCTGCTACAGCAACGTTTTAAAATTCTCTTCTCCCTTGCTGACCTAATTATCTCCCTTTTCTGAAACATACAAATTACATCTGTGATGCAAACATTGCGCCTGCGTGTGTCTGCATGCAATTTATTCAGGCAGAGCTTTTACCACTCACTTATTTTTCAGAGTAAGAAAAATAAAGGTCTCTGTACTTAGCCTACGATGACAGTTTTGCAGCAGGAGAACACTGAACAAGAAATATGAAGACTGCAGAAGTGGAAGGAGGAAATGAAAGTTGCTCTACCGACAGGGCGACATGAATTCAGCAATGGGTGGATTAGTCTGAGTGTTATCAGTGATGATGAAACACAGCAGACTGTGGTAATGAAATATTTATGAATGGGGAAATGATACTGCATTCTGCAGTGCAGCACAGGGGAAAGTGAAATTTCAAGAATACTGTAATAGCAAAGCCCTCCATTAATTATCGAAAGCAAGCTGTAATGCCAGTTACTATGACAACAGGGTCCCCTATGTATTTTGCACTATCGGGCGGGTGGGGGGGAGAGGTGGGAGAACGAGGGGACTGCTTCTATTTACTGGAGTGCATTGTATTTATTTTTCTGCTGTTGTTGTTAATTAGGACTAGCCCAGCCAGTGACTGTGCAGTTAATTTCAATGATAAAATTATAAAGTGACTATTGGCTAAAATACAGGGAAAGTCTTTAATAAGTAGTACTTGTCTTTTTACTCCTTCCATATTAAGGGACATACTATCGTAATTATTAATATGCTTATATAATATTAATGTATGATAATGTAATAATAAAAAGCTGAATGATACTAGAAGTATGATTAATAATAATAATTTTGACTGTGTTAGGCTTCCACTCACAGAGCATTTTAGAAGCAGTAATTAATTAAAGTGTCAATATTGGCATACTAAATCCACCACTGCATTTCCAGATGGGGCAAGGGAATGTACGACCTCTGCCCACTTATTTTTAATTACTACTTATTTGATTTCTTAAACCCATGACTGTCTTTGAGATTTCCATTTATCCTCAGCACAGAAAAGGGTTTTTCTTTCCCCTACCTCTACTAGGTAGGAGGAAAGCAAGGTATAGACCATGATGAGGAAGGGCATCAGCTGAAACGCGTCTGAGGACCCTGTCAATGTATCCCATTAAAGCAGCACATTTGTGGACAATATATCTATAAACAGTTACTAAAGGGAATAGGCAGAGGAGTGCCCTCTGCTCTGATGACTGTGGATGCTGGGGATGGATGGGGATAATGGGCCACAGATGGTGGCCAGGCTCTCTGGCTCTCACGGGGCAGAACTTGCTGCTGTGGCAATAAGAGGCAGAGAACTCCTGCACCAAGTGTTGTTCCAGGTCAGTCATTGCTTACATTTTCACCTTCTTGTTTTAGGCTTTGCAGTGCATTTCATCAATGTAATTACAGGGCTCTACAGATAATCTTATTGTAGCTCCTTTCCAGTGGGCAAAGAGTGCTTCAGATCCATTAAATACCTGGCCCAAAGTGATTTAGGTTACCAGTAGCAGAGGGAAGAAAACAAGTCAAATCTCTTTTTTTGAGCTTCAGGACCCTCCACAGCATGGAAGAAACTGCTGATATTCACCTCTCCTAGGAGGGAAAGCGTTGCAGAGGCGGGAAGGAAGAATGGTTGGATACTTGCAGCGTGAGTGCTCTCTTGCAAGCAGCTAGGTGAAGTATTATCTGGTGCACATTTCCTAATCTTACATGACAAAACAAGCCGGAGGCTTAGCCCTACGCACCTGATCGGGGGCAAACATGACTGGATGAACAGCAAGTCAAACGTGGTTGCAGCAAGATGATTTCTGTATCACCACTTAATAGGAGGTGTCATGAAGGTTGTAATTTCTTATGTATGGGTGTGTGCACATGTGTATGTGCGTGCACATATGTGTGCATGCGCTCAGGCACTCATAAAGGTAGGTTTTATACATATAGAATGCAATGGACTGTGCTCTGTGTGAAATATTGGCTCAGAGATGAAGGATTTTACCTGATTTTGTTCATGTTGAGCTTTTTGTATGAATATGGAGGAGAAATCAATTTATTATTTGTTTATTACTGCAAACATTCCCGTCTTCCCTTCCTTGCAGTTCAGAGCCCTCAGCTCATCTTTGCTTGGGTGCTTTATTGCCATCCTGATTTCTGCTTGCAGAAATAACCTGTCTTGACATGGCCTAAGACATGATCTGGGAATACTCCATGCCCTTTAGTAGCCTATATTCCCTTTTTTTAGAAAAACCCAGACCCACAAACCAAAACACAGCACTGTGAGAATGATGTGCACATTGTGAGCCATAAACAATGGAGTAACGTAATCCAGGCGATGAACGGCTTCAGGAAGCCAGCAGGGACAGCAAGGCTCCATTTTCACTGTGATGAGAACTGCCCCAGAGGACCAATATGGATGTGAGCTTTCCTCTCCTTGGCTCCAAGGCTAGAGGAATCCAATAAATAGCTCAGACTACAACTCACTTACTTACAAACAGTGTGGGGAAGGACAAGCCTGTTAGGTATGGGAAAGGAAAGCAGGTCGTATTGGTTTAACAGTTCAGAAACTTGACAGAGAAGAAAAGGTTCTGGTAACTCTTTGCTTAGTGTGGAAACAGCAACAAGTAGCCGTGGGCACGGGAAATGTAATAATATTGCTCAAATACAATATCTGCCAGAGACAGGTCTGATGTATTAATCCTGCCCCAGCACGTAGGAATGGCTGGGCATTCCCCGTAGCTCTCCCCCATACCGTGAGCTCTGTGTTTAGATGCACTGCTGAAGGATGACAGTTTAAAAGGAACATGGATGGACTTCAGAGACACCCAGTGCCAGCATTCAGAGCCATATGTTTTGGGACATGGGATGAGGAGGGCCTTGCATGCTGCAGGAAAATCATTCGTTCCAGGACTAATTTTAGTATAGAGGAAATAATGCCACAAATAATACCCACTGCTACCTTGATGGCACTACCTCCACCTTTGTCTGTTTGATCATGTCTGTGGGCCCACAGTGGAAAAAGGCTGAGCTGAGATGTTCCCTTATCTTTTTCTAAAAGGTTATTGGTTGTCAGTCTTGACAGTGAGCACATGCATGTGTGTATGCTTGCGTGTGTGTGTAGACTTCAGTTCATTAATTGTCACATGTAACTCAGGTCATAAGGTCAGCCAGGGCATTTACAGGAGTGATCTGGTGACCACATAAACTCTGTCTTCTCTGGGATGGAAGGCATGATTAGCGGATTTGTACATCTCTGTATGGAAAAGACAAACTTTGTTCCTAAGATGCATCAGCCATCTGAGGTAAACCTTGCCTGGTCCTCTGGGTTTGCTTTATCCAGCTGCTGCCAGCTACAGTAAAAATTACCCCATCTACACAAGGATTAACCCATGAGCCAATCTGTGTCAAAAGGCATCCTTGTTGTCTCAAAGAGGACAGAGTTGAAAGCTACCATGCTACAAAGATTTGCACTAAACCTTGGGGTCATTCTAAAATAAATGTCAAATGTCTATAACACAAGCATTTAGAAAGAGCGCAGACCAGTGTTTATGGACATTTTATCCTGTTGAAGTGTGAGCCCTGTCACCAAGCTTGGGAAAGCAACCTCTGAACAGCACTAGGAAAAGCAGGATATGATCCTCAGCAAGTGAAGGAACTGTGCCTGCGCCTGCCCAGTGTGTAGGAGGAGGGAGGGAAATCAGAAGGAGGATTAGTTTCTGGTTGCTTCTGCTTCTGACAGCCCCTAAGGTGCTAGGGATAAAAAAAAATAATCCTTGCATTAGACAAGTTTGCATCACTCCATAAATAATGAATATCAGCAGTCAGATGGAGCAGGGACTTCTCTCAGAGGCGTGAAAGCCACAAGGGAGGGATTCTGGAGTGGGATGCCCTAAGAGTTGCCTTGGTAGCCTTTCTCCCCCGGACGCCAGGTCCTTGTTGCAATTCAGCACATGCAGGGGGCCAGCCCTGCCCAAGTCTGCAGCAGGAGCCTGGTTTGCACTAAACCAGCCAGAGGGGAAGCCCCCTTCATCACCTGATGGGTTTTATGTTCTGGCTTTGGCTGTTTATTCTTTCTAGTGCTATTCTGTTTGGTCGCTGCAGAGACTGCTAAGAGACACAGGGGAGCAGAGAGCACTTAGTCAAGGGCAGAAATATTTGGATGCAGTCAACAATATAAGGAATCCCTGAAAATTATAGACATTTTCCAGAGCAGCTATTTTCTCTGCCTGCAGTGTTTCATTTGCTCCATTCTGAATTACCCTGAAGTGCAATTAAAATACTATAATGTTTGAAATCTGGAAATCCTCAGTCCCACAGTCTTAATATCATTCCTGGCTGTGAAAGAGGAGGGGAGGAGGGAAGGATTTATTCTCACCAGGCTGCAGGGGGATTTACACTAATGGTCTACATCCACTTCATTGCAAATCCTTTCTGATAAGTCCTTCCCACCCAGTGCCTCTGGGTGGAGAAGAGGGCAGAGGTGCGGATGGTACCAGCATTTCCCCTGCTTCCAAATGAGCAGGGCAGCTGTGACACCCTCCCTCCACAGCCCCAAGCTGACCAGGCACTCTGTGCTCTGCTTTCAGCAAACCTTGCATAATTTTATATCAACTCCTGTGGGAGGAAGGAGCTAAGGCTGCAGTTCTGCCTCTGAAGTTTGCTTTTTTCCTTCTTGCAGAAGCAGGTAAGACCTGACATCTGAATGCAAAGTGAGGGTAGAAACAACTGGGTTTTGGTGTAGTTCTACACGTGACAACCAGAGGCAATATATGAGAGATTACTGTACCCCTCTGTCAAAAAATACTGTAAAGCTACAATGCATAATGTGGCTTTGACCATTAAAGCAGGAAGGAAAGCCAGTTTGTTTTTCCCATGGCTCATCCTTGACCTTCTTGCACTTTTGCTGCTCTCTACAGCTGCCAGTGGAGTGTGTGCTTCTGGATGAGCATTACAGACAGAGAAGCACTTGCTAAGCCAAGAGGACTCTGCATTGCTAAGCAAACATTTAGATGAGTGATATCAGACTTTTCTTAAAGAGCATGAGCTTAATTTAAGACTCAGAATCCAGGCTGAGCCAATTCACATGTGCTGAGAGAAATCTGTTTGGATGAGTGATGGGAGCTGCTGGTACCTGGAGTGTAGCCTGCTAAGTGAGAGAGGCTACAAGTCATCATCTGAGTACTTTGGAGCAATGTCCTTTATGATCCTCTGATTTATGTGCAAGGAGCACCGCATAACTCAGGGACACTTACAAAGCCCCGTGGTGCCATCCTTCAAAGTTTCACTACAGCAACTTCAGGACTGACTCCAGGCAACTCTAGGCAACTCTCTACCTCAGGGGCTGGCTGAACAAGGGCTTGGCTCAGCTCTTTGCACTTCTAATTAGTTAACACACTTACTGCTACAAGACAAAAAGGAGCTGTGGAGGGGTTTTCCTGCCTAGAAAAATTCATGGTGACAGAAGTGTAATCAACACTGAGCAGTGAAGAAGAGAGGGAAGAAGAAGAAGAAGAAGAAGAAGAAGAAGAAGAAGAAGAAGAAGATCCCTATGTTGGATGGCTTTGTCTCTAAGCTACTCACAGTTTTCTACAGTTGTTTTTCTCAGTGTAAGGGTCTGCCAAAGGCTTACCTACCTGCCGTTCTTGACTGTCAGATGCAGGTGAGGTAAAATGAGTGAGGGTGGCCTATTCAGTGTCTGACAATTACAGAAGGATCAGATAAGACCCCTGTAATTACTGGCAAGTCAGCTGAAAAAGCCTAGACCTTTGGGCTATTTCACTGCAGACATGGGTGTACCAGTGACAGGGGCTGTAGCACCCCATACCAGCAGCTGCCTGTACCCAGCTAGACCTTAAACCAGCAGCTCCAGTCCAGTAGCAGACTGTGAGCACTCTTAATGCACCAGCTATCTTCTGAGATGTGTCTGATGGTGATTTAAAAAACCTGAAAGGTTTGACATAAAAGTGGGCAAGAAACAAGCTTGTGATTCACCAACAGCAGTTGTGAGCTGCAACACCTGGAGGGTTAAAAAATGGTAGGGACTTCATTGAATTATTAAATACTATTAGCTCTGCAAATGTTTGTTTGTAGGCATCTTATCAGTCACAAATTTTTGGAATTTCAATCCTTTCTCCCTTTTCTATGTCCTAGTAGAAGTTGCTCATGTTTAATAGCATACCTTTTATGGAAAGATTAACCAGACCAGCTACACTGGGGGGCAGCACAGTTTGGTGCTGCTAGTGCATCATCCCTTCAATTCACTGCTAAAACAATCTTTACCCAGAGTATGTTCTGAGAAGTTAAGCATTTTCTTCAGAGAGCTATTTATTAAATGCAGAGAGCCTCGAGACAGAAGCAAGAGCCTAGATATTCTGGAAGGAAAAATAAAAATCTTTTTGGATAAAATTAGCTTTCAGGCTGCAGGATTGAAACCACCTGAGGTTGGAGCCTTGCTGCTCTTCAATAGACAAATGAGACGTTTCATGAGGAATTTCCTTTGCATGACTATGAAATGAATGTGTCTTCCAGTAGCACCTTCTGCAGCATCAGGTGTCTCTCTCCACAGGAGGAACAAAGCAGGGAGCCAGGTGAGGTTGATGGGCAGACAATGGATTCCCTCTGCTCTGTGGGATGCTTCACAATGGAGTGGGTATTGCCATTTATTACAAGTGCCCTGTCATTAAGTGTTCATTATAATGTATTAAACAGAGGGATCTCATCGGGCTCTCATGCCCTCCCTCAGAAGTGTCCTGGCTTTCCTGAAGCATTGTTAGAGCAGAGCATGACAGCACTTGTCAATGGAGCACTTGTGGTGACATGTTTGCGAGTCCTAATGTGCTTTTTATTTCTCCTCCATCAGTCTCCTGCATGTTCTTTCAAATTCAGATGTGAGTTTTTCCCCCATGTCCATCCCAGAGGATGAAGACTGTATTTGCTATGGTCTTTGTTCTGTTTCTGCCTTCACTGTGAGTTTGTCTCTGATTGTGCACCAGTCCTTTATCAGAGTGTGTCCTAGCTCGTTTTCCTCTCCATTTTCCTTCCCAGAGCACATGTCCTGGCTCCAGACACTGAGAACAAATGACAAGGATGATCAGAGATATGAACCAGCTTTCTCAATATGAGCAAATAAAGAGATTGGTGGTCCTCAGCCTCCAAGGCTGGGAGGAAAGGGAGGTTTGTTGGAGCCTGACTGGAGGGAAAGTTGCAACCATTTCAGGCAGTTCTCTACTAGTTCCTTTATACTACAGACAGAACACATAAGCCAGCACGTGGCAGCTCACACAGAATCACACTGTAGGAAATCCTTGCCACAGGAAGGTAGAGGTGCTGAAAGCTTCTGTGGGATCAAGGGATCCTGAAGCATGTTCAGAGAAGATAAATCCATCGATATTTATTGCATACAAAGGCTTTTCTTTGGGTTCAAGTGATCCCTGAGCTGCAAGTGGACTGCAAGCTACTCCTCTGGACCGACTCCAACAGGTTGATGTCCCCTGTGCTGGGGACCCCAGAGCTGGATGCAGCACTGCAGGTGGGGTCTCACCAGAGCAGAGGGGCAGAATCCCCTCCCTGGCCCTGCTGGCCAGGCTGCTTTGGATGCAGCCCAGAACAGGATTGGCTTTCTGGGCTGTGAGTGCACATTGCTGGGTCATGTCCAGCCTTTCCTCCCTCAGCACCCCCAAATCCTTCTCAGCAGGGTGTTCCAAATTTGTTCATTCTCCAGCCTGTGCTGATACCAGGAGTTGCCTCGACCCAGGTGCAGCACCTTGCACCTGGTCTTGTTTAACCACATGGAATTCCCATGGTCCCGCTTTCTGAGCTTGTTCAGCTCCCTTCCAGCTTTGTCTGGATGGCATCCCACCCTTCAGGCGTGTCATACCACTCAGCTTGGTGTCATCTGCAAACTTGCTGAGGGAGTACTCAATCCCTTCATCTATGTTGTGAATGAAGGTATTAAATAACACTGGTCCAGTACAGGCCCCTGAGTGACACAACTTGTCATCGATGTCCATTGGGACTCTGAGCTGTTGATCATTCCCCTGTCGATGAGACCAACTACTTCCTTATCCTCCTAACAGTCCATCCATTGAATCCATCTCTCCCCAGTTCAGAGAGAAGGATGTTGTGGGGGACGGTGTCACAGGCTTTACAGAAGTCAAGATAAATGGCATCCGTATCTCTTTCCTTGTCCACTGATATAGTTACCCCATCATGGGAGTCCAAGAGGTTGGTCAGGCAGAACTTGCCCTTGGTGAGGCCTTGTTGGCTATCCCGAATCACCTCCCTGTCCTCCATGTGCCTTAGCAGAGCTTCTAGGAGGATCTATTCCATGATTATATTGCTATTAAGCTTTAGTTATAAAAATGTTTATAGAATTTTAAGTCTTGGTTTTCTGCGGTGCTCAATGACTTCCATTTGCTGAGGTTGACTGATATCCATCAACAAACTTACAGCACATTTCAATACCTCAAAACCTCATAGGACATGCTACCTTCCTGGGCTGGACAGGAATGAATGAGTGAATATCCAGGTGTCCATGATACCAGGATGTGATACCAAGTCCTGCCCAACCCCCAGAGTGCCTCGATGCTTCTGGGATTTCAGTGATCCCTGAAAGACTTGAAATGCAATGGGGGCAAGAGACACAGTTAATGAGGGAACCTCTCTGTGGCACCAGCTTCATTGTCATGAGCACTATCTCTGAAAGGGTTGATTTATTTTCTGTGCTGTATGTGATGCATGAAGCAGGGGGATAGAAATCTATTTTAATGCCAGGGAGTGGCGTCAGGTGAATACGAGCCAACATAGGAAACCAGAAAATTAGAGCAGTTTCCCTTGACCCAATATTAGCAAAGGGTTTTCTGCAAGCTGTGATAGATGTAGATCCTCAACCATTGATTTCTTTAGGTACCTGTCCATGAATATTATGATAAAGTGTTGGTTTTGTGAGGTTGTTTTTTTCTTTTTTTTTTTTTTTAAAGAGAGTTGAGTTGCTGCAGCACTGTGAAATAATGGTGATGTAGTTATCTATGAGATACTTAAGTACCATGACACACTGCGCATTAGAATTCATCATGCTTGTTATTGTCCTTTAACAAATGACCTTATGCCAACCAGCCAAATCTTGGGACTACAAATGCAGCTGCACAGAGGTAGCCACACACCAACTTCTGTGCAAAGGATCTGGTTAGATCATAAATGAGGTACTGTCAGGGATGATGTAAATGAAGTTTCTCATGAAGCAGATTGGGGATGTGGACTAAACACTGAATTCAGGAGAGGATTGCAAATACAAATGTGACAGGAGATTAAGAGAAAATACTTGTCAGTGAAAGGTAATAAATGTGTGTCCAGAATACGTGGAGCTAAGGAAAACAGAGAGATGGATTTTTGTTTGAGAAGACTCCCTGGTGGCTTCATGACACCCCTTCTAAGCTTGACTGAGCTTTAGGACTCATGAATTCCGTGCAAATAGGCTTACCTGCACCTGAAGTCCTCTGTTTTCCTCTGACAGCAACATCTTTTCAAAAGACTCAGTTGGCTGATTTAAAAATATTTTTTCCATTATTTCAGCCCTGATCATCAGTTCTGTTCCCTGGGGTAAATGGCCCTTGATGTACCCTTTTTCTCCTCCCAGCCATTTATATTGTCTACCCAGGAATTCTTTCAAGTTTCGGCTGCATTTTCCTCTCTCACACCTGGATGACTTAATCATTGAAACATCCAGCCATAAATACATGGTGTCCCTAGAACTGACAGGGACTCCTTACACAGCCAATAAATTCTCCAGAGTCAGCAGAGTGAGGGGAAAAAACCTCAAGGCACCTCAAGAACTGAAAATTTTGTGTTTGTGGCAGCCAAGACCAAACCAGCTCATCAGAGAGTCAAGTCTTATCAGCTGAAGCTTGGGGTTGAGGCTGACTGCAGAGGACATTTGTAAAGCAAACTCTGGATTGCACCTTACTGCATAAATTAGGAGGTTAAGGTGTTCAGATTTTCTACATTGAAGTGTACAGGGTAAAAGACTTTGGTTCATAGCATGAAGCTGTGTCAGGAGAGGATTAGGTTGAGTATTAGAAGCTTCTTCCCCCAGAGGGCACTGGAACAGGCTCCCCAGGGAAGTGATCACAGCACCAAGCCTGACAGAGTTCAAGAAGAGTTTGGACAATGCTCTCAGGCACACAAGAGTCTTGGGGATGGTGCTGTGCAGGGCCAGGAGTTGGACTTGATGATCTTTGTGGATCACTTCCAACTCAGGGTGTTCTCAGGACAATCTTCCAGCCATATAATTAGAATTTGGTCATCCCTGTAAAACTAACTATGGTGCAGCCATATGTGCCTACTTTCATCATGGCTAAGTTTATTTTTTATATCCATGAGGGAGTTAATACAACTTAAAACTGTATGCTTCAAGTGGACAGTATATTATAGCTGATGGGTGGGAGACTGCTAAATAGTTTTGTTGAGTCCTTATCCCAGTAGTACTGGCCTGAGGAAGAAGAAATTTTATTGGGGAAAAAATTCCTAGTCTCTCAGGAGTGAAGTGGGTAACACCTAAACCTATTAGTTGAACTACCTTATTTCTTTTTTTTAACTACAGATGAGCCAGGACATATTTAAAGTCTTATCTTACCCCAGTTTGTCTCCTCTTCCCCAGGGAAAAGGACTTTTTCAACCAGACTCATTTTGTCAGACTCTTTTCTCATGAGATGGCCTTCAAGTGTTTCACTCAAGATGTTTTTCTACTTTTCAGGGCAAAATATTTTTCTGCTTTCTGTACAGCAGTGAAAACTGCTCTCCATGCTGGTTTCTTGATCTAGCCTTGCTGCCACTTTCTCATTTCATCGTACAACCAATGCGGAATATTTATGAAGGCCCGTAATCGTTTGGATTGCAGGTGGTGAAATGCATTGTCTTTAAGTCATCTAAAATGTGTGCATAAGCAGCAGATGCAGTGAGATGTAGTTTCCTAAGGACCTGTCCAGAGATTGAACTCTGCTATTTAGCAAAGGCTGTATTGTCACTGCTGTTGTCCCCACAGTGAGGAGATCAAAAATTCTTGTTTTCATTTCTCAGTGACTTTTATCTGTTAATTATACAGAAACTTCAGATTTTTCAAATCTTTCCCACTCTTACAACTGGACATCAGCCTCAAGTGTGATTGTTGAAGTGACTGGCTGTGGCAGAAACACAGAAATACTCTCAGAAAGCTTAGTAGTGAACCTAGTTTCCTTTGGAAGTAAGTCTAAAAATTTGCAGTAGAAGTGTGCTTTTTGGCTTGCTCAAACAGGGTAGGTGGCAGGTGTTAATTATTAGTGTGCTGGGTAACAGTTTATGCTCTTGTCTCATCCTGGCTTGAGAAACAAACCTTCAGCTTTTCCTGGTGGTAAAGCTGCTGAAGAAGAGCAAAGTGGAACAGATCTGGTTTCCTCCATCCTGCCTTGGCCTGCCAATAAAAAAAAAAAAAAAAAAAAAGGGACAGCAACACATTTTGCAAAATCCTAGTGAACTATATCAGACATCATTAGCAAAATATCTTGAATGCCTGTGCCCAAGAGGCTATCTGGCATGCTCCTAGGAAGTGTTCCAATCCCAAAGAGATTTTGTTGAAAAATTGGGACCACTTGCATTGCAAATATTTCTGGGCAAGGTCCAGTATTTCCGCAAGTATCACTTTCACAGAGCAAACTCCTGAGTCCCTGGCGATGTACACAATCACATTGCTGGTAGTGTGATCTGCCAGGAGCATCAGCGCCAGCCCCAACAACTGGACTTTATCTCTTGGTGGTATAGTTTGCAAGAAGAAATGACTCTTTGGATCCTCTTATCATGGTAAGCACCATAGACTTGGAGAAGCTGAGAGTGCTTTTTTTAAATGTTCACTGGATATATCCACATTAAGAACAAAAACTATTGCCTTCCAGGATTACAAGAAAAGTATGTCTAGTCTGATATCCCATTCCTGAGAGGGCCTACAGAGGACAATGTGAAAATAATGGATGAACAGGGGAAATGTAGAGGGGTGCAACAAAAAATTGCAGGTCAGATATTTCCTAGCTCAGATGCGTTGTCTGTATATTTAACACACCCCTATGAATTTTACTTTTAAGTAGCTATTCAGTCCTTTTTGAGCCATGTAAAAATTAACATCCACAGCCCCCTTAGGCATGTGGGGAAAAGTATTTGCATGTGGTCGTTTTGAACCTGCAAGCTTTGCTTTATGTCCTTTGCTTCTTCTCCTTGGAGGAACTAATCAACCCCTGCTCCTTACAATGACATTTGTTTGTGCCCTTGTTGGTCTTCCAGGTTTTTCTGTTTTGCTACCAATCTCCTTGTATTCAGCACTGCTGGTTTTAGAATTAAAGTAATCTCAAGATAACTTGCCTTTTATCATGGATTCCCAAACGGCAGAGCAGGATCCTCCAAAACCAAATGTAGCCAGCAACGATACTTCTCTCATAGATCTTCTCAGCAGAAGGAGCTCTGCAATTTGGAGTCGCTCAGTGCTTGGACTAAGACAACCCTTGTTAAAACACTGCTGTGGCACTTTGCAGAGGTGGTTCTAAATGCATTAGCCTCTGCCTTGCGTGATGTTTGTGTGATTTCCAGGGATATGAGGGGGAAGTTATTTATACTGAGACTCTTCAATCAGCAATAAAAAGCTATTATACAGCTGGAATATTTGGCCGGTGTTCCTGGTGCAGACAACAAGTCATGAACATCTGTGTTGCAATATGAGAAATATAATGAGACTGTCTGGTGAGGATGGTTGAGGGGCAGTCATTTGCAGAAAGTAGGCCAGCCTCATTTGCACAGGAGGCTGCTTGCTGTTTTGCATACCTCGGGATGCCAAGGAAAATTCTCTGCTTCATGGAAGCGCTGAACCACGGAGCAGCATCACTAGGCCCTCCGAAAGGGCACCAGACTCAGGATGATGTGACTTTGATTTAGTGAATTCCTAATTGTGCAGAAGAGCAAATTTGTTTTTACACAGAAACTGCTAAGCTGTGAAACTGTTTTCAATTGCTTGCCTGAATAAAAAAATAGGAAGGACCAGCAAGTGGGTGTAACAGCTGGGTACCTGGACTTTGGAAGTACTGGAAAAAACTGCCTGATGCTTCCTTCTCCGCCTGTTGCTGCACAGATTGAATCTGAAGTCAGGATTTAAACAGTGAAATCCCTAGCTGGTGTCAAGTCTGACAGCCTGCTGCACACTGTCTTGCTCTGATACATCTGAACTCCCCTCACTACCAGCTCCAGAGGCAGAAGAACTACCCTTGGGATGCCTCTTCTCTGTAATTCAGGGCACGGCCTGGTAGTGGGAGCACTGCTCACCCTCTGCATTTGTCAGGGTGTGGGCAGTGGAGAGGCATCCGTGGGCAGTGGAGCAGGGCTCCAGCTTGGAAGCTCCCCGTGTGACTGCGGCACAGACTGGCAGGAGCTGAGGAATAGTTGGATGCTATTTCTGTTATATCTCCTCAGAGTGAAGTGTGTATCTAACAGCTTTTCAGCAGTCAGAGCTCACATCTAGAGCTGGAGCAAGGATGTAGGGTGGACAGCAATTTTCCCTGCTAGCATCTTGTGGTCTCAGTCTGGACAGGGCTGTGTTTTGATCCCTGTGTTCAATCCCAGTTGTGCTGTCTGGGCATTTCCTTAGAGCGCAGCCGCTTGGGGAGACAGATTTTGTGAACAAGTGCCAGGTATGTATTTCTCACAGAATAGCCATCTGAGGTTGAGTATTTGTAGTTGCTCCTGGTCTGTGGGATGGTAACATCTCACACAGATGTACAAAGAGCTCGTGTTATCCATCCCAGAAACCTCTGCTCCCTTAGAGAGATGGGATTCTTTTCCATTTGTTTTGGTCAAGCTATTGTGTAAATGAAGCTACATCTTGTTGGTCATACAACCAAAAAGAAGAGATTGGAAACTCCTCAGGGCAGAGTCAGTCTGTATTGGTGCCTATTATAGCTCACGTACATCCCTGAGAGGCAATGCCTCATAATTAATCTCTAAATATTTAATAATAAGAAGATGCAGATACTACTCAGGAAGTAATTAACCTCTGTATGTTTACAGGGAAATCCTATGGAAGGGAAGAGTAATTAAAGGCTTTTTAAGTGACACAGAAAAACCCCCACTGACCTCAGCCAGGACTGGTTTAGGAAGTGGGTCCAGTAGGATTTCCTTAGTTATCAAAAAAAACACCCCTTTGTCCTTGTAGGTAAAATTTCCTAATCTAGTATTTTTTGTTCATCCATCTGTACCAGTGTGCAGCCTGGATTAATAATTTTATTTCCATTTCATTTAATTTTTGGCAGTATGAAATGGTTAGTTATAAGATATGCTGGAATTTTCCTTGGAAAGCAAGCAGGTGGCTAACTCACACTGAAATAGGGGGTTTCACTATTTCATTCAGGCAGTATCATATAGTGGACAAAAGTAAGACCTAGATGGCAAAATTCAGTTTGCAAAATCCACATGATTTTGGACTGATCCATCCACATGATCCATCCACAAAGGCACAGAGAGCACGTAGCATCTTTTTCTGTTCATAGCTAAAAGAGACTCTTGTAGTCGTTGCCATGATCCTTAAGATGAATTCACACAGTTCTGTAGAGATACGAGTTTTTGTGGGACTTTGGAGCTGTCATGGCTGAGAGAGCTGAAAGCATCAGCTGAGTATATCAGAACACACAACTGCTCGATATCACTTCATCAAGCTAAGCCTTGCGACTTTTGATTCATAACTTAATTGGTCTTTTCTTGCAAATCAAAACAAAATAAAAGACACAACCTTCTCAAACCATTGCAAGGTAGTTTTGAATCAGGGCAAGTTAGACCTCTGAATTTCATCGTTCCCAACCATGTTCATAATGGGCCCCCTCTGAAGATGGGCGTCTCAAGAGTATCTTGATGGACTGATAATGAACGCCTCCTGGCTTTCAGGATTCACCAATGTCCTTTAACAGTCCTTCAATTTTTCTTTATCTTCTCATTATACAGGCCATTCCTCTCTCCTGGTAGCAGGTAAAGGGGATTATATTATGCTTTTGTCAAATGCATGACAGAAAGTATGAGAAAATATCAGTCACTTTGGTTCTGTCTTTGAGGCTCTGAGGAAGTTCTCTTGTCCCTCAAGAATCTTCCTGCTTTGTTAGCTGAGATGTATTTGGCAAACTTAGACCTTAATACTCTGTAGTGCAGTGGAAAATGAAACTACCTTTTGTTCTCCTGAAGCCACTTTTGAAGGGATGACTTTACCAGTTCTGCATGGCATGACTTTGCCAGTTCAGATAATCCACTTTACCTGTATTCCTGTTGTGGTACTTGGACCCAGATAAGTCATACTAGACATCCTTGAGAAGGTGGGTGGCCCAGGGCTAGGCTGTATCCCTGGGGCAATTCTGGGGAAGCCCATTTGGTCCCTGTGCTCCCTATCCCCCTTCATCAGTGCAGCTTAACTAGCAGCTCAAGGTTTAGCCCTGATGGAACCCCTGATCTCAGCCCAGTGCACTCAACCCCTAACCTGTCACAGGAAATTTCAGCCAGACATTGTTTCTTCACATCTGGGAGACCAAGAAGTGCCCCCAGCCCTGGCTTTCCTTCTACCACAATGCCTTCTCCTCTGAAGACCAAGTGCATGAAACTTCAGTGGCTGTGAAGACACAACAGAAACTCCCAGGAGAATTAGGATCTCCTGTTTGTTGGCATCCCTAATCTGGCCAAGTGGCTAGCTGCTGTGGAAAGGACAGCTGTATCCTGCTCCTTCCCCTTGGACCCACTGGTGCTTTTCTGCCAGCTCCCTCACATTGATTGATCCATGATTAGCAACCACTAATGAGATGGAGTGATTGCAAACACACTCCCATTCCCCTGACAAGATTAATTTTCCAGTGGTTATCTCCCTGCAATTGCACAGTCTCCTGGTCCAATGCAAGGAGATGGAAGAAACACAAGGGTCAGAGTAGGACTCTAAAACAGCCCACAAAGAGCTCCTGGTCCTATTGAGCATTGGTTGGATATTAGCTCTCTGATTTACACACTTAGGTAAGTCCTCATCGGGAGCCAACTTTCCCCAAGGACATCTCAGATAGGAAGGAGCTTCCCAGGGGAGTCTTGTTAGCTGAGCTAGGAGCTGCTCTTCACTGTTGTGGCTGGGAGCAGGGACAGACCAATGTCTGTCTATAGGTAAGCTATAGGATCTCCCACAGAAATGCTCTTTTCTGCCTGGACATCACTCTTGTTTCCACCCCAAGGACCACAGGCTAGTTAGTAATGTATATCTACTGACAGTATGGCATAGCTCAGATAGTGGGACAAGTATAGAGCTATTGTGTACTAAATATTAATACTACACGTGGATTTGACCCATCTGGGTGGGTTAGGAGTCATTAAATTCCAAAAGAAGTCACTGGAATGTCCCTTGTCGCTGGATGACATCCATAGAGCTTGAACAAGAGGCAGAAGAAGGTAAGATAAGGAAAAACAGCCTTCAGCAGAAGAGGTGAGAGCTCAGGTGGCAGTGACAGGATAGGTTTTCCCTTAGGGAAAAGCAGTTCAGGATATTTCCTTCCTGCGGACACCTGCCCTGCAGTTCCCAGTGCCCCAGCACTTCTCTCCAGCCAGGCTGCAAACCCAGCCACTGAATGATCTGCATGACAAGAAAACAGAAAAACCTACACACCTACAATGCCACAGACACAGTTTCACAGCAACAGAGAGTCCTTGGAGTGCTAACAAACATCCATGGACCACTAACATCTCATGCCACCACATTCCTGAGTCCAGAACCTGGAGTTAGGTCAGTTGACTGGAGCATGATGCTGGTTGTGGGTTTGATCCTGTACACGCTTCTCACTAAACAGTTGGACTTGATGATCCTTGGGGGTCCCTTCCAAGTCTATTCTGTGAGTTATCTGGTGCTACATCCTTCAAATCCTTCCTGTTTGGCATTTGATGAACCCGAAGCTACTCTAGTGTGCAAAGAATTTGCAGGATCTAGCACCCAGTTTGAATTCAGGTGCTGGATAGTGGGATCAACGTTACAAAATTTTCTCCTACAACCCTATGAAATCTCTTCAAAAATATCTTTCACCTGCAGGGCACTGATGCTTCAGTCCCTTGATGCTGAGGCCTGCCTGTTTTGGGACCTGTCAGGGACCTGTGTTCCTCCAGGCACACACCTGGTGACAGCAGCAGCCACTGTAAGTGACAGGAGAAAAACTTGATTTGAGCCTCTGGTTCCCACCCCCAATATACATTTTAATATTTTGTTCTGACTTAAGACATGATTGCATAAATGCTCTACCACTGCCCTAAGGGGATGTTTTAGAATGTTTTGATTCCTTTATTTCGTTTTCTTTTTATTCTGTATGTCAAACTGAGCAGCTGAGAGCCTAATGCAGATGCTAGGAAGATAGAATGGTCCCAGCATCACCATGACACAACTCTCCCTGCAGGAGCAGGTGGCTGAGGAGGTGAATTTTGCCTGGAGAGAAGCAGAAGTATTCTATATTTTCAGCAAGAAATCTCAAGCAAGGCTGCACTGACAAGGGTCTGTTGCATACAGCAAAAACATTAGTGGTAAATCTCAATGAAAACAGCCATCAGCCCCATTCTTTACTCAGGGAATACTTTTCCAGCCTCACTCACAGTAAATTTTTCCCTTTTCTCAATCTCTCAACAATTATGCTAACCTTATTCTGAGCCTCCAAGTAATCAACTCAACTCCTCAACAATAAAAGGCTCTCTATGCATGACTATTTTGCCACCCTCAGGATACTGCAGCAGTACCTGTCCACCCCTACACCAAAGCTAGCTCTGAGCTTTTTCCTTCCCTCCCTCAACCCTAACCACTGACTTCTCAATCCTAGTCAGTGACTTAGTCCTAAGACAGCATTCCCACTGCCCAGATACTCAATATTCCTCAGACGTGGATTCTGGTATTAGCTTTCAGTTTCCTTGGGTAGTTTCTTTCAGCCCCACTGACATATGTCCAATGGGCTGGAGGTTTTGGCTTTTCCTTTACATCAGCCCTCACTCTAGTTTGATCCCTAAAAGCATCCAACCCTCCCACAGACTCAGCCTTCCCCAGCAGCCCCCATCGAACCATAGCTGTGGGCTCTCCTGTCTTCTAGGGAACATCCCCACATTCCTGGAAACAGCATTCCAGGTGTGACCTCACTAGTGCTAAGCAAAGAAGGGTCACGCCCCTTTACCCGATGGAAACACTCCTCCTAATGCAGCCCTGCCTACTGTTAGCTGAAGCTTCTGCTTTTCCTTTGGCAGATCCTTTTCAGTCCTCTTCAGGCTGTAGCTCTGAGAGGCTGGGATTTATTCAGCCTTTTTCAGAAAAGGCAGAAGGAAAACTTCATTGCTGTTTGCAACTGTCTGATGAGAGGGTATAGAGAAGATGGAGCCAGGCTCTTCCCAGAGGCTCGAAGTGACAGGGCAAGAGGCCACAAGATGCTATCTGGGACCTGAAAAATTCCAGACAGATCTTAAGGGAACAAACTTCTCAACAAGGTTGGTCAAACACTGGAACAGGTGCCCAGGGATCCTGCAGGCTCTCCGTGCTGAAAGATGTTAAAAATTCAGCTTGCTGAAGCTCTGGGTAGCCTGACCTGACTTTAAAGCTCTCTGAGCTATGAGCAGGGAGGTTGGGCCAGAGGACAACGAGAAATCCCCTTCTCCCTGAGTTACTGTACCATTCTGTTACTATGAACCTCAACCTTTGTACATTTGGAGCCCAATCCAATTACCTTGGTGAGAGGAAGGTGTTATGTCTTTAGCAGCAGATTTAGCATTTGTAAAGCCTGCTCTGCTTTGAGCAACAGTTTCATGGGACCAATTTCTAAACAACTGCTGGCCCACTAACAGCTTCCCAGCACTTATTGACAGTAGGAAATAATTGTAGCCAACCCAAAATTTTCTTCACGTAGATTTTCAGGATTAGGACAGGTGTCCAAATTTATGCCTTGCCTATCCTGTGCAGTTTAAAGGAATTTGAGAACCCAGGCCCTTTAGAAAAACTCTGTAATCGTAATGGCGAGGGGAACGAATTTATGTGCCTGGAGGTAAAATTTGGGAAAGTCCCAAATAACTCAATTTCACTTTTCAGTGAGTGATGCAAAAGTCCTTCCTGTCTTCACCTCCTCTTCTCTCACTCATAAGCAAATAAAGTCTCCTCAGTATTTGCCCATTTTGACTGGATAGCACTGGATGGATGCTTCCTCAATTTTTTGTACCTCCAAGAGACTTGACATCCTCACTGAGATTTTACCCCTTTTACACAAGTGACTCCAGAGTAACTCAGCATTGGGAGTTTTTCCTCCTTTTCTCCCCTCTCTTTCTCTTCATCTTCCCTACCTAAGAGTAGAGCAGACTCACTCTGGTATCCATGGTGTGTTCCAACAGCTCACTCAGATATTTCCCCAGAGGGGAAAGCCTTTGCTTTCCCTCTGAATTCATCCATCACCAGGTCGAGCACACTCATCAAAAATGTGGAATCTGGCATCACTGCAGGATCATTATAAGGGTTTAATAGAGAACATTTCGCCACCCTATATATCTTGTCAGACAACACTTAACAGGTCAGCTGGGGAAGTGACTGCACTTCCCAGCTGAAGCAATGGCTTGAGAAAGTGTCATCTACAGGCAAAGGTCAGCTCAAGCCAATCCCTCTAAGCTGGGAAACCCAGAAACTCAGAGCTAATATAGCATTTACAGCATCTGACCGACTTCCTGTATCATATGTCTCTCTCATAAGAGTGGTGACCCTGTTTCATGTGTTTTTAAGTGACTTTGTCTAGTCCTAATCTTAATCTATTTATCCTGCTGGCACTAAAGGCGGTGAGAACCACAGGTGAACCTTATCCCATGAAAACAGTTATTTAATATAAATAAAAATTAAAAGATGTGTCCAGAACTGATTAAGATACGGAATTTGAGATGCTTAGTTAAGGCAAGGAAAATTCTGTCTTCTCCCATTTTGTTTTTGCAAAATAATAATAATTAAAAAAAGTGTACTGAAATACAAATGATAGAAAATCAGAAATGTCTCCTTTTCACCAATACAGCCCTTGAGAGTTAATGTTATCAAGCAAACTGGAAATAAAACCAAACCCCAATGCAATGTTATAATGCACTGTATCTATCAATACACAGCTGAGATTAATTTGGGTGTGCCTGGTTTCAGCGTAGCCTGTATTTTGTTCTGCTGTCAGTGCTCACTCAAAGTACCAGGCCCAAGTTACAAAATCAGATTGCAGACTGTTTGAGTCAAGTGTCTGTTGAAGCTAATTCATCACAGTAAAAAAAATGGTTATGAGATATTAGCAGCTACTGCAGCTTCACTCAATTTCCCTTTCTTTCTTTTTATTGCCTGCATAAAGAAGACCAATTGCTGTTTGTCAATAGCCAAAAAAAAAAAAAATCTTGCTTTCTATGACATTAAGCAAATTCTCTCACCACCTCATCATATAAATGCCTTGAAGGTGAGAGAGGGTGAAAAAGAAGAAGAAAAAGAAGAAAGAAAAAAAAACTAAGAAGGAAAGTAACCTATAGGAAAGGTTTTACAGGGAAAGTGAAACCACCTACAGAGAAGAGGGCTGTGAAGGATGGTGAGAAAGACTGTTCCTGAGCCAGCATCCCAGCCCTAGGCTCAACACCTGTGCACTGACCTGGACACCTGCCCACACCAAAGGTGGTACCACAGCTTCCTTTAGCCACGTAAGGTGTCACTCTCCTTTACCTCAAGAACAACAGAGGGCCATGGTATTGTGCCATTTTATCATGTGTTTCATTTCCAGCTGCACCAAGAAAATTCATACACAGGGATGGAGTGGAGCCAAAGTAGACACCAAAACATTTCTCTTAAGCTTTCAGGGTAGAAGCTGGAAGCAGGAAATAGAGAAACGTCCTTTTTACTCCCCATGTCTTTAAATGTAAGAAGGAATGGTCTTGTTGAGGATTTTGTTACAGGGTACGTGGTGGAGAGGAGGAGAGGGGAGGCAAAGATTTTTGGAGCTTCCTGTCCAAAACAGGTCTACAGCTGCTATTTCATCACTTTGAAAATTACTAGTATTAGTCATGATGCATCTTCTGGAAGTAATTGTCATTGGGATATCCCCCGGAATGCAGGTAACAAGCACAATAGGACTGCAGCACTCTGTGTATTTATATACAAGGGTCTAGCATGGCATGGTGCCCCAGAAACCAATTATACCCAGTATTCATAACATCATGAGAAATGGTAGAAGTGTAATTATCAGTTTTTCAGCATGACTGCTGTATGCAGTAAGTATGGCAGAGTTGACATCTTAGTGGAGGTAAATGAGTAAAATATCTTTTTATTTCACCAGTACACTTTTTAAACTCCTACTAGTGTTTGAAATCCTGATGTTCTCAGCAGAAGTGATGGCCTGGAAAATTTTTCTTCTGCCTCATTTTTCCCCTAATCATCTGTGGACGATTAATCATCACCTATTAGCATCCCAGCCCTTGTTAAAATTGGCTCTTTTATTTTTTTTACCTGAGTTATAAAAAAAGATCATTTCAGCATAGTGCAATGGACTTGTCATAAACATTTAAGATGTGCCAAAGTGTCATATTTTCTAGGCAGTATAATAGCATTCCATTTATTGTTTCCCAAGGACTAAACTTGGAAATGAATGGCATTATGAAGAAACTAGTCTTATAGTGAAGTTTCTTGATTCCATTCTTCTACCATCAAGCTCCTCGGCAAAATAATTTCCTTATAATTAAGCTATATGATGTAAATTTCATGGCAATTTATTTAATAAAAATATATGATTCAAAATAACATGGGAAAAACCACCTTAATGAAAAGCAGAAGGATTCCCTGAGCAGAGCAGATAATGGGAAAACTGCTGGAAATGAGGTTAGAAAAAGAATAAAAGAGAAGCTTTTATAGATTTTTTTTTTCATCATTTCTCTTTCTGTAACAGTTAGATGGATGTATCCCTTGTTTCTTTCCTCATTTTCTACTGTAAAAGATGTTTGAGAAGCTGTCCTTTTTTTTTCTCTCTTCTACCCAATTATTAATCTATTTTTTAAATTAATAATACAATCAGTTCTGATGTTAATGTGTTCCGGAATAAACACACATACTTTTATGACTTACTTTTTGATCTACATATGTTTTTGGCTTTCAAGTGAGAGATGTTTTCTGTTTCTTGTCCAAACCCTCGTGCTAATACTCTTCTGCCCTGTTGCACAAGTGCTACTGCTTATGTGTATTTTCTGGGAAACCTGTGGGACAATGTAAAAGCAAAATATCCTCTGCCTACACTCACTCCAGACAGTTTGTTTGCAACGTGGAGGTGGTAGGGACATCCAGTTTTGAAGATTCATAACACAGTATGTGGTAATTTTGGGGACACGCTTAGGAAAATGTATCCCTCTGTTGCACATCCTTTCTCTCTATCCCAGCCTCCTCAGGAGACATGTAAAGGCAGCTTCCTTTCTGTCATTTGCCATTACCCTTCCCTTTATGGTGCAGATGATCCCTAGAAGTTATTGTTGCAGAAAGCAGGATTTCTATCCATGCTGATTTCTGCCTGGGGATGTTCACAGGAGGAAAATCTGTTAAGTAGTCCATATGGAGAAGCTGGACAGAGGAAATGGAATCACAGCAAAATTATGAACTCCTGGAAATCACTGAAAGATTGCAAGAATGTGAGCAAGACTGCAAGGACAGGGGAAGGTACTCAGAGAGTGTTGTGAAAAGGTTGAGTGGAGCAAACCTTGGGCAAACTTTGGCAGCTCAGATCCAGAAAAATGTGTGATTTTCACATGGGTTCTTGACTCTTCTTGAGAACACTGCTAGCTGGATAAGAGCCCTTATGGTTTCAAGGACTCAGCATGTGTCTGAGGTAGCATCAGGCAGTCTGATTTTAGTGTGATTAGTTGCAGCTCTCATGTCTGCAAAATTAGCCAAACAGCCTCATAGGAGCAATTGTTACAGAAAGAGATAGGATTTTTTCCCAAGTTTTCTTTAAGGCAAAAATCTTTGACTGTCATTCTGTGGATATGGCTTATTTTGACCTCAGCCAGCATCAGAAAAAAAAAAAAAAAGCTTAAATACAAAATGTTTTCTTTTGGTTTTAAGATTAAGGTTTTTTTAGAATTCCTTTAGAAACAGAAATACATCTCAACTCAGGCTGGAGCCAGAGCTTCAGATTCAGATCTTATTTTAGTTTAATTTTCTTTACTGAACCAAACCATCAGTCTTTCCTGGCAGGCAGTCTACCCCAACTAGAATATTTTCCATTGTGAGCTCCAGATAGCCAGCATACTAATGTATGCCTTTAAAGAAAGAAGAAATACCTGGAGCCCTGATGCATTCAATCAAAACAGCAAACAGTGATTTTCAACCAGCCTTTGCCACAACAGACTAAAGCAAGGGGAAAAGCAATCATTGCTTTCTGAAATCAGCCATGTCAGCCCTTGACACAAAGGAGGTTGGTGAAGAAAGGTTAGCTCTGGTGTCATCGTGCCATTAGGTCTGAACGCCTCTGAGAGATCTCTGGTACAGCCTGCCATTCACAGACCCCCAAGGATTTCTTTTTTAAATGAAAGGTTGCAAAAATCTCATTCCCTATTCCAGCACTGCACACACAACATGTTCCCCTTCCCCCCATCCCTCACAAGAAGCTAACAGGAATCAGGTCCTTAATGGAGGACAATGACAATTCCGCACAGGTGGGAAGGCATAAAACATTGCCAGCCAACCAGTTTTGACTCGTGGTCAATGAAATATTAATACATGACCTTCATAATTTTCCCTTTCCATTAAAAACCTCAGGACACTGGAACTAAAGTGTTTAAAAACACTTCTGCTTCCCAGTAAGCAGTGTTTAAAAGATAAATAAAAACGTTTGCGCTCCTTGAATCTGTGATCAGAAAGCTTCCTCCAGACTGACTCCAGCATTCAATACCACTGTTCTTTTTAAAGGATTTTCAATGCAACTGAATGTGAGAGATGCATACCTGCCTATCCAACCATTACTTGTCTCTGAAGATGAAGAGAGAAAAGGTTCTTGCTTCAGCCACACCATTGCTGGATTTTTATGTTGAGCCCTCCAGCCCAACAGTATTCAAGAAAGCTGTGTATAGTCTAAAAGAGTGGAGCTACCCACAACACAAACATTGGTTGAATGAAAAACTTAGCAAATATCCTGTCTTTTCCTGAACGTTGGTTAATGTAGCAGGGTGGAAAGATAATTACTTTAGCAGGGATGTTGATTTTCTTTGTAGGGTGGAAAGATAGCTCTTTTAATCAGGAACGTAAGCTTTTTCTCTTCTTCAGCTAATGCTCACAATCAAGAATATTTGTATACACAAAGCTATCTTAGTGTTCAAAGACAACTTTGTTCATCAGTGTCACCAGTACCACAGATTACTGAACTGGCTTACAAGCAGAATAAATCTTACCTCATGCATTCTTTTTCCACATGGATGGAGATAGCTATCTAGAAGCAAAAGGAAATACAACTTGGGGGCTAAAAGCACAAAACACCAATGCCAGAGGTGCATCATCAGTTGAGCCACAAGCTTCCTTTGTGGACTTTGGTAAGTAACCTTCTTTGTCTAAACAGACCCTGAACTCCTCTGTATCTGCTGGACTCAGAATTTCTTATTGTATCATGGCTTTGTGTCTGTGGTATGTGGCAAAATCCTGAAGAAGCTACAGTTAGTAGGAGATTCTGACCCACGGCTGGAATCTTATCCCAAGCCATCTTTACTTTCTTGCTCATGTGTGATTGTGTCTCAAGAGTTAGAAGACATGACTTCTCTGAGGAAAAGCATACAAAAGGCTGATTGTAGTAGTAGTAGTAGTAGTGGTCATGCAGTGTTAGAGATGAAGTACTGTTAAGAGTTGATATTTGCTTCATATGTGTTAAGCCTGCAGAAGGCTTGAGGCAGAAAATTACCACAAAAATGGAGATCTTTTTTTCAGTGCACAGAAATGGTTTGAGTTGTTTAAATTTGAAATCTGTTACAATTATAAAGTCACAATTTTAATCACTTTCTTTTCCTTCTTTTTGTTTGGGACAGTAATATTTTCCCCCTCTTTTCTGAACCAAGTTATCCTGCTATTACAGAGACTGCCCTACGGTTTTGTGTCACTGTGTAGCCAAACCAACCATGGACCAGAAAATAAAATCTGTGTGTGAAGGAAGGAAGTTTTGTGGGAAGAAAGAGAACTATAACACCTGACTGAGCATCAAATGTCATCTCAGTGGTCGATGCAAGGAGGAAGATCCCTGGAGCTTCTTTTCCAAGCAGCTCAAATACCTTTGTCACTGTTGTCTCTGCAAGGTGCACAGGACAGATGTGTCACTGCTTGGTACAACGCGGCTTGTGCCTGCCGTGCTCGGGGCTGTCCCCCTGCCAGGGAGTGGCCAGGACACTTCTAGGTTAAAGTCTTCTCTTTAGGGAACCTCTGTGACTTTGAGACACAAAGATCACTATTATGTCTGGGGGGAGGGTTTAATCCAAAGTGCTATAAGTGCCAGAGATGGTTGTGTCACAGACGCCTCAGTGGTGCCTGTGTCATGGGCATGAGATTGGTCCCCCAGGACAAGGCAGGAGGCCTCAGGGCCTGCTAAGGACACTGCTTGGCTTGTCCTGGGAGAGAAGAACTGAATATCATGACATCTGTGGCCACAAAGTCTGTCTGTGCTGTTCCCCCATCACTTGGGCTCAGATTTCCTCTGGGAGGAAGATGATTGATTTACTGCAGAAGGAATGAACTACCACACAGACACTGCAGAAAGCAAGGGAAACAAGTTGAGGAGAGAGTAAAGATAATCCCAGCTCAAATCTTTACTTTAATTGTATCCTGGGCAGCAATCCCCACAATAAAACAGAGCATTGGTCTCTACACTTACTCTGACTCTGGGCACACAGACAGCTCTTAAAAATATAAATTGTCTCCTCTGATTGCTACCCCAAGTGATGGGTCCCTGCAGAAGGAGAGAGCCAAGCCTAATGGCCCCGTCCAGTTGTGCCAATACCAGAGTGTTTATTTCCCTTATCTCACCAGAGGTGAGAACAGGCTTGTCTATTGATGCTTTAGGCCTTACACTTTTTCCTACTCTGAAAGGGTATGGATCATCACAGAAAACTGCTGCATTCTGCCTCTGGGATGTGGAGGATGGGGTAATAAGAGGCATGGGGACTGATATTTGGAGACCTTATCCCTACTTCTAGGTCTGCTGTCAGGGCCGTAATCCTTGCAGTAACGGAGCAAGGGCTCTCGCCAACCTTTGTCTTCTCTGTAATTGTATAACTGCTATAGCATTCAGCACAATGCTAGGCTCATGAAGGTTTCCCAGACCTTCAAACCCTGATTACAGTTCTAAGTCAGGGAACCAATCTGTGTTGGAAAAGAGCTCGAAGAGAATTTTCTTTTCTCAGCACAAATCCTCTCACTGTGCCTTTAGGCCTTGAATATTGCAAGAAGGAGTGTGCTTCTGGTATTTTATACTCTCCAAATTGAGACTATAGTCCTAACACAAACCCTAATGTAATTCACATAGAGGAGGTAACCTCCCTCCCTAAAGGGGCATGTAATTTTACCTCTGCTAACCCCAGCTGTCCTTACATTATTGAAAGCCCTACAATGATGAATGCCTCATTAAAGTAAACTACAGAAGCCAAGCCCACCCCATCCTCTATGCCTGCTAATAGCTGAGGTATCATTCCCTACGGGAAAAGAGAACCTATGGCCTTGATCAGAGCACTACCAGTTCTCTCCCTGGGTTTTTGTGTCCTCTAGAATCAAACTGGCCCTTTGAAAGTGCCATGGTCCCACCTTAATTCCAATCCCAAATGGCAAGAATACCACAATAAAAATAAAAATAAGGAATTGATCCCTGATACCATCTCTCTGCCTGCTTTTAGGGTCTCTGTAGAATCCTGAAGGAAGTTGAGCATTATAATACATCTTTACCATAAATGCAAATCCCACTGCTGACCCTCCTTGTACCTGAAGAGCTAATGACCTCAGTGAAAGAGAATGTGACACTCACAAATACTCAAACCCATCAAGCTCTAGATTGTCCCCAGGATCCCTTCATAGCAGCTGCAACAATAAAAAGGAAGATGCTCATGCACATGTACATATACATGGTGTTTTTTCTGTTCAAAATGCATATGCTAATGACACAGCTTTTTTTCCAGCCTTCAGAGAAGTGGTTTGGGTTCATTTTGTAAGAGAAAAGGTATGCCACTCCCTGTCCCCAAAAGGAAAGGTTTAGAGAGTAAAATCTGCTGAGTTAGAGTTGAAGGGGTGTCTCTTTTAGAAGCAGCAAGACTTCTTTCTTTCCAAGTGCCCTCTCTTTGCAGACCAGGGAGATGCTGTTCCCTCGAGGTGCCTGAGTTTCCTTTTGGATGTTCGATCCCAAAGGCAGCTAACATGAATACAGGATGTGTAATCACTGCAGCTGGCTAAAAGGAGGAGTGACCCGATTTGCCAATGCAGTCACATTAGGCAGCTACTGCCTTAATTACCTACTGGGTGTCTCAGGTTAGGTGATGTGACAATTTCTCAGTCATAACAATTATCCTTCTGGACTGTGATTCACTTTTGGGTGGGTTTGTCAAGGCCTCTTGGATAAAATATGCATGAGCACATCTTGCCCATCCTCCGCACCCAGGCTCCTACCACAGGTTAGCAGGCGTCCTGGCACAGCTGGCAGCACTGGAAATGTTCTCCATCCCTGCTGCAGCAACGTAATGGTGGAGAGCTTACTTGCAAGGGTCCATTAGGCTTGTTCTTGGTACCATTTTCTTGATCTGATTTCATCCATATTTTACTGGAAATGGTACAAAACAAACACAGGGATGAAGCACCACCTTTTAAAAAATGGAGAGATGCAGACAGACAAAATTATGAATGCTGTATTTTTCTTTTTTTTTTTTTTTCTTTGTCTCATTTCTGAAGCTTCCTTCAGCAATTTCTGTCAAAAAACAGTTATTAGTTTTAGTAATATTGCAATAGCATTCAGCTAATGATTTTGAGGAAATAGTTACAGAGATATCCATTTGTCTGTATGTATATATGTGAAAGAGAAATATGCCATTTATATAAAATATTCCATCCTTACCTGTAGCCAGTTAGTGTCAGAAGACTGCTTGGACTATTTGTAAACTCACTTGTACTCAGTGCTGGCATTGATTCCTTGGCTGAATTATTTTGCAATAGGATAAACCTACTAATTGTGTATCTAAATAAAATTAAATTTTAACAAATTGAATTACTTTTATTTTACCTTGGATGATAATTTATCGACACAAATAGAACTCCTTAATTAAATTTGGCATAGCCAGGTCTGCCGAGGACACATTAAACCTTTTAGTCATGTGATTTTAGTGTTTTGTTGGGGATTTTTTAATATATTTTAGACTGTCCCGATGTTCCTAGATTAAATTGTGTTTATTACAGCCATACAGACAGACAATTATTTTGACTATGCAGTCCTTAAGGATCCCGCACAGATTTAGCATAGATCTTCCATGAAGAAGGCCTATTAATTTATAATTTCTCATTAAATACATCAGAGATTGAAATCTGCTGTTGCTCTTCTGGAAATAGATATCCTAATTCAGGAGGACGAAGCCTGCAATTTATAAAAATGGAAGGATGACAGACTTAACATTTTTCACTATCTCTCAAGAGTTCAGATTTCAGTAAATCTTGGAAAGTTTAGTAGGAATTTAAAAAAAAAAGTGCAGCATCCCAGTGAGCCTTCCCAGTGCTCTTAGGGAAGATGAAGACTTGAGGTGTCATCTACACTCTATAGAGAGCACCTTACCCAGAAGAGAAGCCAAGGAGGTCCTGTCTTCCGTAGCAAGCAGAGCAGAGTGATAATCCTTGGTTTTCCTGTGATGTGCTTCTGCTGGAGTTTCAATGGAAGCTTGAACTGGAAAGTAAAAGGAAGGTCCATAAGTTTACACGTCCAAGAATGAGGTTGACACAACTAGTGCTCTGCTCTGCAGTGCAGACTCAAGAAGTCCCCACCAGTACCTCAGATCCCTGCTGAGTGTTGGCAACCCACCACAACACTTGAAGTTCTGTCACTGTCACCAAACAAGCAGAGAAAGAGCTAAAAGACCTTCTACTGAAACATTAGCAGATGTCGTCTTGCTGGCTAACAGGCCTGCAAGATCAGGGATGGGGGAGAAAAAGCTTTTAAACTGACTCCTTCATTCCAGAATTGAGAGAAGGGGAGAGGGTTTAAATTCTGATTTTGTTGTCGTACTTCACTCAAAATAATGACACATTTTTTAGTTGATTCCTACATCTGCATTATGTTTAGGTCTTATGTTCTTGCATTATAGAAGCACACATTGATATTACACCAAGATATTTACATTCAGAATATGCACACAGAGAAAAATTGCAGCTAAGACCAGCCAAAAAAAAAAAAAAAAGATACATGCAATATCAGAGTAGACGTATCACACTTTAGTTCAAGTTTTCCCCTTTCTAATTTTGCAAACATATTGCTAAATCATTTCCAAAAAATAAGATGCCTGATTTTGTCTATTTGGGTGGTGTTAGGGGGGAGAGATGAGGAGGGAGGGAAGGGGAAACAACAACAAAGCTGCAAACAAACAAACAACAAACAAAAATTCTCCCCGAAACCAAAGAATGACTTTGCTGCATCTTGGCTCAGGGAATGGCCTCTGGTTTGAAGGCATATTGCTCAAGCAGTCTAGGTTTGAAAACCTTCTCTGGGTTAAATTGGGCAGTATGATTTGGGACTACTGAAATGTAGAGATTTATTCACAAGTAAATACCTTAGGGTCATTGAGGGTCACTGGTTACTGTCATCTTGTGCCGGGAGCAATCTCTCTTTGTTTTCACCCAGTTTATTACTTCATTTTGAAGCACTTCTTGTGCTGTTCACTGGCCTTCCTTCAGTAATACAGCAGGCAGAAACCATCAAGCAGCTCAAAACAACCTCCTTAGGTTTTCAGAATGCAGCTATTAGAGAAGGAAAAAGAACAGCTTCCCTCCTTTACCCATCTGGTGCCTGCTCTGCAGGGGTGACAACTGTCAGTGCATAGGCTGACAGGGTACTAAGAGGGTGGCCTTCTTTATGAGGGAGGAATTCATATTTGAATGACTTCAAGAAATTTTATTCCCTTGGTTTCTACTGTATTTTGAAAAGGGCTATGTACCTGCATTTGGCAACAGAGATGAGGGAGGAGGCAGGGTGAGGAATGGAGCCATAAACAAGCCAGCCCAAGACAACCCCTTGTTGAGAGCCTTCCTACTTTGACACATGCTCATATATTTTAGAGTACAGCACATTGAAGTTGATTGTTTTGGCTGCTCTTGCTCCTGGTTTTTGGCTCCTGTCCTGGCTTCTGGAGTACTGGGAAGAGTCCACCTCCTGCCAAGCTCATGGGCACAGTACAGGGGAGCTCACCAGCATTGTCTGCCCTCTGAAAATCTAGTCCTCTGCCAGGTACACAGGGGAAGTTGGGTCCCAGGTGAGGTGGGAGGGCTATCAGTTCCCAGGGGCTTGGGGGTCAAGGGAGGGTGTGGCACAAAATGGATTTGGAAAACAAGGCTGATGCCCAATGCATTGTTTTTTTTAAAAGGTATAATTTAAGAACTAATATTATGGGAGAGAAGCAGGGTGTAAGACAAGCCAAATACATTCTTTTCCAAACAGGTATAGCATAAAGTTCTGCAAAATTTCTGAAGATATCTCATCTATGACACGTAGAACAGAAATTTTTTAACTGTGTGCTGGCACTCGGTGGATGGGTAACAGCTCTTGTTTTCTTGGTGACCTTTCTTTCCTTTTCTCTCTTTCAGATCTGTCTTCTCACCTGATTTCTCCCTGTGGCCTGTTAACTCCAAAACTTACTACTGTCATTCAGGTTCAGCTACTGTGCTGCATCCTGTGCAGGACACTGCACTTGGAGCAGAGCACAGACAGACTGAAGAAGGTCCAGAAGCCTGCAACAAGGTAACTCTTCTGAAAAAATATTGAACTAACTTGACATGAGGGAGGCATATGAAAATTACCTTCGAGAATGTAAAAAAGTGGCTGTGAGAGAGGAAGGAAATACAGTCACAGAACCACAGAATTTATGAGATTGGCAGGGACCTCTGGAGATCATCTAATCCAAGTACCTGTTGCAAGTACAGTCAGCTAAAGCAGGTTGTTCGGGGACATGTATTGTGTTTTGAATATCTCCAAGGACAGAGACAGCACAACCTCTCAGAGAAACCTGTACCAGTCTTCAATCCTCCTTGGAAAGGTTTTCTTCTTATACTTAAATGGAATTTATTGTATCTCAGTTTGTTCACATTTCTTCTTGTCCTATCACTGTGCATGGCAGAGAAGAGTCTGGTACTGTCTTCCCAATTCCCTCCCATGCAGAAATAACAATCAGGTGCTTATATACTTGGAGAAGATCCCTCTGAGCTTTTGCTTCTCCAGGTTGAATAGTCCCATCTCACTCATATATCAGATGTTCCCATCCCTTAATCAACTTGGTGGCTCATCCCTGGACTTGCTCCAGGATGTGCACATCTCTTTTTTTTTTTTTTTACTGGGAAACCCAGGTGTAGATGGAGTAGTCCAGATATGACTCACCAGGTCTGGGCAGAGGTGGAAGATCACTTCCCTCAACCAGCTGCCATTGCTTTTCTCAATGCAGACCACAAGGCTTGTCTAAGTTTCCCTCATACAAAATCACATTGCTGCCCCAAGGTCAAACTGGTATCCAGCAGAACTCCCAGGTCCTTTTCTGCAAAGCTGTTTTCCACCCAGAAATCCCCCAGCCTCTACTGGGGCATGAGGTTATTACTACCCAGCGGCAGGATTTTGCTCCTCCTTTTGCTGAACTCCGTGTGAAACCAGCCCATTTCTCCAGAGTGTCAAGGTGCCTCTGGATGCCTGCACAACCCTCTGGTGCATCAGCTTCTTTCTTAATGATTTTGTCACCTGCAGGCTTGCTGAGGTCACTCTCTGTCCTAACTTGAAGGTGATTAATGAAGATATTAAACACTACAGAACCTGGCACCACCCCTGGGGCTCACCCCTGCTGACTGGTCCCCAGCTGCACTCCGTGCCACTGACTGCAATCCTTTCAGCCTGGCAGTTCAGCCAGTTTTCAGTTCATCTCACTATCCACTTCTCTAGCCTATACTTTACCAATTGTTCTTCATATAACCGGTCAGCTCTGCTGTGGATAGGAAAAGAAGTCAAATTGTAGCAAGAGATTTTGATATTAGATAAAATAAAAGAGTTTTTCCAAAGTTTTACCAAGCACTGGGGTAGGTTTTGTGAGGAGATTGTAGTTGGAGTAGATAATCCATTAAGGTCATATCCAGACTTTTTTTCTTTCACTCTGAACAACATTTTTAGAAACATCAACTGTGTGTATTTCTCCCTCAAAATGAGCTGAAGTGAAACTTGATTAGCTGAATGCACCCAGGAACTCCTCAGGAAATGGGAGAGGGATAATGAAATGGAAGGACATTGTGGGTTCAGTGCAGATGTCTACCCTGAGATGGGAATTAGCTCAGTCCACACTGACATCACTTCAGTGTCCGGGGCTTGGGCTCCCCTTACTCTACGGGAACTTTTTTTTTTTGCTCATACATGAGACATTCTGATATGCTGTAAGCAGCTTGATTAGCTACTAGAGCATTTCAGCATATCAATCATTGCTGTTTATTTTCTAGATTACATGAGTTTAAAAGAGAGGAACATAGAAACAGCCATTGTGCTTATCCCCCTGTGCAGGGGATAGAGGCTGGGGCTTGGAAGCAATATCCCTTTCTTTTTTCCCTCGCACAGACACAGGAGTGCCCGTGTCTCTGGTTCAGATGGAGAAGTGATTGTCAGCAGCAGGAGAAGCTGGAATATTCAGACTGCCGTGCAGTCAAGGGAGGTACTGCTGGTGCCTATAAATAGAAAACCTGTCTCTCTGGGAGCACTGCTGCAGCTGATGAGGTGGATGTAAACAAAAATGGAGCACAAGCGTGCAGCTGTATGTGATGAGGGCAAAAACATCTTTACTCCAGTACAAGTCCAGTAGACTTCCATCTCCACCTTCATATCCATTATTTGCCCCCTCCCCACACTTGCAAGGCAGGGGTCCTTTCTTCAGACTTAACATGTTTCCCAGACTGAGAATATGGCGTGGCTTCTTCACCAGCCCACTGGAAGATGGTTCCACACAGCCATCTCTGCTGACTTTGCAATGGTTTCCCTTGAGCTGCATATTCCACACAACCCCTGCAGACTCTCCCTCTTACTCCCTTAAACCTTTGTCTGGACCCAGGAATAAGGTAAGCAAAGAAAATGCAGGCCTGCCTTCCCCCTCTGATTCCTGTCTGAGGTAAATGGGCATCTGGGCAGCCTCTCAGGCCAATAGGTTGTGAAAAGAGGCGGTAGGACACACTGCCCAACTAAAAACTGTAGCTAAAGACATGGTCCAGTTTACATTGGGACTTCTTTTTAGAAGGGAAAACACAGACTTAGATGTGTTGCTTTGATGCTGGTAAGGTGGGGGTGCAGGAGCAGATCTCACAGGATAATGTTTTCTTGGCTCTGATTCATTGTTGGTACAAGTTGGGACTTCTATGTTCAGAGCTTTGGTTCTGCATGCGAGAGAAAGGGATGACAGACTTCATCAAGGGAGTCTGATTCAGAAGTGATTCATAGCTTGTGAAGTACTCAGATACTTCATGTGAGTGCCATAAAATGACATGAAAAGAAACAAATGTGAAATATGAGACTGGATGAAAGGGAAAGGACAGCGCAGTGATCCACCCACTTTTAAAGGCCAGAAGAGACCATTATGGCAGTTCAGTAAGACTTGGCCCATAGTACAGACCTCAGGACTTCACTGAACTAGATTCCTACTTCAGTGTAAGAGCTGTTATTGAACTAGAGCACATATTTTGAGAAAAACTAACCAACTTGATCTTAGATGGAGAAGGGAATAGCAGAATCCACCACTGCCCTTGGTAAGTGGTTCCTTCTCTATTAAATATGCATGATTGTTCTTATTTATTTGTATGGCTGGTAACTGACTTATTTCAGGCTGGTGTGCTAGCTAGAGGGGACACGCTTTTCCTAACTCAGTTGCCTGGGCATGGGACTCTGAGCATCACTAAAGGCAGTGGACTGATTTTTCATTTATGAAGCTGACTCACTCTCTTGAGCCCTAAAGCCAGGAGACACATGAGCACTCTCTGACTCCTGAGTCTGGGTGAGAGCCTGGGCAGTGACCTGTTTTCTCATAGAGGTGCACACTGCCTGCCCCTGACACCTTTCTTTGTGCTCTGCTTCTGCACCAGAAAAGCCCAGGTGAACTGACTGGCCAGAAAGCCTCTCCATCTGTCTTCCCAAGGAAGATGGGAAGGAGACAAGGACCCTGTGATGTACTGGGGGAGGTGTACCTGGGGCAGCTGGGTGGATGCACAGAATATTCCACCCTAACAAATGCTCACCAACATGTGAACGTTTTTTCAGGCTCACTACTGAACCTCCTCTAGGATTTCAGTCTTCTCCCATGAACCCCATCTCCAAGTGCACTGTCCCAAGGCAGGCCATACTGGTGCTGAGCACAGCAGTAATGAAACTTTCTGAGGTGAAACAACAAGCAAATGTTCTGCAGTTTCTCTCCAGATATGATTTTGATTTCATTTGAATGGTTCTATTCCTAATTGCTTGCCTATAGCGAAAACTTAATGTGCTGATTTTCCAAGGGCTACAGAGCAGCACTTGGAGAACAATCAGTCAGATGTTTCGTCACATCCCAGGCAGCCTTAACAGCATTTGCCTGAAATGAAATGTAACATCTCTACACTGCAGGCAATATTTTTGCTGATAGCACTTCTGCATATCTTGCTAAATAAAAATAGATTTTTAAAAAAATTTTGTTTGTTTGTTTGTTTAGACATCGGTTAAAACCAAACCCAAGCCCTCACTTGCATTAAGATGACAACACAATACCAAACTGGAAGACGAAGTGGTCCTCCACATTTGACTGTGGTCACATCAGGTCCCTGACTTGATCCTGAGCCATCTGCTAATTGCTGTGGTTTTGCAATCAAGTATTGCAAAGCTAATTTAGTTTGGAAGAAGCTGTTGGAACATGGATTCATCCTTGGAAATTGCATAGCATCTCTGCTAATGGGTACTGTAAATTGCTAAGCTGCTCCAGCCTGCTTTGCCACTGGATAAACTAGGATAGAGTCCTGTCTTTTAAAGACTTCTGACACCCTGGGGTTTTAAGCAGCTTTGCAGGAGACTGCAAACTAAGGAAAAGTCTGAGGCCATCTGTCCTTAATACTGGACTCAAGGGCTGTAGGGATGCTGAACCTGCAGGCATCATGATCGAGTGCCCTGATGCACCTGGGAATCCCATACCAGAGTGCACCAGCAATTTGCCTGCCAGCATGTGGGAACTGCTATGCCAGGCAGTTGAGGGGCACATGGCGCAGGGGATAGGGGGCAGTCCATGCTCTGGGATGCTCTCTTGGCTTGTCTGTCTTGCAGTTGCCAAAGCCCAAAATGCAGCACTGCTCTGCACCCCATGCCACTGCCAAACACACTAAGAAAAGGCAGAAATTAAATACGGAGTACATTCAGACCAAAGCAGGATGCTTGGATTACTGAAATCCCCTTTGAATGCAGCAGCAGCCACTGCACAAAACATTCTTGGACTTGCTGCACAAACCTCCTTGAGGGCATTTGTCCTAGACATTGGTCTGTCACGGGTATTAGAAACATCAGACTAAAAAAAATGTGATGGAAGGACAGGCACTGATGTGTCATCATCTTCTGCTGTCATAACCAGTGCTTTTATCGTCTCCATTACTCTGATGTCCCATTTGACTCAGTCTTTTAAGGTACTTGTCCTTACAACACCCTAGCGAGGGACAGGAAATGCTGCAGATGAGCACAGACCATGTCTGTGTTAATAATAGTAACAAACATTCCCAGAGCTGTCTGGTGCCCCTCAGGCCAGAACCGTGTGGGCTGTGATGGCTTACAGGGTCACTGTTGAATGGGATTACAATTCAGGAGGTACAAGCTGTGGCAGGAACAGTGTGGAGGAGGCCACATGCCTCTTGCACATCCCCCAGTCCCCTCTGCCCTGTCCCATGCTTGAGATGTCCAGGCACGCTGAGCCTCTGAAACTGGGGCCTGCAGGCTTCACACCCAGGTTTGTGGCTTCTGGATATGTGGGTGCTGCTTCTGCTCTTGCAGCCTGTAAAAGGTGATGTAAAAGATGATGCTTTTGCTGTTTCCCCAGGCTCATGGGGAAGCTGATAGCTGCCTCCTTTGGGCTGGAGCCAGCAGAAGCATGGCTGGCTGTGTCAGATTAATCCTATCCCAGCAGAGAAGAGAGATGCTACTTCTGGAGACTAGCAGTCTCTGACCCAGGTCAGTTACAAGCAGCATGAGATCAGGAGGTAGCTTGGAGTGGAGTGGGAAGTCTAAGGCCCTTGGAAAAACTGTAGCTGTCTTCTCTAGTAAAAAAATGGCAAAAAGCAGCTCCTACTGGTGAGAATTTTTTTAACTGGATGATACTGATTTCAGGGTGATTTAAGGACTAGTGTGAGAGCAAGAGGGCTGCACAAGGAGAAATTCTGGGGGACAGTGCTGGAGGACAATACCAAAGTGACACACTCTGTATCACTTCTTAGGCTGCCTGGATCATGTCCCGCTCAGGCAGTTCTTAGGACTTGCTTGATTGAGTGCTACCTGGCCTGAGTCAAGAGCATGATGGGTGTAATTCAGCAGTGGAGGCAAATGTGCTCCAGATCCTAGGCACATGCACTCATCTCGTTTAGGTTTCTTGGGCAGAGGTATAACCAGAGAAGCTAAGTCTCATTTTCCAAGACGTTGCTCTCCCCCACAATGATCTCAGATTCATCCAGTCACTTCAGGTAACCACTCAAATATATTTGTGGACCTTGTCTCAAACATGCGGCCCACCATAGTTTGGGAACTCTATGGCAGAAGAAGGGTCAGTCTAGCAGCTGAACTTGGGCTGCTTGCTCGGGTAAGGTGAGGTATAAGAAATAAGATGGGAACTGTTCTTCGTGCAGCCTGCTCAGGGCAGGGATCTATCTTTTCCTCATTTGTCTGCAGAGCACATAGCTGTGGCCTTGTGTAAATAATGCATAACCTGCACAGTCATATTTTCTACACATCCCTACCCACACAGATGGCTTCAATGGGAAAATGTCATTGCTGATCATTAGAAGGCAACAAACTCCTCAACTACCAAAACAAATAAGTGGTATATTGCTGGCTTTTACAGTCAGCAGGATCCTACACGAGGGGTTTTTCCTCTCCATGTATGCACCTTCAGCAAATTGATTTGAAAAGACCCAGTTCCAGACATCACCTTATGTCAAGTTCAGTTACCTAGGAAACTGCAGGGTACTGCTGGGACGAGCTGCCCGCTCCTGCTTCTCTTGGAGCTATTAGACACATCAGCTCTTCCTTCAGGAAGAGCAGAGTGCTGCTGATGCCAGCTTCCAGCCTTTTAATGCAGATCTGGGCTGTGCATGCGTGCAAAGGGAGGCACACAGTCACCAATGCCCGTGGGAGGGAGACACGCACACTACCCACGCCTACGTCTGCGTGCTGGAAGTTGTTCTTTTAGCTGTGAGGAGACGTGGAGACGTGGTAGCTACCAGTAGCCCTGTGAGTGTGGAGATGACATGGGAACCAACACTAGCTGTGTGTGTGAGCACACAGTCCTACGCAGAATGGCTGCTGTGCATGCGTGTGCTCACACATGTAGGTGCTGCCTCTCGTGAAATGACTCAATTATCAGGGCTTCTACAAAATGGTAATTCAATCTAAGCATATGAGATAACATGGTCTAGGTTATTTTCAGAGGACTCATTTGTTGAAGATGAGTTCACCGTCTTTGGGACAACAAAGCCTTGGCACTCTACTCTGCAGTTTCTGAGAAGTGAGGAGCCCTTGAAGAGCAGCTCTAGCACACTGCAGGGGTGCTTGACAAAGAGCTGGTGCTAAGGAGCCCAAGAACCACAACTACTTTTCAAAACACTTGATTTTTACCAGATTACCATAATGTAATCCCCATTCAGACCCCATTCAAAGGTTTTGTCCTAAATTTGCCCTAAACCATGAAAAACACAGACCATAGCGGCAGCTTGACTTGCAGGTATGAAATAATCAGCTGCACATGGCCTCAGGAGACATGAGGCTCAGGTGCTGGGCTGAAGACGTAGCAAACAGCTGGAGGGGGGAATCCCATTTCCTTCCTTGCACCAGGGCCCAGGATCTGCACCATGGGGTTGCAAACACATGCACAGTCAACTCATCTACTCTTGTTTAGCACAGGTAAGCTGACTGAAGCTAGTTTCTTTTTAGTAGACAGGCCTGTCAGGGAGAAACACCCTATTCCCCAGTCATCCAGCAATTTTCCGTAGACAGTGGATCATTTTAGTGTTTTCTTTTACAGGAATGTGGAGCCCAATATGCATCTCACAAACGGGAAAGTAAGATCTGCTCTGCATATCTCTCTGGTTAGTTTGTTCTGTGCCATAACTCATGTAGCCATCTGCAGCTGTCAGCAGCCCTGTACACTGTCTTTCACCAACTACAAATATTGTAGTTGCTCTGGTAGAAAGGAAAAAAATCATGAGGAAGTGGAAAAGATCAGAGGGGCTGGCCTGAGGTGCCATGGCAGGAGATCTGTTGTCTGAGGAACAGTCTATCCTGATGGGCTTTGAGGCACTGTACACATCTTGACTGTTTGCAGTAGAAGATCACCATTTTTCCTTTTGCTATCCTCTATGGGAACTCAGTGAATAACAAGGATATCAAACTTATCACAGTCAGCACTGTGATTCTGAGTCCAGTCAGGCTGGGCAGAGCATGCCGAAAATAGAGGAGAGGGAACAATGGAGACTCCAAAAATAGAACTTTAATACTGGTGAAATAACAAGCGCAGAGACCTCATGGTCTGAGGGGCAACATCCAAAGATCCAGGGGAGTGGCTAACTTAACAATATATAAGGTTACCCGAGGGCAAGGGTCCAATCTTGAACACAAGCTAGGGAGATGACTTTATATGTCAAAGGTCCCTAACCAGCGGAGAACCAGAACTAGAGACATGACCTATTTTGGAATGATGCCATTAGCATCCTAATTTCCATATCCTGCCTTCCATGGTCTCGGGTTCATGGTTCCTGCGTAAGCTACCTGGGCTAAAGGTGTTATCCCATCTCAGCTAGCTCGATTTCCACACAAACTCACAAGAATAGGAGGTGCAATTCTTCTGTCTTACCCTCATCTCCATAACCTGCATCTCTGGGGTAAGGAGTAGCACAGTAACTACTGTGTGGGCTAGAGCAGTGGCCTACCAACATCCACCTGCAGGGAGCAGGGCTGTGTCTGGCCTTTCCTCCAAGCCTCTACCTCACCTCCTGACCTGTCTGGCTAGAGACTCAGCTCACCATCAGAGATGTCAATGCATCAAGCCTCTTGAACAATGCTATGTTGCTTGACAAATTATTACAGTGAGGTCTAACTGTCCAGAAGAAAGAACACAAACATTATGAGTCATGCCCTGTGGAATACTTACATTTGATACATACATAGGAGCACACTTTCTGATCCATTGAATTGTGTTCTCACCAACTGGCTACAAAACACATGGTTTCTATCAGAAACTATTCTGATATGCATTTGTCTGGTGCATGCTTGCCATGTCAAAGCCATTAGGGTTTGCAAGAAACTTGTTGACCTATTTAATTTTTGTATATCTAGATCGACAACTAGATGTGCAGTCTAGTAGATACTTGGAGGTCCAGCTCAGTGACAGAGAAACCTTTATTTTCCTCAACCTGTCAGCACTGTCATTACTGACATTTACTTGGCATTACTCAGTCTCATATAGAATCCTGTAGTTCACAGAATCATATTATAAAGTCATAGAATGTTTCAGGATGGAAGGTACCTTAAAGATCATCCAGTTCCAACCCCCTGCCATGGGCAGGGACACCTGCCACTAGGCCTGGTTGCTCAGAGCCCCATCCAGTCTGGCCTTGGGCACTTCCAGGGATGGGGCATCTGAAGCTGCATCTGCAGAGCATCTCATGACTCTCTTTAATTGTGGCATATAATTATTACAACAAACTTGGCCCATGTCTATAACACACACTCTGTATATGTGAGTATACATACACACATACAAAGACCTGTACATATATATACATACATGTATATAGCCATAGACATACTCTCAGAAGAACTCCTGAATCTGTTTCAAACTTATAAACAACTAATGTGTAAAGGATAGACAGAGATTTTCTTTCATCCACTACCTCCAGGATGCAGCAGGGCATTTTTAACAGCACTGAATGAAACTGAGGGAGTGAGCAGCAGCCTCAGCATCCAGATCTAAATCTCTGCAATGCATCTTTCAGTTCCTGGGGCAACAATTCTTGCGGCTGGGGACCTACTTTTATGAATAGGTGTTCAGAGAAGGGATTAGGCTGTAGCAATTCTATCTACATCTGGGACTCTTTCCTGCAAACTTTTATATGTGTCAGACATTTCAACTGAGTTTTATGTGTTGTTCTGCATAACAGCATCTCCAAAAAGGTTTGCTATCCTGGCTGCTTATAAGTCACTGATCTTGGATTGTTGTGCATCTGTATCCTGGAGGATGTTTGTTTGTACACATTTCTCATTTGAAAAACCGTAAATGATAGATAGAGAAGCTTTGGCAACAGCCGATTTTGTGATAATTATCTGAGCTGAAAAAGCTTCTGGAGCCTTACAGAGACAGTGGCAGCAGATGCATCTGTGCCTGTATTAACCTGCTTTCGCAACATCCCCAAAGCTTGACTGCATTTTTTGACAATATTACAAAAGCAGTGTAGGAAGAGAATGGATGGTGCTAAAAAGACAGAAAGCTGACCAAAGGGCTGTAACAGCTAAGAACACTTTTTTCTCTCCAGATTAATTTTTCATGTCCTGTGCCACCTATTTCATCCTGCACATCTCCTCTATCAGGAAACATATGCAGGTTGCAGAAAAAGGTTCAAAAATGCAGCAGCTCCCTCACCCCAGACCCATTGACTTTACTCAGAATAACCAAGACCATAAAGTGGAGATTTCCCCCCTTTGCCTCAGCTAGGGTCAGAGTTGGCTCCTTGAGCTACTGGATGTCTCTATGAACCTACAGACAATGGCTCAGCCTCACCACAGGGTGAGTCTCAGGCTCTGTCCTTGGTCTGGAACTGCTGGTGTTATCTCTGAATTCAGTCCTGGCACCTCAAGGCTGCCTGACCCTTTCCATGCTAAACTTCTGTTCTAATTTCTTTATTATCTAGCCTGAGCATAACACTTTTTTTGGAAGATGACCATATGATGGGCTTAGGTCCAGATCTGGTTTCCTCATTTTAAGAACAACGCACTTCAACTGGAGGAGGAGCAGGACAGTGATACAGAGGGAGATGACTGGCTGTCTTCTGAGAGAAGTCTGAATTTCTCTTGCTTAGCCTAGCAACAAAAAAAAAGCTGACAAAACGTAGAATTGTCAACTGAAAATTTCCCAGAGAGGAAAAAGGGTTGCTTTAAAAAGTCAATTTAGCATGATAGCAAATGGTTTTAAAATGGCTGGGAGTCAGTCTAGACGAAATGAGAAGCTCCTTCTGCTATCAAAGTGACGGGGTCCTCACAGAGGCTTCCACAGGATGCTGTGAAGCCAAAATAACTCAATTAGCTTTGAGGTGAAGCTTGAGCAATTGATGAAAGGCACCCTACAAAGCCACTGCCTGCCAGTGCAGGGCCCTGGATTGTATGGCCTAGGACATCCCTTCCAGGACTGCATTTCTAAGATGGGAACTACAATTCGAACGCAATTATGTGAATACTGAAGTTGGAGATAATGTGTTCGAGATCACTTAATTCACAAGCAAGACTTTACTGCCGCTACCACTTCTCCTTCACAGTGCTGTGGAAATAAGTGTATCATTGCCTTATCTCAGCTCAGGTATGAAAGTCAGAATGTGTTAGAAACATCCAGGAGAAAATTAAATAAGATTCTATTTGGTGTTTTGTAATGTGTGCTGAACATTTTATTTTGTGTCAAAGAAATATTGAATAATGGTGTATTTGGACAACACTTTTTTTGGAAAATCCAGCATGCCATTGTATAAATTAAGCATATGTGTTAACATATAGATACAGTTTCTAAGTTTTCCTCAACTTTTCAAACTTTTGAGTGCTTGGATATTCAATCTTATAATTATTTTAATTTAGAGATGTATTTGACTGTAGTAATGCTGAGGTGGCTGCAAGAATGGTCAATTGAAACAGATTTTCATCAGTGGTGCTGCGCCATTAAGATAATAGGAAACTTGTATAGTGGTAGATAATAAAAGCTGACAGTAAAAAACAAAGTTTGTATTCAAGTCAAATTACAATTGAAATGTTTTGAGCTGTGTTTTACTAAATTCACTTGCAAGAGTAGGATCAGTAAAAGAATTTCCTGTCTTGTAGGGAACATTTTCTAGAGAATGTCTTCTCTAAAAGAAGCCAGCAAATTTCAGCACTGATAACTTTTTTATTCCTAAAACCAATTATTTTCAAACATGTCATCTACACCCGCTCTCAGTGAGGATTAACTACATGACAGGCTTGAACTTTTAAAAGCAAGTGAGTTTTAAATTATGAAAGAGCAGAGGGAAAAGGTGAGACTAATTTTTACTGTACAGAAACATGTAAAGTTTTTCAGTGCATCATCACTCATAGTCTTCTTGTCATAATCATAATGAAAATTATTCCCTTTCTCTTCTTTTTTTGACTCCCCAACAAGAAATACTTTGTGATTGGATGATGTAGACTAATTTTTAATGAATCATTTATCAAATAAATAGCTTATTGCAAATTAAACTCTCCCATCTAGACCAGGAGGTTTTTTTTTTTTTTTTTTTTTTGTTAATTGCCTTGCAAGCATTAAAGAATATTTCTAGTTCAAACTGCCTGGACTAACACTATTGAATGCTACATTTGTGTTGTCTGACTGTATGGGATCAGCATCAGGAGTTGGGTGTCTTGTCTGGCTCTTTGTGACACTCAATTCAAAATCTGATTTCAGCAAGTATTCATGGACATTATGTGAAAATATGCTTCACTTTACTCCTCCAGAAGTACATTTTGCATATTTTCAGAGAATTAATCTTGTAATGCTCACACTCCCCAAACCCTCCTAGGTTAAAAGGCATGCTGCTACTACACTGCAGAGAGGCTTTCATCCTCAGAGCTGGCACAAATTGAACACTGACACTGGATATTTGTGGGAATATTCCTATAGTTTTCTAACTACACGTGGGTTTGCACTGAATATGAAATGTTTTAGCCCTAAAGCAAACGCTTACAGATGTGGGAAGTCGGTCGCTATTCAGGATTTGATTTGCTACAGTGAGTTCTTCCCCACCAAAATTTCTACTGATGGGATCTGTGTTATCAGGACATCAGTTTCCCCCCACAGGCTACCAAAATGATAGACCTTCAAAGCCAAGGTAATCAAGGGGGTCAGTAAATGTCTTCACCCAAGATAGATAGGAAAACGTCAGAGTTTCAGTGTGACCCAGGCAGAGTTTCAGTTCGTAAGTGCTAATCACCTTTTTAAAATTTGTTTATTTTGGTCAAAATTCTGAGTTGAGACTTCAGTAAACCCCTGGGAAGCCTGTGGAAAACCAGCAGTGCCCAAACAGTGGCTTAGCTGGTGGCCACAGATAGACAATCCACATTTCTCTGTGGTGTCATGTATATATTCTCTTCTGGTTGGAGGTTTTAATGAGGAGATGTTTCCATGATGAAAAAGAATAACAGGACTGAGAAAATTTAATCCTGAAAAATGAAAGAGGAAATCTGAAAAGAAGATAATCACAAGTTTCAGTATTTAAACTCTGGTACATGTGATGTGATCTGTAAGAGAGGCAGTCTGTGTCGCGCTTAAGGTTTTTTCCTTTTTCCACAGAGGGGTCCAATTTGACCACTCTGGGCCAGATAATGTTGGACAATTATACAGGCAACACACTGGCTTCAGTGCAGCAGCTGGAGCTGCTTCCCCAGGGCTTGAGGGCTCAGACACGGCATCTGACGGCAGCAACTAAATGCCTATTACCAGGCATAAGGTGAGCAACGGGAGCTGATCCTATGCATTAATCCACAGCAACTGTGAGATAAATTACATTACTCTAAATGCCACTGAAGGAAATTTGGCTGATGTCTGCAAACTCGTTAAGCTGCTTTAATTGCAGCACTCTAGGAGAAGGTGGTGATTTCAGCAGACTGAAATAGGATGGGGAGTCCTCACTGCGTGAGGCAGGAGAAAGGGCACCAAAACCAGCTACTCAGACCAAAAGAAAAAAGGGAAATCCTGTCTTTCAGTTGGGAAAATAAACTAGGCAGTCTTTCCCTTTCCACAGCACCTCTTCTTAACCAAATTAATAAATGACAGATTGAGGCCTGAGGGACTAGAATGGCACAGGCAAAAGAACTAGGCTGGCACACCTCATTCCCCAGCTTCATTCCTCACAGGAAAAGGCATTTTCAGGTAGATATGGCTGAAATAACTTCAGTCAAAAAAGGAGCAGATGGGAGATAGTTTTTCATTCATTAAAGACAGTCATAAAACTTTGCTGTCAGCCTTTTCTAAAGAAAATCAGAAACCTCCCACAAAGAGATTTATCTTTTGCTAAAATTATGCTTGGATTTTTTGTTTGCTTGGTTTTTAAAATGAGGTAGGGTACTTTGCCTTGAGAGTAATATCTTTTTTTCATGAGAAAATGTAGAAGAAAAAGTTTCTCTTCCTTGAAAAACTGATTCTTAACTGAGTTCAACCATAGACATAGATTAGTTATTAAAAAGTCAGAAAGATTTTGATCCTGCCAACAGTCGAGCATGCTGCCAGTAAAAGCATTTGAGCTTTATTCTTAATTTTTATGCTACCAAGAACTCTCCTAACCTTTTAGAGACGGCCTGAATGACCAAGTACATGCTCGCCATCCATTTGGTGGTCAGCCCAGGTTTTCAGGGCTGTAGAAGTGAACTGACAGTTCAGAAAATAAAGCCTTTCTTCCCTGATTTCTTTTTAGTTTTTAACTGACAAGTGCACTGATGGCCAGTTTAATTTGATTTGACACAGATGGTCATTTCAGTTGGCAATCATCCACCAAAATACGTGTCACCCTTGGCTAACAACCTGCCCTCATCGATAATCTTGTGACATCTTTTCCACATTGTATATGACATGTGCCTGTGAATTTCCTGCAATAACCTCTTCATGTTTTTCAATCCCAGCCTGCCAAATGCCTGGTTCCAAAATGTCATTTCTGCCTCACAAGTGCACACCAGCTGCTGAGGGAACTCCCTGTGAGGCCCCCTCCATCTTAGCCCTAGGGCCTGGTGGGATGGGACATGGGAAATACCACAGGAGGACACATCAGCTCTTGGCTTCCATCTGTCTCACCATGCCAGGCCACAGCCTGCAGGGCTGGAACTGGGGGCCTGTCATTCCCTCGGCCTTTCCCTAGATCTGAAATGAAATGATGTTGTATGGCAGCACTGTCAGTGGGAGAACGAGTCAATGGGAATTTTTGCACCTATATTTTGTAAGGCATCTAGGTGCTTTATGACCATTCATGACTCATAATAATTTTATATTCTTATTTTCTCTGCTTCTATAATGATTAGAAATCCATAATTTTTTTCCTCTGAGCTGCCTAGTCACTTCAGAGGAGAAACTTTAGCCTTTTGCATGCTCTTGAAGCCTGATCAAGAGTCCCCTGTAATCTATGGCTGCCCAGTCAAACTCAGGGTTATGTGACAAGTGGGATGCCATCAGCTACTACAGAAGTAAGTGGTAAGCAAGATGTTTACAAGATAAAGTCTTGCATCTCTGTACAACATTTTCCAGCTCCTGTTTGAAAGACTTTTTCCAGTCTTATCTTTCACTGGAATACTTCTACTCAGTTTATATTTGTTTCTGTCAGAGGGCTATTTGTGAAATAAATTAAACAGTCAATAAGTGCAGAGGCTATAAATCTTTTCTATCACTAATTACCTTAAAAATGAGGAGACTACTATTCTGCCTCCTTTATTTCATTTGATAGTTGTAGCAGCAACAGCTGCTTTAGTTAATAATCCCAGTAGCCTTCCTTCAACTCGGGACCATTGCAGGGCCATGAGGAGGACATATATGAAAATCAGGCATGTGTAGAGTAATTTTTCTCATGAGAAAACATATTCATATGAAACAATGAGAAGCCATGGGACTTCCTAACCTGGATGTAACATACTTTTACGTTGGCTGAGGTTGTTCTGCCATTGTGAAGAAATGCCCTCTGGGAGGTGCCGCTGTGTGACTGCTAACACTTGGCAGTCATTCCTCTATGTGCGCTGTGGGGAATCTCCATCACTGTGCAGCCATCTGAACCTTGTTTCTGTGAGATCCCAAAGGCCTTTGCCAGGTTTGTTTATTATTAGCTTCATTTATCACTCTCATGACTGATTTTGAATATAAGGAATGTGGATCCTATTAAAAAATTCATGCCTTACTATCTAGGACACAAAGTTACTCTTATATGGAGTAACCCATATTTCATCATCCCACTATTAAACAACAAGTACTAGTTTATTTTTCACCAACTAGCTAAGAACAGGCAAACAAAGTTTCCACATGTGGCAGAGAGTTAACTGATGCTAGATTATAAATGTCATATGTAGAGCCAGGATATTTTATGAAAAAGATTAGTGAGTTGTTTCTCTCATCATAAATTTCCTTGTTGTTCTGCTAGGAAACATTTCCAGTTTGTGGTGCCATCTCTGAACTCTTGATGCTAACAATGCAGCCCAGAGAAGGTGGATGCAGATGACCTAGAAGTCCTTCCAACATTTCTGCTGTGTGTATGCCTGTGTGGGAGGCAGTAGCATTTGGAAAAGGAAGACGATAGCATTGAAGAGTATTTAGGGAATGAAGCTGTGGGCTCAGCTGTAAGCAAAGGCCCTGTGGTTAAAGCTGTGCCTGTTGAGTTGTCCCATGTGATAGTACCAAATCCATTTCCATGCTTTGCTATGCATGTCCACCTCCTCGCTGAGCTGAAAAACCATTTGTTAAACAGTACTGTGATGTAAATCAAGGCAGTGACAATCACTCCTGCAAAGTCTGATCAGCCTAAAGGTCCCATGCTCTCACCCCAGCACACAGGAGGCAGTGGGAATGGACACTAGGATCTGGCAATGTGTGATGCTGGTGTTGTCACCCCTGCCTATCCCCACTGTCCTGCTCCCCACCATGCCCACCATGCCCTGTTTTGCAGTGGTCACTTCCACTGACTTCTCGGAATACAAGAGTGAACAGTGGGAGAGCTTTTTGGCCCTTTGTGCGCTCAGGTTTTTTTTAAAGAGAATCATTACAAAAACAAATGTCATTTAAGAACACTCACACACAGAGAAAATCCCATTTTACATTAAAAAGTGCAGTGGAGTTTGACCTTTGCTGTGTCTTCTGCCATGCCTCCTCTCTAGAGGTCTGTATGGTGTTTGTGGTCATGCTGCTTTATTATTCCCATGGCTCTGTTTCTTCCTTCTAGGCATTAAACAAAGCAAATCAAAGAACCACAAATTTTACTTAAAACAGGTTGACCTATCCTTGGAAAACAGCAAGCACATCCTTAGGTAATTCACAGACAGGAAAATGAGACAAGGTCAATGATCAACTCATTTATTGTGGCTTGACCTATCTTACTGAGCCTATGGTTTGCTCCTGAGCTCTCAGGGCCACAGCCCTTTTGTACACTAGTGTTTTGGATTTGCAGACTGAGCACAGATCAAGGTCCTTTCCTTACAGGACTTTCCAGACTCACCTTGTAGACTGGCAGGCTGATTTTCAGTGGATCAGTGAGTGAGTTAGAATACCAAGTCTCACTCTGAGCACAAGGAGTAGAACTCTCCATTCAAGTTTTCAGGCTACATCAGCAGTACAGCATATATCCAGAAGAGAAATCTGCTGCAGCACAAGCCTTTTTGGAGTAGTGGAGTGAAGCCCCCATCCACAACAGCAGAAGTATATTAGCTGTATAGGCACATGGAAGGTCCCTACACGGGTCAGGAAATAGTCCATATGTGAATCAACTCTCAGAAACCAGAACAGCCATAAAAATGGACACACATGGCTCAAAAAAAGCAAGAGAGGCAAATAATTCATCTTAATTACCATGAGATTTCCTGGCTCCTTTTGCAAACAAAACAAAGCACAAATAACCCGTGAAAAATGCCAGTGATTTTGTACGGTTCACCCAGCTCTGCCACACTGAAGGAGACCTTCCCCAGCCCACAATAACCCATGGTTTTTGTCCATCTCTACAAAGGATTTCACCTCTGCAACACTGCAGCCCTCGCAGGAATACCACAGGCTTCTCTGGCTTATCTCCATGGGGAATAAATGAGAAACAAACACCAGGCAATGCTTCCTGATGTCTATAAAGGTACAAGGATAAACAATGTGGCTTATCTAGGGGGAAAGGACCATGGAAGCCTGGTTCTTGTAGATCTTCTCAGGGAACCAAGTCACATGCATACACACTCGATAAAGAGCTGCCTTTTTTCTCTTCCCAGAAATGCCATTTTCCTCTTGGTGCTTATCAATTACTGGACATAGGAAAGATTTGATCGAAGACAATTTACTTCTCATACATGAGTGAATATCTAACTGCCCATCTTCAGTCTGACTGATGAGAACCCAGGTAATTTGGCATGCTTCCTCTTCTTCCATCTGAGGGATGGCTGCTATCCATGAGTACTCCTACCACAGATGTGGATGCCACCAAAACAGATAGCCCTCTGCAGTGAGAAACAGCTGTAGGAGAGAATCTATATGAGAATTAAATAGTATTTTCCCCAGTTTATTCTGCAAGAACAACGCAAACAGGGTATCACATCAAAATGCTGGTTTGGTTTCCTTTGGTTTCTTAACTTTGTTTTTACTGATCAAGGGAAGAGGACAACCCCATTTCTCTTTTCCCAAATCTCCAAGGTAAAATTCATTTCAGATCCTCTTCATGAAATGACTGGATAGAAGATTCTCCCTTGGGTCACTCAGCACACTCATTACATTGCTCTCACTCTAAGATAATGAATCATGTATCCCTGGACTTGTCCACACTTGCAAGTTATCACTGATTAAGGTAAGGTGCAAATATAAAGTACCACTGCTGTATCTTAAGAGCAGCTCAAGGGTTGAGCAAAAACAATGAAATGATTTCTCAATAACAGCTTCCTCACAGGGTGTTAGTCAGGAAGAGCTGACTGGAAACAACTCAGCCCTGAGATATGATGTATCTGAATCAGCCACCCTTGCTCGAACCTCCCCAGAAGGTTTTAGCTGCCCTTGCCAACAGTAGGAGGGTGTTTCAGGAAGTGCTGCTGAAGATCCTATGGATGATTTCAATTCATGCTGCGCATATTAATGTCTGTACCATGGTTTGACATAAGGAAGCACCATTAAACCATTGATACTAGTTGGATTATCTGCTTATGTTTAAGAATACTGGCTGGTGTTCGCACCTGTTGAGCAGCCAAGCAAATGAAAAGGCATTTGACAAAATGTTCCAGATGCAAATAAAAGCCCAGAGCTACAGGAGACTTTTCCATAGGAGCTTGTGACAGGTCATGGTATTGCTGCTCAGCCAAGTTGTCAGGCAACAGAGCTATGAAGAAACATTTAGTGGGTTGCAAAATGCTCTCTTCTCATCCTGCAGTTTTGCAAATTTTATTGAGTGATGCTGCCCTTATTTTGTATTTGTCCCTTCTCAGTCGAAGTACTTGACAAGTCATCTGAGAACATCTACCATTGCATAACCTCATACTTGACAGACAAAGCTGTTCACCTCTTTTTGCCCCCTTTTTGCAGCCAAGGGCTCCAGGCATTTCTCAGGCATCCTTCAGCAATGTGTTTTTGCAGAAATAAAAAGCCACAAACCTCAGAATTTGTCTTTCCTCAATATTTTTTATTCTCTTAGCCTAACCCAAAGCACTTTGAAATAAATAATTGCTATCATCTTAGGGAAAGTTGTGAGGTAATTAGGTCTCTGGACTCTAATTTATAAGTAGAAGTGGAAAAACACCCTACCCTTGACAGGATTAAAGTACCTGTGGGTACAATTCATGCTTTCAGATCATCTCTGACCACTTTGCTCCTTTTAGGCCACTTCAGGTATGTACAGAGATTATTTGAGAGATTTCCTGGTCAATGCTCAGAGGAAAGCCCATGCTTTCAGAAGGTACTGCCAGGCTGGGTTCCAGGAACACGAAGGCCTGTACCACCCAGACCTGTGTCAGCTGGACATGGGCCTGGGATTGCTCCTGTGCTGTCTCCTGCCCCACAGCACCAGTGACTCTATTCCCGTGTGCTGTGGGGTAGAATCCAGCACAGGAGCTGCTGCCAGGGGACAGCTGGCCAAAGATGAGTATGTGAGGGTCATTCCCATCCTGCTGCTCACAGGATGCCCCACTGCATCTGTCATCTGGGCTCAGCCTGTCCTGGGGATCTGAACGTGCAAAAGAGGACACAGAAATGTGGCTTCAGAGGCAGGCTGGCAGAACAGTTTTGGCATGTGGAGTGACAAGTGCAGGGAGAATACAAAATTCTTGAGGACTAATTTGCAAATCTACATGTGAAACTTGCTTGGGGACTTGCATTATCTAACACTGCTCCATCAGCTGATCTCAGGGGAGATTCAGGACAGCCCTCTCCACCTGCTGAGGAGCTGTGTCAGAACTGGCCTGGAGATACAAGTGCATGAACATTACCTAAGGGAGTGTGGCTAAGCCTGTGAACAAGAACTAGCTTCAGACAATACCAGTGCATACAACCAAGCCTGCCTTTGAAGAAGGACACGTATAGGTGATGGGATACAGCACAACACACACTAAAAATGGCCTATATCCTATATTTAGTGGGTTGCAAAATGCTCTCTTCTCATCCTGCAGTTTTGCAAATTTTATTGAGTGATGCTGCCCTTATTTTGTATTTGTCCCTTCTCAGTCGAAGTACTTGACAAGTCATCTGAGAACATCTACCATTGCATAACCTCATACTTGACAGACAAAGCTGTTCACCTCTTTTATATCCACATTATATCCATACTTCTCTACACAACCGTTAGTTTTTGTTTTCTTTCAAAAACGACCTTCCTATCAATCCAACCCTGAGGCAATTAACATATGGAACTCAAAGCTACAGCTAACCCATATCTGTACACCAACTTAACAACAAAATATTTTATTATCATATTGAAATCTCTAATTCATGCTGGGCTTAAACTTGAAGCAGCCACAGTTCCAGTTGTAATAACCTTGGGAACTGAGAGGATCTGAAACTTCTGAAAATCAAGTCCAGAAGCACTCAGGATTTCCACCAGTGCCACAAACCCAAGGAAACTTTCTGATGGTTTCATTTGTATTTGGAGTTTCACTGACCTAGCAAATAATACATGAACTATATTCTGTTTATTCCTCAGGCAGGTTCCACATTACCAAGTGCAACACCCTTAGCTGCAGCCAGTATATTCTTTTGCTCTAAATTCATTTTCCAGGGCTGTATTTCTCAAAAAAATATGAGACTTGAAACTCCACTTTTATGGTCATAAAAGATTTTGTTTCTGCTATCCTCTTTAACAGATGCACCCAGAGCCTAAGCCCATTTTAGGAATATGTCAGGAAAAAAAAAAAAAAAAAAAAAAAAAAAAAAAAAAAAAAAAAAAGTTGCCAAAGCTTCTGTCTGACCTTTAAATAGATATTTAAAGCTCTATCTCAGGTCTCCACAGCCCCCAAGGAGTTTCTTTCCTTGGTGCCAAATGTAGAGTTCATGCAGCCCCAGCTCCTCCAAACAAGGTGCTAAGTTCACATGCTAAAGCCAGGTGCCGTTTACACAAAAAAGTGGGGCAAACATCTGCATGTCAGCAAGCATCCTTCCTGTACACTGAATATAAATATCCAGGGTAAACCTTTACCTCTTGACTGTGTTTCCTCCTACACCTTTATCCTCTGAGGTAGCTTATGTAAGTAACCTGAGATAAAAAAGTTTCCTTGCCATGGTGTAAAAATACTAAAGCTCCACTGCCTTATAATCTGTTTCTTTTGCTGGGTGTCCATCAGCTTTTCAGGATGTGGTGCCAAGAGACACTATCCCGATTAGAGGGTTTGACATCTGACGGTCTCATTTATGGTTGGTGAGGGGAATATAGCTTGTAAAGCTGCTGAGGAAAGGTGTGCTGCAGAAAAGCCCTGGAAGAGAAGAGCAGCCAGTTGAGGACATGGTGGATCTAAGAGGACTTAGCAGTCCATGTGCAGATGTCCAACACAGCTTCATGTCTTAGAACTTCTCTCACTCTGATCCCAAAGCAACATAGGCTGACTTTCTAATGCCTGAGCAACCTCATGTGTTTGTTAGCAAGTCTTTGCCCTCGTAAGTCTTCAGAAAAGCTGGTCAGCAAACACTTTCATTAATTTAGTAGTGGTAGTGATTGATGATCAATTAATATTGTTTGTTTAACCAAAAGACCATGTTCTGCAAAGAGCAAATATTTCAAAAGAACAAGTATTTCCTGACAACATTCGTTTATCACATTGGAATTTTAGAAAGCTGTGAAAAAAGACTTGGAGAGACCCACAAGAGATCATGATGTCCATGGGTGTTCCGCATAATTTCTGGTGGTGAACATCATCAGGAAATACTTGTTACCAACAAGGTTTTGTTCAGATATATTTCTTTTTGGGTCTGTAGGTCCTCCTTTAGGTGACTCACATTATTGTTAAGGTTGAGTTCTCCAGACACTTCAGCAAAAATTACCTTTTAATGTTGTTCTAGGCTTTTTTTTTCCTAGAGAGCGCCTCTGCAGACCTCTTGGTCTTTGCTCCAAAGAAGCTGGAACATAAAAGTTTATTCAAAAAACCTATACAAGCAGCAGTTTACATAGGATATGTCTGCTGTCATGGTACCTCATTGCCCACTGGGTGCCAAGCTCAGGCCCCGCTGTTCTGACATGATCTGTAGAGTACATACATTTCTACCAAGTGCTGTCACTCAGTCAAAGGGCTGGTTTATGAAGACGAATTAAAGTAGAAAAACTGAGTGAAGTCAATGCTCATTACCACATGCACACTCAAACCTAAATGCAGCTGTGTCATAGGATGTGAAATCTTGCAGCACCATACACTTACAACAGCAGAGAGAAGCATAGCAGCTGTCTGGGAGGTAACCATTCCCTTTAGGTTAAATTAAATTTATGTTGGTTTAATTTAAGACAGTTGGAGGCAGTTTTCAGGATGGAATAATAAAAGCCATCCTAGAGTGAAATAATGGATGGCAATAATACGGGCATGTGACAATAATAAAAAATTACATACTGCCCACTAAAGGGTTTTTTTGGGTTTTTTTAAATGAAATAGAACCAAAAGAAGTTTCTGTGTGGACTATAACCCAGAGGCCAATGAGTCTTCGGTATCTTTGAGAAGAGGGAATACTATCCTTAAACTCTCTGCTGGGACAGAGTGGGATTTCTGAACCTCAGATTATTTTTTTACTTTGCACTTTAACACAGAGAAAATTGAAGCAGGTTGACAGACACAAAGCACATGCTTTATTCACTGATTTTCTAACTGGTGGAATACACCAAGTTCAAGGTTAAAAGAAAAATTGTAGATGAGATGCAGCTGGGAGACCTTGGGTGGCCATCCTCTCCTGGTGTCTGCTCCAATGCAGCAGGAGATCACCGTCATATCAACAACCTCCCCCCAGTAAAATTATACCTTTTAATAAAGCCTGCTCAAGTTGCCTTCCAGTGATCTTTGTCTGACAGCAATGCTGGCACTGGTTGGATTATGCTTAAGTACGAATGTTGCGCGATAATTGGCTGATATGCCTTGTATGCATTTTTATCAGGTATTACTTATCCTATATTAAAATTACCATTATACTCTCTATATGTAACATTTACTCACGGTTCTAGAAGGCATTAAGTGGAAAGAGTGTCAGAACTTAAGTGCTGAATTATATAAATTATAACCTGACAGCAACATGATAAAAAAGGTAGAGAAGAAGAGCACAGACGGATGGCTGTGGTATGGGAAGCCTTTTCCAAGGGAGTATGGCATAAAAAACTTCAGCCCTGGAAGGCTGTGAGGAAAAGAGCACTGGTTGAAAGGGCCAGGTGAAAGGGGCTGCCACAGCAGCCCTGGTGTAATTTGAAGTGAAAGGCTACAAACAAAAAAAAGCTCCCTAAAAATTAGAAAACCTTTAGGAGTAGGCCAGTACAAACAATTGTGCTGTACAATATTTGGAGAACAAGACCCACTCTAAGCCTCATAAAAATTACATAAAATTAGTCAGTGGGATTTTGAGCATATCCTGCACTCCAAATACACATAGAGTTCTAAACTATCCCATTCATCCAGCACACAGAAATTGATGGGACGGTCTGAGCTTTTACTTCCGAGTTTCATTGTTTGTACGATCTACCGTAGCAGGGAAGATTAAAGAGTAAGGGAATGCCTAAATCTAGAAAGAACAAAGAATAAATCAATAGATGAATGTGAGTAATTGCATCAGGTGCAAAAACACAATTAGTGACATTATAATTACTGAAATTAAATATCAATTTATGTGAGTATGCACTATAATACTTCTGACAGCCTCAAACATTGTGTGATAGCAAATAAAAGCGGGGTGACAGCTCCCTAATTTGTAAAGAAGTAGAATCATAGAACCATTAAAGCTCACTTAAAGAATTTTATTCCGTAAGATACAAGGACAGGAAAGGTTTCAGTGCAAAGAGGATAAGTGATAATAAATGCCCAGTAAAACCATGCATACATCTGCAGTTATTAAGACACACAGCAGCTTTTCTAAAATACAAATGTAGTACATGAAGTAACAAACCCTGCAGCAGCACCATGGAAAACTTTGGTCTGAAGGAGAGAGCAGGAAGAAGACCATTCCCTCTGGGATAGGACACACCTCGCTTTAGATACTGCTGGCATACAGGTTGCATGCTAATTGTATCTGTGTCTTCTTCTAGTCCACAGGGAGAAACGGGTGTCACCAGAGACAATCTTTACCATAGAGATATCCATTTAGCATGCCACGTGGTGAGATGAATCCAGGTCATTTCTCTCCCTTACCCATTTTCATGAGAGAACTTTCCATCTCCTGGAGAATATTTTCTCCAGCATGTCTCTCCAAGGCTGGCCCTTTAAGTGTGTGAGAGCTCTGCAGCCACAAGGCAGCGATTTCTTTCCGTTCAAAACAGCTTCACTTTCCTCTCCCACCTCCCCTTTTTCCTCCTGGTGTTTAGGTCCTTTTTGCTAGCAGGATGGCTTTTTTTTTCACCCTGTTGCTAGGTTGGTAGCCTAGTTTCACAAGGAAAGGAAGCTTATGAGATCACACTGTCTGTGCAAGTGCCAGTCGGTCCCTCCTAAATAATTTTTGAGCCTGTGAACTGAGTTTGATCAAACTTGACAGGGGATAGAAGTCTCAAAGATTTGAGCTGCCTACAAGTGCTGTGGAAGTAGGCAGGCAGAGGAGAAAAAATGCTGGGAAGTGCATCCACTGCAGAAATATAACTGTATTATTAGACACCAGAGAGTCCACATCGAAGACAGTCGTTACCACTGAACTCCATGGGAGATACAATTTCACAGATTCAGCAGCTCACAAGATGACTTGATTAATATGAGCATGAGCAAAATGTTCTTCTCCCCTTCTTCTAGAGTGCAAGGCTTCCAGTTGCAGAGCAGCAGGGGAGAGCTCAGAAATGACAGGCAGGTAGAGTGAATTTAGAGCTAATTGCTGCTCCTTCTCATGCCAGTACTCGTGTGGAACTCGACTTCCCTGTGACTCCGGTGCCCCCATTTGCATGATCTGGTTCGCACAAAGGATGAAATTGCAGGGACTAAAGTGAGCAGAGCAAGTCCTAAATTGCCGTGGGCTGGCACAGCTCTGCTGAGGAGGGTGAAGCTGCCTTATAATGGGCCATCGTTTCTAAGGGCAGCTCCCTGATGAAGCATCCAGCTCGTCCGGATCTGTCCTGCTGGCGTTGGTCTGCGTCGCAGTTGCTATCAGAGGTTCATTTACCATGAGTGCAAGCTGGAACATAAGCTGAGGACCAGCAAAAGCTGTGCCTGGTGCGTAGGCTGGCTCTCGTTTGTTCCTGCTGTGGCTTTTCCTAGAAGTCAGCCACCCCAGGACTGCCTGACTACTGAGCCTGAACAAAATCCTCACAGATCCTTGTTAACACTTGCTAGGGAGAAAAACAAGCTGTTTGCACAGGTGGGATTCAAAAAGAAGTGGAAATCACTCATCTTACGGAAAAAAAGGAAAACGACGAACCAACCACAGCTGACATTAAAATGAAGACTGGGGAGTTGTGCAACTTTTTGTGTTTAGTGAAATATTGATGTTTTCTTCTTCTCCTAAGCCTTCTAAGTATTGATGTGCCAGATATCTGATTTAGGTGGAGAGAGTGCAAATCACCAACACCTAAAGAAAATGGAGGGAAGGTAATTAAATGAACTTCTGATGCACAGCAAAACAGGGGGCTTGTGAGCAGTGAGTGACATGGCTGGAAAGGGACTGGGATTTTGCAAGGACATATACTGCAACCTGCCCTCGACAGTCTAGCCAAGGGCATGGACTGAAATTCAGAGCCTGAAATGCCTGCAGCACAGCATTTGCATGAGGCTAGGCTGCTACAACCTTCTTTAAGATGGGGCTTCTTCAAAGAGAGACGTGAACCACAACTCTCATGCGCCCAGGGGTGAATGTTTTCTATTACATAACAGGTCTGTGAAGCCACAGGGAGTATCTTTTACCTATTATTTGTTGTTGTCATTTCAATCCAGGCGTTTCTCTTCTGATGAAAGCTAAAAGACAAAATAAAATTTTTCAAATTAATAAAGCCTATCTCCTCATGTAGCATTTTTCACAAATCTCAAAGACCTGAAAGTGCTACTCCCATTTAATGGACACTGGGAGTAAAGGTGAAGGAGATCAAATGAAATGTCTTGACAACAGAAGAAAGTCTTGCATCATGGGTCTAGTAAAAGGGACAAGGGCACTTATTAAGCCTCAATAAAAAGCAAAGCTTAGGACAATTTTCTGACATATTGGATCCTTCAATGAGGCGTTGCAAAACTAATGTGACCAATGTTCCATGCTAACAAAATATGTTCTGGATTTTTCATCTGACAACATAATTTAAGGATTTCTTAGAATATGGGAAACAAAATGAGGCAGTGCCTTTACGGGAATCATTCCTTTGCAAAAGGCAGCTTGTGCCAGAGGACTGGAAAATTGAAAGTGCCCCAGGGGAGCACGGGAATGGATAAGATCTCTTACACTACCCAGTCAAAATGGAATGCATTAAAAGAAGCATAAATATGAAACTGACAATTTACTGCAAAACTTCAGGTACTTAAGGTACTACTATTGTCAGAAGTACTACTATTAGAAGTCCTGACAAAGAGAGACTATACTAGACACATGGTTTGACTCTTGAAGACATGCATTTGGCAGAATTAGACCATGTACATAGCTGTTTAGGAAGGAAACGTACTGACAGTGTCTACAACAAAATAGGTGGTTTAAGGTAGGATAAATCTGATAAAAACAACTCCTTTTACTATCAGCAATTGTTTCGTTCTTATGGTTGCTAGCGGTTCTTTTGTTGGTTATTTGGTTTTTACTTTGCTTGACTGAGGTTTTGAGGTTTTCATTTGCTGCCCTGGGGGAGCATCAGTTTGAATATCCAGTAGTTAAAGAAATTGGTGGTGTTAAAGTGTTATTAAAGGATGCACTGCCCATCCACTCTGGAGGCTGCTTCCTGGGGAAAAAAAAAAAAGATGCCCTGCAGCTTTGACCTTTGATGCTTGAGAGATCTAGTAAGTTTTTCCACAGTCCTTAATAAATTGATATCATGGGCAAGAAATCTGGAGGTGCAAAGCACAATGCGTGCACAAAGCTCTTTGCATTTCAGTGGTGTGAACCTGGAGTTCATATTGGGATGACATCCCTGTCTGTGGTAAAACTGAGTGTTCAAAATCCTTACCTAGGCAGAACGCACATTGACTTCAGGGGATACTTTTTCCCAGAGAATGGCTGTGTAAAGAAGGCCAGGACTAGTTGTTGTCCCCTGCAGCGATGTTGTTTCTCTGAAGAGACTTTCAGCACCTGTGAGCAGGGATTTATTACTGCTGGTGAATACCAGCACCCAAGTGTTGGTCAGTCTCACCTTGACCTTCAGGAGGCTGTTTCCATCTTTTCTTCATATCAGCTTTGGAGATAAGCAAACAAAGAAACAAAATAAAACAAACAATACATCCTAAAAAAACTAAGGCACAAGCCACAGGCTGGTTTTCTGAGAATTTGATACATTAAAACCTATTTCTTCAGTACCTCCTGAAAGGCAAAGTCTGTGCCAGCACAGTCTGCCCATTTGTTAGCAAACCCATAGTTCAGGAGTATGGGGCTTTGAGCAAAATCTTCAAACACAGACCCACCGTGGGGATTTGAGGGGAAAGGAACAGCCAGTAACTCACCAGTAATAATGTTGTTGTCACTCTCTCACATCATCTCCAGTTTCTCTTCTCACTGGTGGAACTGGGCAGCAGAAGGTCCTTAGCCCAAACCAAATGAAAGCCCCTCCCTGTACCACCATTGCAATGGGCCCTGGGTTGAAATTGTCCCTCAAGAGAGGCACCAGCCAGCTGGAAGCACGTTTGCCAACAGTGCAATTGATCTTCAGCTGCCTTTAGCCTAAAGAAACTTTCAGACATCTAAAATTGCATCTGATTTCATAACAGACTCCTCTGCAATCCCCACCACTTTGCCTGCTCTCAACCCTGCCCAGAAAAACCCAAAACCTAAACCAAAAAAAGTCCACCCAAACCCACTCATGGTGAAGAATGAAGTGGATCAGAAGAATAAGCTGGTTTGACACCTCCTCCTGCAAGTCCTGCCAGCCAAATCCTGCAACAGCCTTGCTCTACAGCACCCTGTAAGCAGGATCTGCAACTAAGGCAGGGGAGAGAGAAAAGGTGGAGGAGGGAGGGGGGAAGGCACAGAGGCTGCTCACATAGAAAGCCAGGGCTATTCCTGCTGCCCACCCTGGAGACACCACCTTTGCATCAGGTAGGAGTATCAGAGGGAAAATCTGGCTTTCTGGATTTAACAAGCTCACTTTTCCTTTAATTGGGGCCCTCAGGCACTTCTGTAGTCCACCTAATGGCACTAATCATTAATGAATCAGCTTGATGAATAGAAAGGCTGAACTGTTCTCTCTCTCCTTAGGTTGTCAGCCCTTTGCAGAACTTACAGAGTTTCACTGGGCAGGACAGCAGCTGCCACAGATTTTAAAAGGACCCTGGAGTGGAAGAGGGCTGGAAGAGCCACTGATCCATTCATCCCCAGACTGTGCAAATGAGCCAAGGACCAACAGTAACTGGCTACTTTCTCTGAGTTGTTGATATAGCCACCAAAAAATCCTGTCAGAAATGGATACTGAACCTTACTTTCATGCCGTGCCTCCCTGCTCTCTCCATAGGCACCAACCAGTTTGCTCCTACTATGACTCAAATAGATTTTTCCTCAGTTTTGTGTGTCCTGGCTCAAGCTTTTGCTCCCAGCACAGGCCCACTTCATCTCCCTGTTACAGCCTTTGAACAGATGGGGAAAGGCCTTTTTTTTTTTTTTTTTTTTTTTTTTCCCCTTCTTCCTTAAAGCAAAAAATAATCAACTGCCACCACCTCAGCTCAGTGCTGGCCGGGTCTCGCCGTGTCGGAGGGCAGCCTGAGCCGGGACAAGGTGCAGCCCTCGCTGCGGGGCTCAGCCAGGCTGCTAAAAGGGGGAGGGAGGCAGCAGGAGAGCAGCCGCAGGCCAAGCGCGGGTGCATCCAGCGCTGCCGGGGAAGAAGGAGCCAGCGCTCTGCAGCCCTCCGGGGACTGCGGGGCTGCGGTTGCTCAGTCGGAGCTGGAGATAGGAATTAGGGCAGGCAGAGCCGCAATGGCTGCAAACCTTCCTGATTATCCAGCCAGCTAGAAATGCACTGGCATGTCTTTTGTTTCAGCTGCGGGTTTTTTCCCTGTTGATCTGCGTTTATGCCTTTTTTTTTTTTTTTTCCCCTTCATGCGTGCGTG
>WBMY01016111.1:130877-248195 GCA_013397315.1 Donacobius atricapilla
GCCACTTCTCCCCTCCTGTTTTTTTTTTTTTTTTTTTAAATCTTCTTAATTTTTCTCCCCCCCTCTTCTTTCTTTGGTACCCAAACTGCTGCAGAGGTTTTCTGGAGAGGAGTGTGACCGAGCAAAAGGATCTCTAAATAGCATTGCCGAGCCTTTTTTTTTTTTTTTTTTTTTAAATTGCATCAGAATTCCTTCGCAGAAAATATTTTCAGAGAGCTCTTCACACCTGACAGTCTAGAAAATAAAAGACGTGCTTTAATCCCCTTTCCTTAAAACCCAGTTTTGGATCATGCTCCGGAATTTACATATCCAGTAGATAGTCTTTAAAATTTGCCTATATAGGACCAAAGTAGTCATTAACTTGGAGATTGTTTAATGTCCGTAACTAAAATAAATTCAGGAAAGAAACGTATAAAATGAACCCGAGAGCAAACCAACAAAAGCAACCAACGAAAACCCCAAGATATTGAACAAAACCAGCAACAAGCACACAAAATACACACCGGCATGGAAAGAAACCTGTTCTATTTTAAGTAGCAGCATATATAGATTTTTTTTGGACCTGCTCGATTTTTGACAGGTCTTCTCCAAGCACAAAATTAACGACTGGGCGGTGGGACTCAGTGATTTTTTAGAAGTAATTTTTATTTGTTTAATCGCCACATTCGAGTTGATAATTTCTTCTAATTTAGTGATGGGTTTTCTTTGGTTTTAAGGTGCTCTGCAAATGGGAAAACGTTCTGGTTCCCAAAGGGAGACCTTCGCTTGCCCCCCTGATTTTCTGCAAAAAAACTTTCCAACTAGATCCCTCGCAAGACATTTTGTGCCGGCTCTTATTTCTCTGTCCCTCGGGGAGAGGAGGAGAATTTCTTAGCACAGAAGCCACCAAATTGTGAGTGGAAGGGAACGAAGGGGATATCCGAAAACCAGATACAAAAGCAGCCATTCGTGGGGACCGAGAGAAAAGGAGGGAAAAGAAGAAGAGGCGGAGGGGAAATAAAAAGCGAAGTATGAGTGAGCACGCACCGCTTTAGGAAAACGAAAACCAGAAGTGGTTTACGAGAAATCAGAAACCGGCTCCCTTTCCTGCGGGCTCCCCTGCCTTGCCAGCGTGCCGGAACGCGAAGCTGCCGCGGCGAAGGGAGCGCGGGGAGCGGAGCTCGGGGTCCCGCCGCCGCCGCCCCGCACCGCGCGGGTTATCCCGACGCTCCGCTCCTGCATGCATCAGCCCGGCTGGGGTGCGCGCAACTTGACACGGAATTTGGCAGTCCACTTACCTATCTGTACAGCAAGGATCAGAGAAATATAACTGCCGTTCAACTTAAGTCCCATCCTACATTTAGTAAAACCATTTGCGGCTGCAGATCTTTAAATAGTTACTTTGGAGAACGTGGGGGAAAGCTGAAAAATAGACATTGCCAACAAGTTCCGAGCAGCGGAGGACTTTGCAGACAAGGGGGGGAGACAAGAGGAGAAGGAGAGGAAGAGGGAGGCAGCGGGAGAGGGCGAGGAAGGCTGGCTGGGAATGGTTCGCTCCATTAGGAGGGGGCGGAGGAAGTACAGCCTCACGCCCACCACCGGCCCTGACGTGGGGGGATGACACCGACCGGGTTCTTTTCCCCCCTTCTTATATAGATATATATATATTTTAATAAATGTGCACCTTGGAAGAGGAGCGCCATTTANGGGGGGAGCGGGCAAGGAGGGGGGCTGCTCTCTCCCGGCCTTCTTTTGCTGGTGCTCAATCCCGGCGGCAGCAGCCCGGCGGTGACGCCGCGGAGGGTGGCGCGGAGAAAGGGGTCACGCCTGGGGCAGCCCCGGGCAGTCGCGGTGGGGCTGCCCTGCGGCTGGGACCACGGCGCCAGCCATCGCACCCCATCCCCTGCGGACAGGCTACAGGTGTGATGGGGCTGGGTGGAGGGCGTGGAGCCGTCCGAGGCTCCGGTGAGCCCTGCCGGGGATAAGGCTTGTTCTGGGGCACTCCGTCACCCAGGTACCCTCCCGGGACCGTCCTCAAGGCCATCCCCTCCAGCAGCACGAGAGGGACCTCAAGGTGCCAGCATGGGCTTCTCCCGGCGCAAAGTAATCAGACAAAACCCCTACAGACTTCCCCGTGGCTCTTTCACTGCCCAGTTTTCTCCCCCACCCAGCTCAGCCCTGACCTTCACCACCCATCTGTAGCATCTCCAGGAGCCAAAGGGGGGCTCGTCGGAATGAAAACTACTGTTGGCTTCCATTCCTCCCAGTTCTCTCCAGTCTGCAGTCCTACTGTGCTGGCTTTGCTGCAGGGTCCTGGACCAGCTACCAGTCTCTCTCTTTTACAGACCACTCGTGTCAATATTCAGACCCGAATGACAGAGAGACAACAGCTGCCAGGCTGGGTACCCACAACTCCCATGGGCTGCAAATGCCTGAAGCCCACCTGGCAAGGAGAGGGATTGCAGGGCGTTAAATGACAGTGCAACTAGGAGTAAAGAAACTGGAGGGCAAGAAGGAAAGCTTCCTTGCTGAGGGCTCCATTCACAAAATAGTGCTGATGAATGCCGCTGACTCTTCAGGTCTACCTAATGTGTGCAGTGGCAGTCTGCATTTGTGTCCCCTCAAAGCCATCATGAACCCCCAAGCTCTGTTTCTTCAACTCAAAGGCAAGGGTAATTTTGGGTAACTATGCCAGGCATCAGCTGGGCCCTGCAGATGAAAAACTCTGGCTTGCCACCTCTGTGCCTTCCCATAATTTCTTTTTGTTCCACCTTTTCTTCCTATTTATAGATTTTCACTATAGACAGGGAGAAGAATTAGAGGACGGAGCTGGCTGAAAACTAATCTGAAAAATTAAAAAAAAAAAAAGGGTTCATTTTCAGCCAGCTCTCAGAGCCAGCTCAGCATGTGGGCACGTGGTAGTGAATGAAGTGCAAGGCACAGGGCCGTGGGGCTGTGTCCCCTGGCAGCTTGCCCTTCCATTCACTCCACCATAAAGCTGCAGCCCTGAGTAGGGCTGTCTTTTACACCCTCCTGAAGACGTTGACAGGGTCAAGGAGGTGAAGGCTAAGCTTTGCACTGTGCCCAAAGTTCTCCTTCAAAGCAGCAAAAGTTTTAAGATGAAGCTAAGGCAAGACAGTTTTATCCAGCTCTTTGCTGCTGTGGTGATGAGGGATTTTCACCATAACGCATAAGAGAGATTGAAGCAGTTATGAAAATGTGGAGCCCTGTTCTTCTCCCCAGAGGGATGAGTTAGATAGCCCAAACAACCTTTTATATATCACAGTTGGTGCATTATCAACATAAAAAAGGAAGAGGATGAAAAGAATGTGGCTTGAGGTACATGGGTATAAACACTGAACTTACCAGTTCTTGGCAGCTTGGCGACTTATGGCTGTGTTTGCTGTTAAGAAGGACAGGGCACCTTTGCAGGAACACCACATTGTGGAGGCTGCAGCAAGAGGAATTTTTCATTTCAGTTCTCTGCCCTTCTGATAATGTATTGGTTTGTATTGGTTTCTTATTTCTTATTTTCTTATTGATTTATATACACATCTGCTATGGTTTTGTCTCCCTTTTTTTTTTTTTTTTTTGGTTTTGTTTTGTTTTGTTTCTTTTGTTTCCTGAGGACAGAGAAGCTATACCTTCAGGTTAAAGGCTGGGCTGGCTCCAAGAGGCTTGGGTTGAATATTACACTCTGCAAATCTGCTTTGGAATGAATTTTGGGGCAGTTTCCAATGCACAATCAGGAAGAGTTTAATATCTGGCTTTTGATATGTCCATCACCGCTGAAATGACTGTAGCCTCTGGCAATCTGGCCACAAATCTCATAAGAACAGGCATTTCTAGGGGATTTCTGGCCAAGCAACAACAAAAAGAGATCTCACAGCTAGAGGCATCAATTACAGAGGAGAGAAGGATCTGGCCAAATTCCTTTAAATGTTCTTGACTTTTGGGGCAGTCCAGATCTGTCTGAAATTTAAGCCTGACTCCAGTCTTACCACCTTCCCTGCCCCAGGAAGGGGCCCACTGCACTATAGATTCTGAACAAAAGCCAGCGGTTTCTGCCCATCTCAAATAGCAGCACTCTCAGCTCTATTGGAGCCGGGGAGCAGGATGAAGTGGGGACAGTCGTTTGTCAGACTGTCCTTTTTTTTTGTTGTTGTTTTTTTCCCCAACCTGGTATTAGAAGGTGTCATGTTTTAGAAGGTGCTTGAATATCAGCCCGTCTCTGAGAGACATCAGTCTGTGATTAAGGAGTGGAATGTCTGACGGTGCCTTGCTCAGTTCCTGTTAGGCCAATTTGCTCATCAGCACGACTTTGTCCTTGTTTTTAAGAAGAAGCTCTCCACCCTGGCAGCAGTAGCTTCATGCTCCTCTTGTTAGGGTTGGCTGCCGTGTCACGCCGTGGCGGTGTGTGCCGCTGCCGTGGCGGAGGCAGACGGACAGAGCCCACGGCTGCTGGCCAGATATAGCTCTGCCAGAGATAGCGATGGGCACGGCGTGGGCTGCTCCGTGTGCCCAGGGGGCTGCCTGGATATTTGGGTGGGCAGCTCTGCACTGTTGCTGCCGGGCACAGAGCAGTGCGCTGGGCAGATGATTTAATTCCAGCTTAGCTCCATTGAAATCATCTACCACAAGGGGACCCACCACGTTTAGAGGATGTGTTTTCTCATTTAGTTTTTGGCTTGCTGACTGTCATGGCTGAAACTCAAAAGAGGCAGCCGGCTTAAGGTAACAGAGAGATGCTTTCCCCAGCAAAGCTGTCTGTATCCCCACAAATTCTTTTTCCCTTCATCCCTTTTTTAAAATGCAAAATATTTCTTCAAACAGCTCACACCATGGGCTTTTTATTTCATGTTTTCAGGCTAGTAATAGGGATAAAATCTAAATCTTTGGTGCTGTCAGTCAGAGACTGATATATTCTAAGCGTCGTCTCAGGTTGAAGGGGAGGGTCCTGTGATCACGGTGATATTTAAGAAGTCCCTCCCATGGGTGTTGAGCAATGTATTCACTGTTAGCTCATCCTGCAGTACCGCCGCCTCTACCAGGAGGTGACCGCTTGCTTTTTCTCTCCCTTACTGTCAGCCAGAGACCTGGCCTTGGAGAAGCTGATGGAAACAGGAGCCAGTGGCTTGCGCCTCTGCACCCTCCTGCCTCGCTGGTCTCCTGAGAAGGAGGGATGGAATGACTGACAGCCTTACAGTCCTGCAGAGGTGGCTGTCCTTGCTCCTGCTGTGGCTCCCAGTCCTCAGCTGCTACCTTCCCCAGAGCAAGGTGGCCAGCCAGAAAAATACATGCAAGAATCACACCTAGCTGATAAATGAACAGCTGTTCAAAGCATGATCCTCCAAGATTATATTTAAGCAGAAAAATTATGAGAACACACTGAAAATGTGACAGGTAGGATTGAAGAAATACCTTTCACTAACAGCCAGACTAGTTCTGAAGGGGGTTTTGGGTGGTTTTGTTCATTAGACACCTGGCTTCATTACTGGCTGGATGTGTCTGACTTTGGCTAAGCATAAAGAATTAAAGTTATGTACCAGAATCTGCCCCACATCTCTCTACTAATTAGTGCTAAAATGGCACTTATCATTCACCACGAAAATCATTGTCATTTCATACATGGGAACATATATTTCTGAAATGTAAACTGTTGCTCTGGTTTCAAATACAGATTTGGGAAAGAAAAAAGTACATGGCTGAGTGGAGGTAAAAGGGATTTTATTGCTTGATACCAAATCTTAAAAAAAAAAAAAAAGAAGAAAAATGCCATTTAAGGTATTTGTAACACATTTGAAACGTTAAAAAATGATCTGATATAAACTTAGAAAGTGATTAGAATAATGGAAACTTCAGGCCTAGCTTTTGTGATTTTCAAAGGGGAATACCAGAATGCCAGACTCCTCCTGTACGTTCATTTGAAAAGCTCAGTCTCTGTGTTCATTCTTCAGTACTTTCTTTCTTTCAAAAAGCAGTCCTCAAAAACCAAGGCATCACTTGACCATGATCAGCTTGTGCCAGCCAATCCAGTAAGGAAAGTGCTATCTATTACAGAAAGAGCAGTGTTTGCATTTAACTGCGCTCCTCCGGGATATATTTTTGGGAGGGTGCCTCTGCGTGCACTCAAAACGCTGCTTATGAGCATGACCCCTTTCTATTGGATTGTGGCACTGGCTCTGCTGCTGAGCCCAGGCGGGCTGAGGGGAGGCATGCGAGCTTGCGCTTCCCTAGCCAGATGGAGTTCACACCCACTACAATTATGTTTGCAACACATGATTCGCTTAAGGTGCCTGTGGATGTTTCAAAAGAGTGGGGTGGTTTCAGTAAAGCAGTCTCAGAAGAAAAGCAGTATCAGCTCTTGGCATCTTTACAACTGAAATTTTCCTTCAAGAAGCAGAAGCCAGAAGCCAGTCTTTGGGGTTTTTTCACTTTGATGGCAAATGTAATGAACTTCTGATTATAGGCTAGAGGGAGGTATATAGGCTTGGAAAATGGCTGTGTAAAGGCCTGTATGCATGGATTTCCTGGCATCCAGAATTACTATTGTCATAGAACATGGAACCACAGGACTACTCAGGTTGGAAGAGACCTCCAGAGATCATCTGGTCCAACCTTAGTTGGAAAAGAGAATCTAGATGAGATTATCTAACACCCTGTCCAGTTGTGTCCTGGAAACCTCCAATGCTGGGGAGTCCAGCCCATCCTTTTGGAGGTTGTTCCAGTGACTGCTTCCTTATGGTGACATCCACACCATGTAAGGAATCAGAAGGTTTGTGATGAGCTGTAGGTAACATGCCAGAGCTGTTGTTCACTCTCTGACATCCATAACAGGCACCTTGGCCCAGATACTTGCCATCCTGAGTGCCTGGTAATAACCTTGAATGTAGTCCCATGGCATTAAGATAATTTCAGCTTCTCTGGTTACAAATGCCAATGACCAAATTCTGGATCTTGGCTCAGAAGCAAACTTTAGTTCCGGAGTAAACAGTGCCATTGCCAGAACAAAAACTGGCTGCATAAAGTCTATATCCTCAATATCTATCAATAACTAGTATTAAAATTTGCTGACACATGAACATTTCGTGCTTCCATGGACATTGGCAGAACAACTTCTATTGACCACAGTGAGATGGGATGTACCTCAGTGGGGTGATATTCTGATTCATGTGTTTCTGCCATTGATTTATAGAGTATCTACTGCCACAGCAGCTATTAACCTTCAGTTGCAGTAGGACTTCAACAACTGAAATACCACTCTGAGTTTTCTTTGTAACAGTCAATATGATTTGTTCTAGAAAAAACCCATAAACAAATATTTAAAGAACCAACCTTATCAGATTTCCAGCTATCATAGGAAGATATTGCTTCAACATTTTTCTTCATCAGTCCTTAGTCATGAAAACCAAAATTTCAGGGGAACTTGGGGCTTTAGGGAGCAGGAAACCAATGTGTTAATTAATTGTGGACTGATGAGAACATTGCTAGGACAGATGTTCAGCCACTCACATGGGCATTGCAAGTACTTCAAGTGAGATCTCACTTTCTTAGGAAGGATGAAATCTGGGAGGAAGAATGTATACAAAGGTGAAAAGAGCTCTGTGACAAGGAAACACATTATGGATTTGTACATGCATCAGCAGTCTGATTTGCAAAGATACTGAGAACAGGCAACTACTTCATCCCCCTTCTCTACTATTAGCTTCAGGAATGTATTTATGACACTAGAAGTTGGAAAAGGTCTGAGATAAGTCCTGTGAATCTGAGTAGAAAGCTTCTTCCTGATGGGAACGGCAAACTGATTTCACAAAGGCATGACTTGAGCAGAGAGGTATACATTCATTAACAAACATCCTTCTTCAGAACCTGCGTTTGGGCCACATTTGTTTTATGCATGCCCCAGTTGGCACAATTAGCTCAAATATCAGTGTCATGTGTCAGGTGCCGTGCAGGAGATTGCAGCTGGAAAGGTCAAGAGCAGTCCACAGCTGCTGTTCATAAGTGTGTGAGAGCACCAGACAGCCAGCAACCTCCTTGAGGACTTGTCTTGCTTCTGATCATGATCTAGCAGTGCAATAAAGAAGCTGGAAAGAGATGTGCAATGCATCACTTATCCATTACCATTAGCTTACATGCATCCAGGACCTAAAACCATCTTTGTGAGCACCAAAGACCTTTGCCTAGTAACATTAAGGAGTTACTTCTCTTTCTCATGTTGTTCTTTGCCTGTGACATCCCTGATCATTCTCATCTTTGGGTTTTGTAATGAACTGTTCACTCTGCTAGACCCTAATAATTTGGGGACTGAGCCCCAAGGGCCTTGAACAAGCCCCTCAAGGTGGGGAGCAGGCAGTAGCCATTAAAGGCAGGCTGGGAAGAGGAAGGCTGCTGTAGTTTGTCTGTCCTGTCACTAGAGTGAGACATGCTCACAAGCATCCTGGTCTCCTCTTTTGGGAGGTGCTGAGCAGGCCTGTGGGGTGCTGGTGCTGGCACTGAGGAGGCACCTTGCATCATGGTAGACCTTGGCATCCTCAGAAGGCTGGGGCTTGGAATTAGAAACTCTTCAGGTTATCCATTCTACTGCACAGCCTTTTTTTTTTTTTACAACTGCCTCAGAATAGTGAAAGCGAGAGAGTGGGAGGGCCCATAAAAATTCTTTGTCATGACCTCTTTATAGCCCCTGATTCCAGGGCTGATCTGAGCTGTAGTCCAACAGAATCCTCAGAATCTTTCTATTGACTTCCCACAGTCTTTGAACAGGACCATCACACTGCTCAGCCTGAGCAAGACCAAGCAGTAGGATAGGTATTGCAGATATTTCTCATGCAGGCAACGAGGAGAGCAAACTTTTTATGAAGGGCAAAAAGACAGCAGTAGTTCTGACAGCTAAATAAAATTACTCATTGAGGAAACTGCCCTCTCTCCCCTTCTGTAAAATGCCCACCTGAAGACCCGTGATTCATGACAATGTATTTCAGAGGGTCCCGTAAGGACTTTTTTTTCTTTCCCCCATTTTTCCTTTTCTCAGAGTGTGATGCCCTGCCAGTGAGTGACTTGTGCAGTCCAGACGGAGAAAGCAAGCTGTTAAAAGGTAGTGATTGCAGCACTGATCTCTTGCAGGCTCTGCAGTGTGAGGAGGTGGTTCTGAATCACAATGAACTTAATTGAACAAGAAATGGCATTGATTTTTCCTTTTCAGCCCTCCCCATTGCTCACAGCAAAGGTGCACTGAACCCTCTGCCCATGCCAAGCAGCAGAATTGCACAGCACAGTAGAATGGAGATTTTTTACTTTTGTCCTATAATTAGCATGTATTTATTTTTAAATAGGGTAAAAACCAAAGCTCTCTAGGCTTTGAATTGTCATCAGGGAAAAGCATTGCTGGTGCAGTATGAATTTCAGGAGCCCGAGAAAGCGGGTTATGTGAGCAGCCATAGCTTGCTCCACACTCCCCTGGCTAGGAAATAATGTTTCTCTTGAGTCCATCTGATTGTTGAAAGAACAAGAATGACACAAGTACCAAGCTGCTGAAGGGCCCCTAAAAGGTCATTTTTATTATTTTTTAACTTGGACAAGTGAAGGTACATAAGCTGCCTCCAATCTGCAGGGAAACAAGGAAGAAAAGGATCCCATACTCTAATTATTGAATCGTTATTTTTTGCCCAGTTAAGCTTATTAACACGTAATTACATGTTTGAACAGCTAGTGACTTCCTACAGAAGATGTTAAACTCATCAGTGAATATCCCCAGGTGTTTACACTTAGAAGTGCATGAGGTGCCTGTGAATTTTTTATCTCTCCAGCTAATTTTCCCAAAATGTAAAAAAAAAAAAAAAAAAAAAAAGTATTTGGGAAATTCACTAGCAAACTCACTCTAGCAGCCTTAGTGCCCAGATCTCAGCTCTGGTGCCATAATTGGGTTCCCTGCCCTGCACAGCTTGTTTTCTTCTTGAGGGGAATTCTCCAGTCAAGAATTCCCCTCAAGAAAATTCTGCCAGGTTGGGCAGGGGAAGGAAGAACAGCTAAAGGAAAATTAGGTTCATGGTGCTAGGAAGATCAGTGGATGCCAAGTATCACAGTGAGATCAGCTTCTACCCTTAATAAATGCATGTTCCCAGTAGCAGGTACTGAACAGCAGATCAGTTTGATTAGATGTTGGAAATGGGAGGAGAGGACAAGCCCCACCATGCTGTCGATCCTGGCTGCCAGCACAGTGTTTTGGGGCTGTGAGCAGCCTAAATGCTGGGGCTGCTCTCAAGAACGGTCTGCTGCTGAGTCAGCACAACACCCCCCTCCTGCCTGCCTCCTGCCCCTTGCTATTTTCATTACCTTCTGAGGAGTGAGATTAAATGGATAGTTAGCATGTACAGGTTTCATAGAAAAGTTCAGTCATTGCCTGTGATAAGAGCAGGATCAGACTCTTCTAGGGTTAATACAATTCCTGAAAGTGCTGAACATTGAGCAAGAACTGAAGCAGTGTGCTGTATTAAGACACGTATAACAAAGTTACTGGCATCCAAGAACTCTAATGGGGAAAACAGCACCAAGAATTGCTGTTACCGAAAGGAGAAACTACACTGAGTAGTCTCAGAAATTGAACTGAAGGAAATACCAGTATTTTGTGTTTGCATACCGATGAACTGCTTAGGCAAGCCTTCAACAGACCTTTCCTGCTCCAGCTAAGCATTCATGCTTTGCAAACTCACCTCCAAGCTTGGCAGAGAAGGCCACGGATTTCACCTCCTCCAAGCCTTCACCAAGGTCACAAGAGGCTGGTTTTGCCATTGTAGGAAAACAGGTGGTATTTCTGCTCTCCGGGAGAAGTGTCTAATCAGTTGCATAAGCTGAAGAAGCCAGACAAGACCAAAAGCACCAAGGCAACACAAAGTGTTGGGAAGAGCTGAATGGGCTTCTCTGCGCAAGCAAAAGCAGAGCCATTGGCCACAGCTCATAGCAGTGGTTGTGGCTGGGCATATCTTTTTTCAGCAAGAAATAGAAAAGGGAAGGTCTTCATGCCATCAGGTAAGGGCTATTGCAGGCTCCCCAGCCCATTCCCACAGCTAATGCCCTCACCCTCGTCTCCCAGTGATAAGTTGCTGAGAGATCGGAGGTTGGATGTGATCACCTGGGAAGTGTCTCACATCAGTCAGCACTGAGTGCACTTGAGGATAAAGCTGCACCATTCATCACAAATGTGAGGCAGCTGTTCAACAGCTACAGCTGTATTGGGTTTGGATTCTAATGTTCTCCAACAGAAAGTCTTGAAACAGAACGAAAGTATCAGGAAAAATGATAGGAGCCTAGTGGTCTGATAGTCTATAGATGCAATACAGCAAGACTGTGAGGTATAGAGTTTAAAACCTAAAATATTTCATATATTAAGAATATTCCAATGATTCCATTGGGAGGATTACACCTAGTTTTACACCTAGCTAAGCCTCCTTTTCCTAACTTTCTGAAAAAAAGCTGCTTTCTGCTCACAATTTTTCAATTATTTTCTCTAGCCAGAGAAGGATTTTTGTGTGTGTAAAGTCTGAGGTTAATCTCACAAGGATTCTTAGAGAGATGAGCCTCTACATTGGGACTGGGCTTTCTTGTTGGTACAGCATTTTCAGTTAGGGAGATTTTTAAATTTTATTTTTAAACACCCTATCTCTAAACTTGAGGTATGGAAGCATTTAATGTGACTATTTAGCTTTCTTATCTGAAAAATTATTCTCCTATAAATATTTTAACAAGGACACTATTTGAAGAATTCTGCAGAGCAATTGTTTTAACACATGCCTCTGACTTTAATCTGCTTCATGCCAGCAACAACCTATGAACTTATTTAAAGAAAAAGTCACCTACCTGCATAAGGTGCCGTGCTTTTACAAGCAAAGCAAACTGGGAAACCCTATTCTGTCCCTACAAGAATTTTATGAGTGAGAAGACAACCTTAGAAAAACTAGAGAAAATTGGGTAAGCATCTTAAAACCTCCCAGAAGATCTTTATTTGTTCCTTTCTTTCACTAATTTCTGCAGTTTAGCGCCAGTTTAACAGGTTGCGGGATATGCTCGTGTGGCTGCTGCTGCTGAATGTGGTGGTACAGGTAGGCTCTGATGGCTGGTGTGTGTCCAGTGAGGGGCTGTGTCAGATGTGGGGCACAGGGGATGTGCTGGTGGTTTCAGGGTTGCTGATGATGGGATGGTGACAGCCAGCAAGGGCTGCTGGGGCTCTTATCATCAGCAGCTTGTTGTGAGGCCCAGTGGCAGATGCAGCCAGCCTCCTCCCTCCCACCTTGTGAATAGACAACAGAGGAAATGGCTTTGTCTGCTCTCTGTGGATGACTAAGGAAACACTTGGTCCCATCAATCTTGTGAGGAACATTAGGTGTGTCTTGGTGCTTCTGGGACATGGCTGAGAAGGGGAGTTGACCTTTCTGCTGCTTTGGACAGTCAACTTAACCTTCATGCTGGACTTCCTAGTTCACAAATAACATTTAATTACATATTTTATGTAATAAGTTTTGTAGTTTATCTACTACTTATCCAAATAATTTAGTTGTAAATTCTATTGATTAGCATGCCTTTTGCTAGAAGCCTTTGATGCAGGCACAGTCTGGGCACTATTAGCACCAGCATCACCCTACAGCTTGTTTCACCTCAGTGTCTGCCCAGGTGACCACACTCCTACCAGCTCTGGTGAGACTCACGTCTGGCATTGCAAGTACATTTGGGCTCAAAAGCTATAACTTGTAGGAGGTTTTCAGGCTCTGTCCAAGCAAAGGAGAACCAGGTAACATGAAAACCTAGCTGGACTTTTCTTCTCGGAGTTCAGTTGTTGTCTAACTGGCAGCAAGTCACACCAGTATCTCCAGGTGTTAAATTACTTTATTCTTCACTGCTTATTTTGGTGGGCAGGAAAGATTTCTCTTTCACATCAGTGGGACTAAAGTGCAGCACAGTGAAGTGGAAGATAAATCTGAAGTACTATCAGAGTTCTCAAATCCTAGCTCATGGTCTGCTCACTGGGGATTTCCCTAGCTCTGCAGCTGGCCTACATTTAACCTTGTATTTCTTGCCCTTGCAACTCCTGAGCTTTAAACAAAACAGATCTCACTGGATATAATCCTGGTTCTTTCTGTTACTTTCTTCATCCCCAATTCCTGATTGTTAGAAGAATGGTTGATGGAGCTGGTTGTTTCTTTCATGTGATCCAACAGATCCATCTATCATGGAAATGTGTCTTGTTTTCCCTCATATGGTAAGAATCCACCAACAGGAAATAATGTTTCTGTTTTATTGCCTTATGTTATTTGTTTGTTTGTTTCCACTCAGAAATTTTCTTTAAAATAAAGTTTTTTCTTACTTATGCCTCTTTGTCTCCTGTGGTTTGCTTCCAACATTTATGATGTTCTCTTCCTGTTTCCTTACTGCTTCTGTTCACAGACATGTATTTAATCCAAACTCATTTTTAAAACATTGCCAGTCACACCATGTGACTTTTCATTGGTCCCAGTGTCCTGTGTGTATTTTGGGTGACGCTCCAGGCTATTTCAGGTCTCTGTCTCCAAGACATAGCTTAAACTCTGTTCTGGTAAGCCCAGTGTGACTTTCAGGCCAAGAGGTTCCAATCTCACATCAATCATAGTGATGTTATTTAAATTTGTATGGTTGAAAACTATGATTCTACTTATGATTTATTAATCAGTTTTTAGCATTTACAGGTTTTTAAGGAGCCATCTTCAGCTTCACTCAATGTATTACGCTTCTTTATGGCAGCAGCTGCTACCTGTCAAAGGTCCCTCATATCCTTTCACATGTGAATGGGACAGAACAGGGCATCTACTACCATTACCAGGGATCCATGTTGTATCTCTCTCCATCCTGGACTACATTTGATGAAAAGGTCCCCTGATAGCTCATAGAATTATTTAATCAGAGAATATCCCGGGTGGAAGGTCCTGCACTGGGGTCAGAGCAATTCCAACCACTAACAGAATGTATTCAGAAAAACTCTTAGTAAGAGAAGGACTTGGATGTGTTGGTGAATAAGAAGTTTGACATCAACCTGATTGCACGCTTGTAATTCAGAAAGCTAATCATATCCTGGGAGGGGATTCTGCACCTCTACGCTGCTCTGGTGACACCCCACCTGGCGTGCTGCATTCAGCTCTGAGGCCCTCATTATAAAGTCATGGACCTGTTGGAGAGAGACCAGAGGAGGGCTGGGAAGGTGCTCAGAGGGCTGCAGCATCTCTCCTATGAAGACAGGCTGAGGAAGCTGAGGTTGTTCAGCCTGGAGAAGGCCCAGCAAAGACCTTACAGCACCTTGCAGTACCTCAGGTGGGTCTGCAAGAGAGCTGGAGAGGGACTTTTTACAAGGTCAGGTAGTCATAGGACAAGAGAGAAAGACTTCAAACAGAAAGAGGATAGGCTTATATGAGATATTAGGAAGAAATTCTTTACTGTGATGGTGGTGAGGCACTGGAACAGGTTGCCCAGAGAAGTTATGGCTGCCCCATCCCTGGAAGTGTTCAAGCCCAGGCTGTATGGGGCTTTGAGCAGCCTTCCTTAGCTATATAGTGGAAGGTGTCCCTGCCAATGGCAGGGGGATTGTAAGGAGGGGATCTTTAAGGTCCCTTCCTGCCCAATCCATTCTATGAAATGATTCTATGATCCCGAGTTAGAATGAACCCACAAAGATCATCAAAGTCCAACTTCTGGCCCTGATCAGGACACCTCAAGCATCACACACTGTGCCTGAAAGTGCTGTCCAAACACTTTTTGAATTCTGTCAGGCTTGGGGCTGTGACCACTTCCCTGGGGAGCATGTTCCAGCGCCCAACCACCCAAACCTATTAGGTGTTCTAATATCCCAACCTAAACTTTCCCTGACACAATTTAAGGACATTCCCTTGAGTCCTGTCAGTGGTCACCAAAGACAAGAGTTCAGTACCTGCCCCTCCTCTTCCCATCACATGAAAGTCATAATGAGGTCTCCTCTCAGTCTCCTGCTCTCCAGGCTGAACAAGCCAAGTGATCTCAGCTGCTCCTCATCTGACTTCTCTTCAAGGTCCTTCACCATCCTTGTGGCCCTCCTTGGGAGGCTCTAATAACTTTAGATACTTCTTATATGGTAGCATCCAAACCAGCCCCCAGCACTCAAGGTGAGGCTGCCCCAGAGCAGAGCAGATCAGGACAATCCCTCCCTTGCCTGCCTGGCCATGCTGTGCCTGATGCCCCCAGGACAGGCTTGGCCCTCCTGGCTGCCAGGGCACTACTGACTGGTGTGCGACTTGCCACTGACCAGGACCCCCAGGTCCCTTTCCGTGGGGCTGCTCTCCAGCCTCTCATTCCCCAGTCTGTCTGTACCTCCAGGGCTGTCCTGTCTCAGACACGGAATCCAGCACTTTCCCTTGTTTAATTTCATACGGTTGGGGATTGCCCATGTCTCTGATTTGTCAAGGTCTCTCTAAGGGGCCACTCTGCCTTCAAGGAAGTGAACAGCTCCTCTCAAAATAGCATCATCAGCAAACTTACTCAGTATACCTTTGATTCTATGTCCAAGTCCTTTATGAAGATGTTGAAGAGCCCTGGCCCTAAATAGAGCCGTGCAGAGCCCCACTAGTGACAAGTTGCTAGCCTGATATCACCCCATTCACTATAAACCTTTGTTCCCTACCTGTCAGCCATTTTTTTTTCCCAACAGAATCCTGCTGTAGATCTGAAAGGGTCACACAGGAAGGACAGTAGAGAGAGCAGCAGAGTGTTCACTTCATTATAGGAAAGGTCAAACAATTAATGTAATGAGCTCCACAAACTGTATAAGGGTGCAGATCATCAGTGCACAGACTTAAAAGACAGCATTGTAGCAAATTCCAGAAGCAGTTTCACTAACTTAAGAAAATTCTGAGTGTATGATGGCACTTGTCACAAGAGGCAAAAAAACCCTCAACAAACTCAAAACAAACATCTCCCCTGTGAATCCTGTTCCAGGTCCTTGACTGTAGAGGAATGCTAGGCACAGAACTATTAGTATTATTAGCTTGAAATTGCATCTTGAGAATGTGACTGAACTTGGAAAGCTGGAGAGAAGAATTCCACTGAGGAGCCACAGAGCTGGTGGGGGACATAAAACTGTTCATTATTCTTCAGGTCTGGGGAAAATTACAGCAGAAGTGAAGAATTTATTTTGAAATACATTCTGGTTATTTCAGACACTAAGTGAAATTTGTACCAGCTGAATTGTTAGCATGCTTTTTTTCTTAAAGGGAAGAAAACTATGTGAAGTCATGGCACACATGGGGTGCATTCTTTTTTTATTTTTGAAGTGAGATCTAAATTAGTGTGATCTGAATTAGTCTGATAAACTTAGGGTAAAACTAGTCTGGACTTTTGTAACTGGGAGCCATACAGTATACATGCAGCAGACAACACACGAGCCATCTCTCAGGAGCTGTGATTAAGGATGTGGTTAGTGGCTCATTCTTGCCCCAGAGCTGAGCCCACCAGGAGCTCAGAGAGTTAGGAAAGAAATGCTCTTCCTTGATCCTGGGTTTCTATTAAGCTGATTTAATCACTCGAGCTGAGAATTGCTCCATCTTTGTCTCTAATTTCTTCAGAATATCTGAATGGCCTCAGGAGATAGAAAAATAATATTTACATGTAATATCATAACAGAAGAGCTACGCCAGGCTAATTTTTGCCTTTTGATGCATATGAGTTGATGATAAAGGACTGTCTTGGGCTAAAGAAGGATCAGGTTTGCATCTCATGTAAAGTCTTGGATTTACTGCTGCAAGATTAAACAATCAACTTTAAATCAGGGTTTTATAGCAGGTGATTGTTGGCTTGTTTTTGTAGTAACAAACACCATTAAAGAATTTTTTTGTTTCTTATTGGAGACACAAAAGGGGAGGGGCGAGCAGTTAAAGCACTTGAAATACAAGGCAGTAAATTTTATTGTATGAACACATTTTTTTTCTGCTCCCTTACCAATTAGAGGGGAAAATTTACATTTTCTTATACTGTTGGTGAATTTAGGATTGGTCTAGCAGTGTCCTTCATTGTGGGAGAGGAAGAGTTGGGAATCCTTCCTGACCTATGTCCGTGGCTATTCATTCTGGTTAGTCTTTGAGAGAGACAACACGCAAACCACATAGAAAGTGAGAAAAAACCCCATAGCAAATCCCATCACAAAGGTTGCTGTCTTCCACACTGATTTTTTTAGCAAACTGTCTGGAGAAACAGAGAGTCATCGCAGCTGCTTCAGGAACTGGCAAGCTTCTAATTATGTTTCACTGTTCCGAGTATTACTTCTAGGATATTTTTCGGATCACACATGATAAAAGGTGACATTGACTTAGCTAGCTATTAGCTAACAAGCACAAAAAGAAGAGAAATCAGGCAGTGAATGAAAATTATGTAGGAGGGAGAGAGTGACTTCAGGAATCATCAAGTCATACTCTAGCCACTGCTGCAGGTGGTGTAGCCAACCTGAAGTAGTAATAGCTTGATGACTGCTGGAAGATGCAGCCAGGGTGGTGATGTTTGCATCTTGGAGAAGGCTACTGTACCTTCCAGTGACCTTGAAATAAATTATGCCCCTCCAAGAAGTATTGTGGCTTCAGCTTGTTAGTGGAATCAATCCATACATTCAAAGTTTCTGACTCATGTCGAGCCCTGACGTTGGCAGGAGTGTATTGTCTGATCTGTGATTAGCACTATCACAAAGTAACTCAGAGAGAGAGAATATGGCCAGATCCATGGCAAGCTTTTCAGTGTAAGTTTTGCCACAAAAAAAGGCTTGGATAACCTGCATGCAAAAGTAATTGCCACATCTGTATGTGCAGATGGCTTGAGCCTGTGTGGAAGCTCGTGCAGCTGGCCCAACAGGACATCCTCACGGTCTGAATTTGCAGCTACAAATTGGCCCTCACTGACAAAACCAGCTGGTGGCTACCCCAGCCACGGTTCCTGTGGGTATCATGGTGGTGATTTGCAATAGCAGCTGGGTTAATACCTAATCCTCTGGTCCCTCAGAGGCCAAAGAGCTGCCTTCTTATGGTAACATCCATCAATCACTGCTTTGTTAGGTGTGAGCATGGGGCAGGAAGACCCAGGGGAGCTCAAGTCCAGTCACACAGCTCAGGGAATTTCTGAAGGAATAGCAAAACTAAAAATTTCTTCATATAATCTTACAACAGATTTGAATTTTTAAAAGAAACAATCAGTTAAACAGCTCTCTATATTCTGTTCCTATATGGACTTCCATTTGGGGACTAGCTTTCTTGTTTATCTTACCGAAAATAGTTTTCCAGTGCTTCAAATTTTCAAGGGATTTTGATAAGGTGAGGAGGAAATTTGCTTGTACACAAGCTGTGGGAGAACTTTTGGCATTTCTCTTCACACTGATGTGTTTCTGTCTCCATTTGGGACCCATCTAAGTCCCTCCACTTGGCTGCTGTGCTTCTGTCCTTCATGCATGCACAGCATGACATCCATTTTCACTCTTTTCTCCAGTTCAAATAATCTTGTAATCTGATAAAAAAAGGCCATTATGGGGACTGAAAAATCATAAAAAGTGACAAGTCTTGTCCCCTACTGCCTTTCCTGATATTACCTGACTCAAGCTGCCAGGAAGCAGCATCTGCTTCCCTTGTTTTCCTGGCATTTCCTCTGCGTGCTGAAGAAAAATCCTCTTCCCCATTACCAGCTATGTATTGCATCCTGCTTTGCACCTACTTCTTGTTTTCCCCAATTATTTTCTTTACTTTAGTTTACAAGTCTTAATTTAGAAAGGAGTGAGCAATGTAATTCTTCCCAGATACGTTTATTCTCCTCCTTAGCAGTCCACTGAAATGCCATCCTTCTTAATTCCTTTCCTTCCTCTTTCTGTCTGCTCAGATTCACTTCTTTTCCCAGACATAGTTTTTTCACCTCTCCTTTGCTTCTCCCACAGACTTGTTGCTCCTGCTCTGTGGTCAGCAGTGGGGTGATCAGCTCTGTTGTGTGGTACAAGGAAGGCTTGAAGCAGCAGCTCTGCTTGGTACCAGGAGCCTGGGGTGCCAGTCAGTCCCAGGGCATTGCACCCAGCATCTCATTTGGGACCAACTTCGTATTCCCAAAGAAACCAGCTGGTTTGATGCTGGTGGTGGGGCTCAGGCCAGTGCAAATGACTCCTCTATTTTTAATTCCTAAGGCCTGAAGGAATGGAGCATCACAGAAATTTCCTTTGACCCAGTAGGAAAAAGCTGTAAATTCAGGGTGAATCGCAAGCAATCTCAGGTGCCTCCAACACCTCATTCCTTCCTAACTCCTCAGAAAACCCTTGTGACAGACAGCTGTCATGTGGCAGTGGTCTACTCCCTGTGAAATCTTTTCCAGGCACTAATAAAAGTGATCAAACTGTCTCAGCACCCGAGGCAAATGTTTGCTTCAACGTATACCGTCACAACTTAATACGGATAAGCTCCTGTGAAAGACATAACCTCAAAGGATTGTCATTTCTATCTCAAAACTTCCCTTAATTTGATGAGAATAGCTAGTGGCAAGCAGGGCTCACTGTGGTTCTTGGAGGGCCAGGCTCTGCAGTCCAGCATGAGTGGAGGTGGTGGGGTTTGACCTCTGTCTTCTGTCCAGTGCTCAGATTCCTCTCCAGCCTCTGGCCTCTGAGCAGAAAACGTCGTGGTGTGGCTGTGACTTAGAGAAGCGCTGAATGCAAATGTGCCTTCCTATCAATTAAGCAGGAAGAAACAATCATTTGGCTGCAGATATCCTGACTGCTAAAGCAAGCAGTTTAATTACTGAATCTTGCTGAAATTCAGCTTCATTGAGAAATGAAGTCTAATTCTCTTCCCGTGGGGGTGGCTGCGCTTCTGTTCCCTTAAGGAGCATGGTAATTTTTCTTTTTGTGGTCCTCATGGTTGGTTAAAAATCAATTTTCTTTATCCTAATTCTATCTACATAAAATCCTGCTGTGTGCTAACTGCAGCCACCCCTTTGAGCCCAAATGCCTACTGTGATGACTTTCCTTAGGTGAACTTTACCTCATAAGTGTTGTGTCATTATTTAACGTGATCAAAAGCTATTATAATGGGTCTGTATAATTAAAGTAATTAATTTAACTAATTACTTTTTTTTTTTTGTAAGGAAAACAGATACATGTAATAAAGTAGTGCTCTTGTCTTAATATTCCATCTTATTTCTGTACAAATTGAGCCTCCCACATGTGGACCTTTTTCTAATTTCATAAAAATAGAATAAATCAATTTAACAGGATCTAGAAATTCTCCAGGATGTGTAATTAAGGGCTTGGTCTATTTGTCTACCTAGCTTTCATAATCTGCCAACTATTACTGCTTCTTGTCTAAAAGCTGGGGGATATGCTCTACTTGAAGGTCTGTATTAGGCTGGGTTTCTTTCAGCCTAGCACACACCAAAATGTCTTATCTGCAAAAATTTGGGATTTTGACACTTAACATAAAAGAATAACAGAGGTGGGTGGAACTACTATTAAGAAAAAATATTCACTTGGTTTTCATTATTCACCCCACCTGTTTCCTCAAATGGCTCAAATCCAAATGTTTTGACATGCAAATCCTGACATCAACCTGTGACTGTAAAGTTAGTGCATTTTTTAGCTGTTAAGGAGCTGTTGTCAGCTTGTCACATGCTTTAAACTGGCACATCTTTACTGAAGCCAGTTGTACTCTGTCAACTCCATGCAAAATAAATAGTTGGTCCATTGTATTCTAAGTCTTTATCCGATTTTAATTAAAATCAAATAATTCTCTTGCCAGCTTCCTAGTGGGCTAGATCAGACTTGGAGAAACAATGGGAAAAACTGTAATTTGTGTGATTTTTTTAATATCATACCCAAGGAATTGTATTTATGCAAATGTCCTTGGCTAAAATCCAACAAGCAGAGTTGGGGACTTCAAACAACCTTCATCCTCCCAACTTGAGGGTCCCAGAACCAATGCAAAGAACTTCATTAAATATTTAAATTTGAGGTCTGAGGTCACTAATACTAAATGGCACTACTCAGCTCCAAATGCCAACCAGAGAGAAAAATTCAATGATGCTAATTTCTTATAGGATAAGAAAAATCTTAAAGTTTAAAATTTGTCCTTTCACCTTATCAACAAGACATAATGGATGAAAGTAACTCGCTACACGATTCTAGTTCAGTGAGAAGAGGGAAAAGAAGTGTGACAATGAGTCATCTGGTGCAAAGCATCAGAATTCAGTAAATAAAGCATTTTTTCCAGGCAAACTGCCTTTTATCTGATAAGGTCTGCATGACAGCTGTGTATTTGCAAGAGTGCCATTCTCTAGAGGCAAGAGAGCTAAAGAATACAGGTAAGTCATGGGTATTCTACTTCTCTTGTGCATTACCTCACATGCTCCTTTTTTTTTGGAGCTTCTATCTCAGCAAACCAGGGGAATCCCGGGCAGTGCACACACTTACAAAGCTGTCCCCCACTGAGACTGACCCCCAGACTCTAACCCAGGTCCTTGGACTGTTCACTTACAGGTTTACAGTGCCCTCAATCAATCCTACAAACAAAAACAAGGAACAGGAGCTGTTGTTAGAGGCTCAAAATTAGAAATCTTGTGATTTGCTGCTGGCACAGACAGGCAGTCACAACCTTGTCAGCCCTGCTGATAAACTTCAGTCGCAGAGCTGACCTTCTGACAGGCTCCACAAGTTGATGATACCTTGCAGCTCTTAAGCAAAGATTGTTTCACATGTCAATGCAAAAGGCTTCTCTATGATATTATTTCTATAATAAGGTTTTTATGAGAGAGCTAGAGTGAAAAGAGAACATGAGGAAGAGGGGAGGGCCGTGACATCAATATTTTCAAATGTTTCTCCCTTGCCCCCTGCTCCTTTATCTATGCTGAGTTATCATTCAGTGATGGAACCTTGCAATTCGACTCTTCTCCCAGCAAGAAGTCATGGACCACAATAAGGCAGTTCTGGATATTGAACAAAATATGCTTCCTGGAAGGTGGCCCCAGCCCCAGCTGTTTCAATAGAGAATGGAAGATAATGCATAGCTGTTAGCAGGCCGGGAATGGTGAACTACATGACTTTAGGCTCAGTGTAACATCTTGGCCCTGCTCTACACAGGGCTGCCCACGGGCACTGCTCTACTGCATCCTCACCCCTTGAACTGCCTGTCCCAAGGGCATCCACACTGCACACCACAGGATACACCTGCTGAGGAGGCACCTGCCCTGTGCTGCACCACATCTGGAAAGATCAGAGAATCAGAATTATAGAACACCCTAAGCAGGTAGGGGCCACAAAGATCATCAAACTCCAGCTCCTGTTCCTGCTCAGGACAGACTATTTGCTTGAGAGCATTGTCTAAATGTTCCTTGAACTCTGTCAGGCTTGGGGCTGAAACCACTTCCCTGGGGAGCCTGTTCCAGTGCCCAAACATCTTCTGAGTGGAGAACCTATTCCTGATAATCCAACCTAAATCTCCCTTTGCAGAACTTCAGGCCTTTCCATTGGGTCCTGTCACTGGCTACCACAGAGAAGAGATCAGTGTCTGCCCCTCAGGTCTCCCCTCAGTCTCCCCTTCACCAGGCTGAACAAACCAAGTGACCTCAGTCCGTTCTCATATGGCTTCCCCTCAAGGCCCTTCACCATCTTTGTAGCCCTCCTTTGGGTGCTCTCAAATAGATCTGTGTCTTTCACATGTTTTGTTGTCCAAAACTGCACACAGGACTTGAGGTGAGGCTGCATCAGCATGGAGTAGAATGGGACAATCCCCTCCTTCAGCCAAATGACAATAATAGAGACACAAGATCCCTTTAGTAGCCAGACCACCTTGCATCTGTACAGGCATCTGTCCTGTCAGTGGCCCACTGATGCCTGAATGTGAAAGGCTGCCTTCAGAGGTCCTTGTGGTCTCCACTTTGGGAAATAATTATGTGTATTTATGCCATCTTCCAGGTCCAATGGCAGCTGAACTTTTCAGAGAGCTGCAAAGCCATGCACTGCTGCCCAAGCCACAGATCGAGGCTGTTTAAGGTATCTTGAGTGGTCACTACAGCATGCAGGAGGTATGATGTACCCCAGGTGTGCTGGGACCACCAGTGGGACACACTATCCTCTCCAGTGGTATCCTGACCACTCCATTGCCCAGTGGGACACCACTGATGTGTGCAGGAAATTTATTCACACACCTTGGCAGTACTGGTCATGCACGAGGTACCCTTGGTGTATCTCAGCACTGCCTACCTTGATGATAAACTTGACACTAGGTAGGAGGAAGCCAGTAGTCTACCTGAGGCCATCCAGGCCCTTCACCCAAACTGTGCCAAGACAGTAGGGGCCCTGACAACTCACTCTGGGACAAGAAGCACATGCTCTGTATGTCTACATCAGCAAAGTCCTCTGTCTCTATAACCTTCCATATTATCCTGCACAATGACAAAACCTATACTACTGCCCTACCCTTGAGATTCCTCTTTCTCTTTCCATCACTTCCAACTCCATCCCTTCTAATAGTTTTCCCTTCTTTGTACCCTCACTTTTCTCATGGCAGACTCTTCTTTCCCTTCTCCATCTGGCTGGATTTGCCAGCCCCTCTCACTGAAATCCTCTCTCTGTGAGAAAAAAAAATGTTAATTCTCATTTGAACTCCTCATTATCTGAGGCAAGAGGTGTAGCTCCAAGCTGTGAGGATCAGCTGACTGACTGGGACATCCAAAGATCTCTCTCCTCAGCCAACACTTCCAAATGTAGGTTTTGTCATCTTCATGCAGATAGTCCGGCACAAGGGTAAGCAGGAAACAGGGAAATTTGGCTACGTTGCACAGTCTCCATCACTGGTGGGTAGCCGATTAGACGATTGCATGGATTTCTCTATACGTCGTAATACAGAATCTTCTGGAAACCTAGGTGGTTTTACATGTAATTGTCTCCTTCAGACCTTTGTCGAAACATTCCTTGCTTTGCTACAAGCTCATGTCATGAGCGGAGTGTTTGGAGGGCTACCCTGTGCTCTGGTGTAGAAGCTCCTCCTGGAAATGGACCCTTCATGGGCCATTATGTTCTCCAGTCTTTGGAGAAACTTTTGGTGGATGGGTGCCCTTCTGCCACCACCTGGTTCATGGTGTGTCCAGAGAAGCTGAACACCTTTTGACTGGTGCTGGAATATCCTTTACATTAAAGGCCACGCTGTGATCTCAGTCCTGGTGTGAACATTTAGGCTTTGAGCAGGGAATGGTGGCTTGGGGTGGTCAGCTGGAATGTGCCAGGCAAGGATGCAGCCCTGCAGATTTTCACAGGTGCAGCGAGATAAGTGCTGGTAATAGGAAGAGGAAGGCTTAAAAAAATATTTACCTGGCAATATCCCTTTAAACCCATGACTCATCATCACAAGCACACTTACGATTCTCTTTCCATTCATGTCTCAAGGACCAATACCTCAGTTCATGAAAATTTTAGGCTGTTGCTTTTCTGTGTGGTATCTCAAATTCTGGCTAATGGATGTGGGTAGCACAGATGACTTCGTTATGAATGAACAGTGCTCTGGTGAATAAGTCCATGCACATCTCCAGCTCCTCACCAGAACACGTGAGGCTGTGAGTGGGTTTGACAGGGTCAGACTTTGACATCTGAAATGGAGCAATGATGGAGCAGCTGCTGCTTCATATGCTTGTCAGTCATAGCCTCAGAATGCAAAACAACCTAGATTTCAGGGCTCTGCTTTAGAGAGAAAACCCTTTGAGTCAAGGTGCAGGTCTAGGTATAATGCAAGGGCTTACCCCACATTATTGCATTGATTATTGTAATCATGTCCTTTCAGGACAGTTTCAAGCTATACTCTATCCAATTAGAGTTGTTATAAATACCTTTCTACTGTACATAATGTGGTGATGGAGAAAGGAGATAGTACATGTATTTTATTTAGTTTCTTTCTCTTACAGTAGGCTTTTTATGGCAAGAGAGTTGGTATTGTTCATATTCTTTATTTCACTGATGGCTGTATATGAAACTATCTTCCTGTGCACCAGACCAAAAATGTTCTTATAAATGTGTTTCTGCAGTGCAGTGTCCAATTTTATGTACAGATGAAAAATAGGCCCTCCCAGTCTTTTGTGATGGGTTTTATACGTGGAATTTTCATACACTTCATTTGCAACAGAACACATGAAATTGTGGCATCATTGAAGTCCACAGCAGCAGTGATAAAAGGATTTCTCCTTGAATATCTACATATGTTGATCAATCAGTAAGTCTCCTGGGCTTCTTATGCAAGGGAGTGACTCTTCTAGATTTATCTCGTTCTCCCTGCTTTTCCTTCCTCCCTTATGATTTGGGTTTGACTTTTTGTTTGTTTTTTGTTTGGTTGGTTGGTTGATTGGTTGTTTTTTTTTTGTTTGCTTGGTTTGGGTTTTTATTTGCCTAAACTTGAAGACAAACTTTCAGCACCAAGACTTTAATTTGCCCAAAAATTGATCCTCCTTCCCTCTGTGCAGATGGTGAGAACAATACCGATGTGTAGTTTATTTCCACCACCTTTATTAGATTTAAACAATGGCTTTTTTTAATTCCTTCATGGAAAATTATCTTAGACTGGCAGAACTTTCACAAAAACCATTTTCAGATGAACATCACACTGTTTCCAGTTCTTTAAACTGCTTTGCCACCCCACAGAACACTCTCCTCTCCTCTCCTCTCCTCTCCTCTCCTCTCCTCTTTTGGAGATAACAAGTTTTCCTCCTAGGAGGCCTTGTTGTTTTCAACATACCCCTGTCAGGATGAAGAAGCTTCATCATGTTGCTATGCATGTGATTATTTCATATGTAGACTCATCAAGCACTCTCCTGTTTTGCTGAGCCAGGTGTAGTTTTACAACTGAAGCATCAAGTGTCCCTACGAGATCTTGTTTTACCTCTGTGCCAGTAAGCTGACTTGGGGTCCTGCAAATCATTCTTACCTGATCTGTTATTCCTCCTTCCCAAGCTGAGACCCTCTGACCCTTCCACCCCAGTCCTGCCAGTTCCCAGCATCTCTGATGACCTCTCTGAACTGGGCCCATTGCAGGCATTTGCAACCTCCCTGCCGCTGAGCAGAGGGTTTGCCAGGCAGGTCTCCCACCATGGCACACTTTGAGGTATTGGTGGAGCCTGCTGGGGCAGAGAGAGAGGAGGAAAAGCAGGCCTGTACTGTTTGGCAGCCTGCTGGGTAAATACTGCTGGTTTAACAAGTAAAAGAAAGGGAAAGAGATTATTATCCACTTCCCCCCCGCCCCACAGTTTTCCCTCTGTGCTCTCAAAGACTGAAGGTCAAAATTGAATGCCAGCATTTCCTGTGCATTTATCAAGTGTCATCAGGGAAAGGAACCCCAGGTGAGTCTGTGGATGTTCCACGCTCCCTGCCTGTCCTGCTGCTCAACTCTCAACGGTGCTGGCCCACTGCAGCTAGTTTGTGTAATGAATTCCCCCAGCTATCCTGAACTTCAAATTGTGTCTGGGAGCATCAGCCTCACATTTGTGTTGTTATGAGTTAATGTCTTCTGGTCTCTGAGTCACTGCTGATGAATATTCGGGTATTTGAAGCCTCATCCCTTGCACACATGAACACTTTTCAGCAATGTTAATGAGATTTGCAACCAATCCTTGTTGACTAGAGCATAGCCAGAGCCAAACAGAGCAGACAAAGAGGGAACAAATTGGCGCGTGCTGCCATAATCCAAACATCCCTATAGCCAAATTCTGACCTGATGACCATAATGCTTCTAGAGTCAAATATTTCAAAACTACATGTACCTTTGCTTTGTTCTGCATAAAAAATACTTATTCCTTATCAAAACCAGAAAAACCAAAAGTCCTACAATGTCCAAAAGCTGTTTCTGGGACATGTCTGAAAAATACTAACTTAAGATTTCTTAAGTCATCATGAAAGTTTCAGTAATTCAGGAGGAGGATGTCAGATACTAAAATGTTCTAAACCCCCTGAACATGTGGGTTTTTTTTTTCCCAAAAGCGATAATAATTGTGATAGATTTTTCTGTTTAAGATCATGCAGACTGCCTAGTCTCTATTGTTGCTCTTCTTATAGTAACAGGCACTGATATACTGTATGTAAATCATGTTGTAGACTCATTAGTGTTAGTGCTGCTTGCTTGCTAGCTGAGACACCAGTTCTGATTTAGGGTATTTTGACACTTAGCAACAAACTAAGCTTTGTGAGCAGGTGGCTGAGCCAAAATAGTAGCAGAGTTCGCAGTTAGCTGAAATAATAACAAGGAATTGCTGGTCAGAATATGCTTTCTTTCTTGATTTATTAGAACAGCCTACAAAAAAACTAGTTTGTGAAGGATCCACTCCCACGAGACACCTGCTTCAAAGCCACCACGATACAGGTGTTTTGTGTTGCACACAGAGTCACCACACTCAGAGTGTCCAACCAGTGGATCCATTCACCCGCAGTGGCCAAAGTCATCAACAGCCTGTGTTTCTTGCCAACCCAGGAGATTTTTAACCGCTCTGTTCTAAGCTCTCCCAACAGCTTCTTGCACCTGCAACTCTAAATACACCCTCCTTTCTAGGTCTTCATTTCTGTTCTCTCTGCCTGAAGAATTGGAACTTGTCTTAGTTTTTTTCTCCCAGCCCTGGTGTGGCAATTCCCTTTTTATCACTCCACTTAAGCTGTAAAGAGAGGGTAAGGGCATCCACCTTTCCTTTGAGAGTCTCAATAATGCCTTGGATCAAGGACCTCTCACTGTTTTCCAGCCTGGCTGCCCTTCACAAGCAAAACAACTTGCCAGGCACTAGAGACAGCATAAATCTGTCACTGTATGCAGTGTCCGCAAACTTTCCCTTTTTGAGAGGGAAGGAGACCATTTCCCCTCACATAAGACCCTCTCAATATGTCAGATAACCAGATTAAAACAAAAAAACAAACAAAAAATTGGAGAGAGATCAGCTCTCCAGTTTGGACAAGGTGCATTTGTACTCTCTGGTCACCTTTTGTTCCTTTTATGCTTCATGTTTGCAGCCTAATGGAGGGATTTGAAACCCATAGCTGAAGGTCAGACAGCCTGAAAATTGATCTCTCATGGGCTGTGGCCACTCAGTTTTTAAAGGCATGACTGCAGGCTTGCTCGATGGCCTGAGCTCCTGGGGTGGCTGGCCGAGGGGGTTGGAAGAGCAGCAGAGCTCTTGTCAGGAGGGCAGACCCCCCCGCTAGCCCCAGGGCCGGAGGATGGCACTTGGGGAGGTCCAAGTGTCTGTCTGCTCCTCTCAACGCCGTGATTTCACTGCGAGGGTGCGAGCAAGCCTTTTCCAGATCTCTTGTGTTCTGCAAAATGGGGCTGGAAATAGAAATTTGTCTCATGCGCGAGACTTGCCATCTGTTTGGGAACCTTGCTAGCAGGTTCACCAGCTGAAAGTTAAGTGTTGAAGGCTTTGTATGGGAGGATGAGAAGGTGTATGTGTGACTGGGGGGGCAGGTTGGGGTGGTAGCCTTGCAAAGGTTTGTGCAGCCGTCGTGAAAGCTGTGGAGGGGACAGGGGGCACAGCCTTGGTTGAGATGCTGTGGCTGTTTCCACTGTGCTGAGCTGGACACAAAACTCCACACTCAGGCTCATAGGCCAGTGAGTGGTAGGTACTTGGTAGCTTCATTATGGGCACGCAGCCTGAACCACTGTAGAGGGCAAAACTTATTTTCAGAAAGCAGAGGAACATTCCCTAGGAAAATAAGCTTTCTTGCAGCATGAACTTGCAGAGATCGCTAGTCACTTTCTAAAATCCTGCCAGTTTACATTTACGGATAATTATGTATAAAGAACTAAGTTTTATTAACAGTTGCAGAAGAAATCAATGAAGGTATTGCAGAGAATTGTGATCCCAATGAGGAAATTAGCTGCAAGAGAGGAGGAATTGTTGACAAGTAAGAAGCTTTTCCCAGAAAAATACCACTAGCATTATTAGGAAAGCATGAGGAAAAAAGATATATATAACTCAGGATAAGAGTGAGTTGTCTGGCTTAGGGGAAAAGGTAAAGGAGGATTGTTTTCTAAAAAGTTATTTTTAAGATGTAAGCAGGTCTTTAAAGCACAGGCAAGAATTCCGCATATTATGTTTGCTAGCACAGGGAATTCAGCAAATGAGCACCAAACCCAAAGGGCTCCATCCCAGATGATAATTCTCATGCAAGGGGTATTTAAGCGTATCCCTGGGCCCACATGGAGAGATTGGGCAGGGATTTCTGCTGCAAGTGCACTGCAGAGAAAGAGAAGAGTGATCAGCAAAGGCCATGGTATTAGAAAAATATAAACCCTGTAGAAGTGGTCAGATCCTGCTACTGCTTCTATGAACCCTTTTCCTGATTATTGCCATGTGGTACATTAGATTATTTCTTCACAGAAGCTCTTGGAAAACCCTTTATGCATTCATGAATTGACATTAAAAAAAAAAAAAAAAAGCCACTTTCTTAACAACTTGATACATTCCAAAGGGTCAGGGCTCAACATTTCCTTGGATACGTGAGTGCTTTGAAGATGCCTGAAGGTGAGCATGCATGTGTATGTGTGTAATGCATGTGCATGGAGACCTTGGCGGCATTCTCGTTGATGGTGCCCAAGCACTTAAATGGAATGACTTGGAAGACCTTCTAAGATAAAACAAATGCAGGGAAAGAGTTTTTGCAATGAAGAGGTGGCAAGAGAGAAGCACTGGCCCTTGGCTTTTTGGTGCTCTTGCCTTTGCACCTCAGTGTTCTTTTTGGAGTTGTTTGGGATCTCAATAGTGTACTCAAGGCTACTGAGTCAAACAGAGCTAGGCTCAGACCTCAAAACTATTACAGATGTTCCCATCAAACCTCCAGGGGACCAGTTTAACATTCAGACTACAGGCTATGTGACGTACCTTACCACAAAGTTGATTCATTTTCACATCAACAACCTGTATAAGTGCTAATAGTTCAAAAACCAGTGGATCGGTTTAAAGGGAAAGTGTAGGCAATGCTTTAGGATCATTATCAACTGAAGTGACTGACTCAGAGGTAGTAGGAAACCATCAAGACTGTGTCAATAGAATGAAACAAACTTTTAAGGCGTTAGAGATGTGGTTAATTTAGAGTGAGAGGCATCAAAACATCACTGTATGTACTTCTAGGATGCCAAAAATTGTATTACCATGTTGTTCCACATCACTCTGAGCCATTCTGGATCAGCCTCCAGTGTAGTGAGATGCTTAAGATGACTTACCAAAGTGTTGAGAGAGGAAACAGGTAAAAAGTATTTTCAAGGCTGATGCAGTAGTAAAAACATTGGTCTCTGATGAAATGAGAAAACCTGGCTGGAATATGGAGATGTTGATTTACTGTGCTTGTCACACAGAAATGCTCAACTGATGTTCTTCTCAAAAGAAATTTCTGAGTCAAAGATGACACAGCAATGGTGGCTTCAGCGTTTGCACTTGTATCAAAGTAAATTTATCAAAGACCCAGGATACTAGCATCCAACTTGGGCTAATTAAAAGTAGATCCCACTGTTGCAATCAAACACTATGTTTTAGTCAATACAGAGCACAAAGCCAAACCCAGACCTGATGTAAGCCAGTCCAACCCTGACACAGCAGATAGATATTACTTTAACCTTCCTTTACAACACAACAAAACATAGTTATTATTGATTCTTTTATAAACTGGCACATTGTCAATGGTCTTGTATGTGTTCTGGTAAGAAATACCTCTTCCTGGGAGGGACCATGTGCTTTCACTGAAGTCAGCAGGAGCCAAGCACTTTTTACTCTGTACCTTTGAAAAACAGCCCTGTATCTCACTGAGGATGCTCAAAAATCAACTGCAGAGCTACTTTATCCCGAATCTCCTTCCAGCTTTATCTTTTTGACATAATTTCCTCCCTTGGTAAATGATGGATCCTCAGAAATGTTTCCCTCTTTCTCTGGCTTCAGGAATGAGTTTAGTTAATTCCAATAGTATGGAGCTATGGTCCTTGTTCAGGTTCTCTGATTTTATTCCCATTATTCCCCTTGATTCTCTAGTAAATTTTTGGACATCTCCTAAAGTCAACATATGTGAAAACAAGAGAAGTAACAACCAGACTTCTGAAGAAGACTTACCTGCTCTTCTCTGTGCTATTTTTTATCTTTTCTGGTGTACTCTAGGAGGAGCTCCTGGAGCTGACTTCATTGCCCGTGTCCTTTACCAGGAACCTATTTAGGGTGGATTGCAATAGTAAATGAATCTACTGTAACCCAGTCAGACATCAACAATACAGGTCAAAATTAATGAAACACGAAAAATAAAAGAGGAAGAGAAAAAACACCATTATCTTTTATTTTTTGGTGTTTCCTCATGTGTATTATTTTGTTTCCAAGGGATGGAGAGGTGAAGAACAAAGTCAAAACTCTCTCCCCTCACCAAGGACTGTGATGGGGCCAAGCAAAGGGGAGCAGAATGGATTTACAGTACCTGCTGGTATAAGCAGTTACCAAACTAATCTCATCTACCTCCCAGCCACATCAAATTCCAGCCTTCAACCCCATCACCCTAGGTTTATGGTGCACCAAAGCTCCAAGCTGGTAGGCTCCATGTGGGGCTTAAGGACTGAGAGCCTCTGAACTGTGTTCCACACTGTAAGCCCATCAGCTTTGGTGTTGGTGACTTTCCCTGAGGAGGCTCACCAGGATTTTCCTGAAAGCCCTGATCCTACTGGAAAATAAAAGTGTTCAACTGCCCAGATACGCAACATCAATTAATATAACAAATTATTAAAATTAAAAAAAAAAATGTAAGAACTGGTCAATTAAGTCATTGTAAATTTGGTTACTGCAGTGACTTCAGCCAATCTAGTCCCACTGAAAGCAGCGTGGGATACTCCCACTCTCCAGCTACTAGCACAGACAGCCTGCTCCAAGCATCTGTTGCCACAGATGTTTCAAAAGGGGGCATCCCACCACCAGTACAGTGGCCACAGATACCCCGAATCTTGGCCAAGAGTTTTGCCTTCTCCCCTTCAGCTCTATGACATCCCCTGCTTTTGTTCTTTTGTGGGCTCTGCAATGTGTTTCAGGTTTCTGCTCTAAATTCACAAAGGCCAAGGAAGCAGAGAAAGGGCTGGGGTAAGGAGTCAAGGAGCACCTTGACCCAAGCTTGTCCTGCTCTTCCTACCCACTGGCTCCTCAAGCCCTACTCAGAAATCAGGTTTACTCTTCCTTTACAGGCATTCTGCTGTATACCATGATTGCATCTTTCTGTAACATACAGGGTGGTGGGAAACCCAAAGTTGCCTGGAAAACTGAGATGCTCAATTAACAACCAATTTTTGAGAGGAGTTACTCTCCCTGCCACATTTAATGGACTCAGCAGGGGACTCTCATTAGCCTGTCCCACACCAATGAGTTGGCTACCCCTGCACCCAGGAGCCCTGTGCCAGCAATCCATCTTCCAGAGCCACAAACAGTGATTGCTCATCCCAAAGAGACCCACCAGACCATCACCAGAGGAGTACATTGCCAGAGAAGGCACATACAGCCTAAATAGTGATGGCCTTCATTTTCTTCTCCTGTTGATCCCTTCCTTTATCCACTACATTTTTCCCAGCTCCTGCAGGAAATGACACTGGGATCCAACAGGCAGGGGCTGCACTCAGATCACAGTCCTTCCTGCCCAACCTCATCATTCATCCTGGCCAAGGGAGACACTATTCCTCTAGAAAAAAAGTGTGCAATTGGTCTATACAGTGGTGCTGACCACCCTGCAAAGGGGCTGTTTTAGGATCAGTCATGTATTCCTCTTCCTGAGCACTTGCCTTTGTCACCTGCTAATGTCTTTTACATAGACCCAGCACTAATAGGGTAAGGCACATGCCTAGAAAGGAAAAATTCCCAGAGTGTCTTTACATGCTTGGACCCGTCCGGTCAGAGCTACCAACTGTGGACAAAGCAGACAGAACCAGGGTTAACGTGATGCTAAAATCTTAGAAAGCCTTAGTCTGAAGCTGGCCCCACTATCATTATTACTTTAGTCCATGCTTTGTTTCTAAGCACCTGTTTTCTAGGCACAAGTTTTGTGCAAAGGAGATCCATAGGCTGAACAAATTTTTATGGGTGAAAAGCACCCAAGAAGGGGTGTGAGCTATAAAGTCCCTTTCCTGCTGCAGGAAGAGATATTTGACCACTGTTTGTTTAAGCAGTTATATATAGGAACCAAGATCCACTTGGTGACAGGAATTACAGATTCAGAAATTGGCATAATCACTTTGCCTGCTGGCATGTTCGTGTTGTTCTAGATACAGCCTCTCCTGCCTCTCTCCCTCAACATTGGCCCTGGTTGTATTTGTTTCCTGCTACTCAAATTTCTTAATATGTAAAAATCACATGTAGAGGTTCTTTTACATTTTTAAATTTCTGTATACCCTGTCTGAAGTCTTCTTTTTTCCCCTTTTCCTTAAAATGGTGTATTTTCGCATTCACTTAACCTCACACTTTCAATTGTAACCACAGTTGGATGCAAGTTAATTTGCAATTTGATTATGACATTGACCCAGTGCTGAGTCTCTGAATGCAAAGGTATTTTTTTTTCTTGGGCACCAGTAATGCTGATGAGGTCAACAGAGGTTTGGGAATAGGTTTTATTACTTAAAAGCTCTTCCAGAGCTAGCTGATTGGAGCACAAAGTATTGCTTTATATTGCAAAAACTGTGGCTACCTAACTTAAACCAGTTGAAAGGCAGAAAATAAGTCATCAGCACGTTGCAGTGGGGTTTATAATGGCCCTGTGCAAAGCTTATCTTAGTAAAGCAAAATGTCCTCCTACAAATGAAACTGTTTAGGCAGCAGAGGCTTTGGAACATCATCTTTATAACAGCCCCTAAATTAGCTCAAGTTGTTTGTTTTATAAAGGACAACAAACCCAACAAACTTTTAAGCAAACAGCAGGGCAAACTTCTCCCGCTGCAAAGGGAATTTGGAGGCAGTGTGCATCACTAGCGCAATACACAGTATTTGGTTAAAAGGAGACCAGTTCCCAAAGCGTGCATCTTAGTACAAGCACCGATACAGCTAGATCAGCATAAAGATCACACAGGGGTCTAGGGATCACGCAGGGTTAGTGTGCCACTCTGGAGAGAGCACCACCCATTCCTGATGATACAAAACCAGATCTGTGGGCGACTAGAGAATGTTTTCCTAACTGCTGGGCTACCAAGCATTCCTACCATTACTTCTGAAAGTGCACTTTTTGTACGTCCTGTTGGAGTGAGCAGCGGCATGAGAATTTTTGTACCAGTACACCTACACAGAGAAATACTGAATACTTCAATTGCCCAGGCAGATCTTTGCTGTGCAGCTGTCTCAGACGTTGAGCTCTTGACCATCCCTCGCATCCTCTGACCAGTAACATGTTTTTGAAAACATAGCTTACAGTGTTTTAGTTCATGTCACAGTGATCTAAGACCACACATTGGATCAGCTTAGTTTTGTCTGTGTTGATTGAAGGGTGAAGAATGATTGAATTGAAGAGTGCAACAAAAGGCTAACCATGGGCTCACAGCTATTCAGACCAGAGATGGCAAGTCTAATATAAGTCCTCCAAAATACAGTGTAGCTATTGGGAACTCAGTGCCAGCAGCTTCACTCTAAAGATCTTCCCCTGTAAAACTTACTAACACAAATATAGCTGAAGAACATTAAAACTGAGTTACAGCTCACTAGATTTACCCCTTACTCTATGAGTTTTTTCTATGCAGCTGTCTGAAGTTCACAGCAGCATTTCACTATTATTCTGCAGGTTATTTCCAAGCAAAGGAATTTTGTAATCAGATAAAACAACCTGAAGAGCACCATACAACCACAGAGATTCTGAGAAATATTTACTTTGAAGAAGAACAGCATGCAGATAACATTTAAGTACATCTCATAATCTTATGAATCGACATAGTGATGAAAAAGATCAGTTGGTTTTCAAATGTTAATGCCCTACTTACTGTTCATACAGTGCTGTAGAAAGATGATCTGTGGTCTTTTCAAGGGCAGTCACACTTCTATGACAGTATATAGGTATTTCATGAAAACTGGATGCAAAAGCCAAAAATGTGTTCAACGTTTATGGTACAGATCTTTCAACAAGGGCAGGTTTTTAATCTGTGTAAGCCACAGTTGAGTCCAGGTTTAATCTAACGAGTCTGGGTCCCAAGAGACCCAGGTAGGCCAGTCCATTCTCCCTGCACAGGTAGGCCAGTCACTCATTAACAGTGTCCTTTCAAAATGCAGATGCTTAAAACTGCTGTGTTTAAATGGTACGTAAAGTGACATAATGTTGGGAGAAGTTCAGAGGAGAGAAACAAGACTGGTTACAAGCATGGAAGAGTTTCCATGCACAAAATGACTGAGGTAGGACTCCTAAATCTGAAGAGGATGTGATGTGCATGAAATGGAGTTCGGAAGTCTATGAACCTACAGGTCTCACGTTGGAGAGGGAAGGTCTCTCTCATTCTCCCAGTACCAAAGAAACAGGATATCAAAGGAGGTCAGTGGGAGAAGGAGGTTCAAAGTAAATACGAGATGTTTAATTGTATCTGTTGGTAGCACACCTAGGAATTGCCTTGACAGATGCCAAAATCTAACGAAGTTCTCAAAGATCACAAAAGAAAGAGCCACCAAAGCTGCCAAACAGAGATTTTATGTTGTTTCTGCTCAACCAGGATATTCCTATTGCATAAGAAAACACTTGCATCTGCAACACCACTCAGTGTTACTACAGTTTTCACTAGACCTGATGTTTCCCACTTCTTCCATTAGGGTTCTCATAATGCATTTGGGTTGCTCAAAATTACAAAAGAATTTATTAAAATTAATATATAAAGTAACTCCATTCTATGAACACACTAGGAAAGAAAACAGATGCTTCAAACTTTGCACAAACTAGTCTAACATGCCAGTTCACTGATTCATCACTTAATTCATGATGTTTCCAACTCCCAGTTCTCTTATTCATAATTCACAACTCACAGAGCATTGAACAAAATAGTTACCTAGTAGACAGTGAGAGTGCTCATTCTCCCTCCTCCATCACATTGTGGGTGTCCCCTGTCTCACACTGGGAGGCAAAGGAGTCTAGGCAGTCTGTCTGCTGTTGGATCCACTTCAAAAGATTTTTGGGTAAGCCGATGTATTTATAACTTCCAGCTTGGAAGCTTTGTCTACACCATCTCCATAAGTCAGTGGATTCTGAGGAAACAGTCACACAATCAATACGCAAGGATTATGGCTGCAGGAGATGGCAAGATGCAGGTGATGGCAGCTGCATAATGACCTCCTCCCCTCCCCATCAATCACACCCTGCCTATGTGTTGTTGTGGCTTTGAGTGGTACTTCCAGCTCATGGCAAGGTCTTGTGTCCACTCTGTGGTAGCCAAAACCCGAGCAGGAGTTGCATGAGTGTTTGTGTAATGGGTTAAAGTTGGCAACCAGGCAGAAACACCAAAAATGTAGTGGTTTCACATTTGCTGAATATGTTTTGTTAAATATAGTATAGTGGTCTATCTTTCTACAGTGGAATAGGATTAGAAGAAAGGCAAAACAAGCTCAACTTAAAGATAGGAACAGATTTATTAACACACACTAAAGGGCAAACAAAAAAACCCATGAAATCTTTTTAAAAGCACTCCCCTCCCCCCTACTAACAGTTTACTTTTCCATGAAACAATGTAAAGAGACAGAAAATCAGAACTCTAAGTCAGTACCACTTATAAAATAGTCTTTCATTCAGTCTTTGAGAGAGACAAGTCCCTCCTGATTTGTTTTGGTAACTTTCCATAAGAGACACAATCTGCTTGTGGCTTCCAGCTCCCACAAAAGCAGCCTGCCCTAGAATCTGCATTTGTGAGCCTCCCAAAACGTAGCCTTTCCCATGACTACATATGGGCCATGGACTTACACATGGGGTTTCACCTTTTAAAGATGCACAGCTCCACAACAAAGGATTTCTCATTCTTCACTGATGACAAGGCTTCCAGCATCTCATAGATCACTAGATTACAGTTCCTAACTCAATATCCACTCAGTAAAATCAAGATACCTTTGCTTGAATCCGCAAAAATCATCTCCCCATTCTTAGTCCACAGTTAAAAGGAATATTACAGTCCATTACCATAAATTAAAGGAGTCTTACAGCTTAAAACTAAGGCAACTTGTCATCTCTTCCACTTAAGAAGTCACTCTTCCTTTACTGACTTTGATATCTTCATATTATTCCTGTGCATACCTCCAATTTGGTCTTTTCTCTCTCTTTAAGAAGGGTTAGAGCTTTAAAAAGTCTCAGTTGGTGTTAGGAAAGAATTAGTATTTCCTGCCTGGGCCTGTGGATGGCCACGCGGTCTCAGCCGCAAGCCTCAAATCCATGAGGTGTAGAAAAGCTCAGAAACGGCTGCCAGGATCTTCTCTCACCTCCACCCCTCGGTCTTACGGGGTGGGTTTGGCGCAGGCTGGGCTTGGTGCTGCTCTCCAGGGACTTGGGGGGGTCATCTCCTTCTGCCCGGCCGGCGGCGTGGGGCAGGCCGCAGGATCAGCTGGATGTCAGCAGCCATGGCTCCCCTTCTCTGCCAGCGTCTGCTGGGCTTGGGAATCTGGCTCGGCTCCGGCCAGGGCCAGCCCCGGCACGGCCGCCCCAGCCTGGACCCGGAGGCAGTGGGGCCTAAGCTGGGCCCTGCTGCTCCCTCCCTTCTCGATGTTACCTCATGGCAACCCCGCAGCAAAGAGGAAATTTCCCAAAATCCCACCGGTGCTTAAACCCCTGTGTCCCAGTGGCGTACACTTGTATCCAATTGGCCAACCTGGCTGTCAGTTTTAAAGCAGATCACTAACGCTTTTTACCATTCATGCCAAACCAATACAGTTTGCAAGAGACCCCTTTTATTCCCAGACTAATCCTGCGGAGACCAGACAGGCACAACTCTGTTTGAGTTGGGCTGCAGGTGACTTATGGAAAAAGCTGAGCCCAGCTTGGATCTCCTCATAGGGGACACTCATCTCTCCCTTACTCTTCCAGCTCTCATTCCGGCTCCAATATACAAGACAATTTCTCTCCTTCCATGGGCACTTACAGTATACTTTAGACTTTCCTCTTTCATAACAGGGATATTAATTCTGTTTTTCCCACCTCCTGTGATCTTGTTGTCTTCTGTTGTCTTTCTCTGTTGTGCCATCACTCAAATTCAGAAGTTAGCCTTCTCCTTGGGAAAAGCCAGGACAAATATGAAAGCAATATGCTGAGAAAATGGCAAAGCAGGAAGGAAAGTGCCTGGCAGCAGAAAGGGACAGGGTCCAGGTGTGTCACTGATTTGGCAGTGTTTATTGATTAGTTTCAGTTCAAACAAATTATCGCTGGTAGTACCAGTCACTAGAAAAGCCAATGCTCAGTCACATTCTCTCATTTTGATGCACAAATCAGACACTGCAATTGCTTGCGAAAGGTCACAGCTTGGTGATAACCTAGCAGCACAGGCACCGAGGCCTGTCAAGTTTCTTACATCTAAGAGCAATTATCTAATGCCCTGGTCTCTACTACTGGCTTTCTTTTAGTTTTTGCTGTGCTTTATACAATTGCATGGTGAAATGCTTGTTGTTGTACGTCCTTTTTGTAACTAGTAGACAGTAAGAGCAGGTAGTTATTCCTTGTAGAATGAGCTATTTATGACCTCAAAATAAAAGGCAGCCTAAGGGTTCACTGGGATGGGATGGTAACAGGGGTCTTGACAGTGCGGGTGTAGGATAATCTGGGAGGCCTCAGGCTACAAATAGCTCACCAATAATTAATAAGTGGTTGTCAAAGGGTGCAACACTAGGAAGTAGGTAAGAAAAATTCTGGACGTAACAAAGGAGATCAAACTATGAGTACCCAACACTTGTAAAATGCACCATGTAGCAAATTAGGATCTACTGTGGAGCTGAATTAATAAAAAAAGAACAAGATGTGGAGCGTACAAGAAGTCTGTAAAAATTACCTCTGATGTATCATAGCGTGACAAGGAAGAAATTTTCTGTTGTGCTTATCCCAGTGAAGAGGAAGATAAACTCTCCCCACTGATACCAGACTCTGCTTGGTGGAGGACCTGGGACACTGGTGACTCGCTGTTATACACGCCTCCACCCAGACTGAAGACATCACAGGGGCAGCGTAGAGGTGCATAAAACAGGAGAGAAAGTGGAGTATGCTATAAAGTTTATGTGTGCCAGTTTTACCTAGTATAATTTGGACTATAAATGTTAGTATCATTGTAATAAAGATACAAGAATATAATTCCATCCTAGTTATTTCAGCTACTAATAATTCTCTGATGAGATTATATTTAACAAGACTAACAATATATTCTTCCCAGGTCTGCATGTAAAATGTGTTTCCTTTTCATCATAGCAAGATTTGGAATGTGACAGGTTGATGGCTGTTGGAGCAAGGTGCCCCACATCTTGGATGTAACAAGTTGGTAACAAATGAGGTGTGTTTCAGGTGTGACTTTTGTGTGTATTTAGCATCTCTGAGCTGCTGGACTGTGAGAGCTGTGGAAGCAAGAGGTTTGGTTTTGGAGTCTTTCCTCCCCAGTGCATCTCTGAGCTGTGATGGTTGCACTGAGGACCCAAGTTCAACCCACTCAAAAGAGACCCTCAGCTGAAGAATTTGAACTCTGTAACTCTTCTCAGGTTCAGAGCTCCTCCTGATCTGAGGTTGCCAATCTGTCTTCATTATTTATTGATCACATCCTATGTACCTAAAGTGCAATCACAGCACTCCCTGCTTCTCCAGTCAGGTTTTACCTGTGTTTCATGTGACAGCCCATGCACAGGCTGGAGAGTGGCTGAAATCCTAGAGGCCATCCTCATTTTGTCCTGAGGTTTTTGTGAGCATCTCAGTGCACAGTGAGAGGGATGGTAGTGCCAAGGGCTGCTGACATCCCTGGTGTTTCTTCCCAGCCATCACTTAGCTTCAATATATCCCTCTATAATCTATAAATAAAAATACTTCCTGTCTCTTGGCAAAGGTCATTCAGCTTGATGTGTGTTAGTAAAATTACTTGAAATATTTAGCTGAGAGAAGCACTCCTTAAAAATGGGACATAGGTAAGGTTTCATTAGGGGCAAATTGGTGCCTTAATGGTCTCTGACAAGCTAAAGCACATTCCAGGGATTCATTTTCCTTGCACTAGTGATGTTCTCTGGAAATCATCACCTTCTCCAATTCATTAGGTAGCCCGTTGTTGCAACAGAAGGAAAACCAAAGGAAAACAGTTAAAATTAGCCTGTAATTTTTTTTTTCATTTCAATAAATATAAGTTTTTTTCCTTAGCACCAAAAAGACAGTTATTAGCATGGCTCAGAAATGCATTTTAAAATTTTTACAATGAGGATGCAGCAACTGGTGTCTACAGTGCTACTATGTAGAAGTAATTGATCAAAATACAGAACACAACACAAAAGTGCAATCAGATACATTTTATTTTGAATTCTTATTACACTGTATTTATAAAATGTCTGAATAGAAAGCAGGTTTATATGCAAGAGCACGAAATGGATAATTTTATTAGAAGATGTGAACCTTGATAAGACTGCTTAATTCCCTAACAGAGATTGTCACCTTGCACTGACAACACATTGTTCAGTCTCTTCTACCCCACAGGACTTATATGGGAGACTTTGACATTGCAAAGTTTCTAATGTGGTCAAATAAGCTGTAAAAAATGAGGGTGTGTCCATCCCTGAAGTGAAAGCTCCCAAAAGTCTGGTTTTCCTGGATCCTGGGGTACTCCCACCGTATATGAGATGGTATGAATTTTTGCGTTTTTCCCCACACTTTAGTAAAAAAGAGCAGTTGCATTTCTCCTCCCCCAAGACTTTAACAGCTGGTTACAGGTCTTGCAGGACGTACCTTGGGCAATGTGCAGCAACAAGAGGAGCAGAAGGGCAGGCATCTCCCTTGCTTTTCACTGAGACCACATGGCCACCCAGTAAAGCCCCAGGGTTTAAAGAGCAAGAGGTTCCTTTTAACTTTAGATGCTCAGCTGCCTCCCCTGTGTTGTTAATTCCTGATCAGTACTTACATACACACTGTGGCCAGAGGGGAGGAGTTGCTGCGGCTTGCGTAAGTTTCTGACTCGCAGGATACATCTTTATTCCTCTCCTAGATGAGTTTCTGTCCCACAGTATTCCTGGGGTTACTTATGTAACAGGTCTTCATTCTGCTTTAGCCATGATTCTTGGGAACTTTCAGGCACAATTTCATCTGGACTCATACCCGTATTTTTACTCTAAAGTCAAGCCCAGCTCCAGTGCAGGATATTAGCTAGGCTTGTGGGACTGGCAGGAGAAGACCCTCAGGCTCCCTGCTCCACTCCTCCGTCCTTCACCCCATTTGCCAGTCTGGTCTGCTCTAGGACAGCGAGCATTCCTGATACACTCATGTGGGGAGACGGGTCTACAGGGTGGACTCAAGAGAGAAAAAAACGCAGAGAAGGGTGAAGAGTGAACACATCTTACACAAGAGATATGGCCAGCAAATGCAGGTTTTGTGTCATGAACTCTGAGAATAGGCAGAAAAATTCTGGATTTTGCCCAGCAAAGTAGAGGAACACTATATCAACTGCATACAGGGTCTGATGAGGGTATGAAGTGAATATGTGTGAGTGCCTGCAGACATGAGAGAATAGGAGAAAAAGCATAGGGAAGCTGCAAGATGAAACGAGGGGCTGAGAATATTCTGGAGATAAAACATCCTGAGAGATCTTCCGGCAAAATGAGCTCTCCATGAACCAGAACATTATTAATTTGTAAGATAAAGCAGACCCTTTAGTTAGAAAGACCTGTTTCTATTGCAGCCTGAATGATCTGCCATAACGCTGTGTAATGCAGCCCAAGAATTTATAACACTGGGTTCTTTATTTTTTTCCTTCCCTTTTCAGTGAAATACCAGGCCTTAATTAAAACTAAAGTTCAGATTACTCTGGCGAATGGAGCTTTTCAAATTCCCTTGCAGCACTAATGCAAAAGACCATAAATACAAGTGAACTACAGGAATAATATGACCTAGAATTGCCTTTAATTACATATAGCTAATTTTAAATCATTCAACATTCAGGTGCTTTTTTATACTCTCTGAAGTCATACCAATTAGTTTGCTTTATCAAAAATTTTCAGCACAAAGATGATTAAAATAACAATAAGCAGATTTATACCTCTCCATCAGCCCACCCCTTACCATGATACTTTTAAATATAGTTATATGAGAGAAGCAGGCAACACCTTGGTTCATGGTTTCTGAATCTGGATATTCAGCTCACCATACACATGCCTCAAAGCATCAGAATTCAGGCTTGCAATCAGTCTTCGTAAACCTGGTCGCATTGGGGTAAATTTTACTTCCCAGGTCAATGTGGAGTTCATCGGGATTCTCCTGAATAAAAAAAAAGGAAAAGTTAGACTATTGTAGTCAGTCAGTCAGTGCTCTCAACCTGACACACAACTGAAGAAACTGAAGGTGGATAGTATAACCTGTCTCAAATCTTTTATGTTTCACTCATTCTCATAAGCATCATATAAATTACTCTTCTGTCTTCTATTCCTCTCAGAACTGACCCTGTTAAAGCCTTTTCCAGCCTTTCCTCCAGGCTAATTTTAGATTTCCAAAATGAATCCATTTTCTTCTGCCTTCTGTCACTTCCCCTCACAATCACTTTCAGAATGACCTTCTTTATAGCTAACATATATTTTTTTTCTACTTTATAATTCCATTTTTCCTGTTTATTATAGCCTATAGGCTGGTGGTGATTCCTTAAAGGTTAAATAAGTCCAAGTGTCCAGGTCATTCCCTGCACACCCTATGAGATGTTGAACCTGTCTGTCACTCCTACCCTGAACCACCCTGCCACAGGGGTAGCATCAGCAGATCTCCCCAGTGGTCCCTTCAGATGACTTCTTCATGTCCACACAAACAAGTCAAAGTATTCTTGGGAGTCCTGCTGTTGTTGGTTACTCTTTTACATTATGTATGACTCTTGATAAGTCATATATAAAACAACAGTATTCTGCACTCTTCTTGATTTTCAATTTTTGCTACAATTAAGATGCACGGAGAGCCTCAGGTATCGGGTTTCTATGTTTTCTCAGTGCTCTCAAAAGGTTCTGTATGCAGATTTTGAAGACTGATACTGATTGATTGATTGATTGTGTTTGGTGGATGCTGGGATTCAATTGCTCCAAAGGAAGCAATGGACAAAGCAGTGTAGTTTCACTTATGAAAATGAATGATTTTTTCCCTCAGCATTAAATAAGAGGGTTCTAAGTTCACTCTTCTTATCTCATATGGCTACAGTGTCCTGAAAACAGCTGAACGGAGTGAGAGCAAAGCAAGGCTATACTACAGTCACTGTTTCAAATTCTCATCTAGTAGGATTTGGTCCTCAGGTGCCATGTCCTATGCCAGGGTCAGGACAGAAATATCTGCCCAGGCTCAGCACAAGCTGCCATGAGACAAGAAACCTTAATTAGCTCTAAATGAGCTAGCCTGGAATCCTCCCACCTGAGTATTTATTTCAGTGCAAGTCTGACCCTGGTAAAACAAGGTATTCCAGCTCCTTAGAGGTTAGCTTAGGTATGTCTACACGGCACTGCATTGCATTTTGCCTATACAGATAGAGGTACCTTGGGGTATGTACCCACTTTTAGAGAAAAAAAAAGGCAGAGAAAGATCAGATTTTTGACATGAGTACGTGCAGACTCCTTCCAGCGTTTTCCCTCTTTGTTATTAATGAGAGAGATTTTCTTCCCCATAGCTGGTTGGCTTGCATCCATCAGATGCCCACTAAAATGGAATCATGAAAAACCAATGACTTCAATTGCTGATGAAAGTAAAACACCTTTTAGAGTTTATGGGCATTATCTGCAAGGGATTATCTGAATGGAAAGTGAAGAAGTTGTTATTTTACAAGTCAGCTGTGCAGACCAAACTTCTTGAGCAGTTGGGGGGCCAGATTCTCTAAGGATGAAGGGTTTTGGGCCACAGCTTCACAGTGCTCCAGTGAGAGAGGGCATCACAACCATCTTTGTTTCACAGTGCCATCATCTCAGCACATATATATGTGTATGTATGTGTGTGTGTGTGTGTGTGTGTATGTGTGTGTGTGTGCACGTACGGGAAGACAGCAGCTGTGCTGGGAAAACAAACCTGCCTTTTCCTGTCTCTCTACTGTCCTGTTTCAAAAACAAGTTGCTCCTCACTAAAAATGCTATTACTAGCTTAGCTCTGACATAGTGAAACACCCAAAATTACTTACCTGCTAGTGTGAAAGTATGCTTGACTATAATCCTTTTAGCACTATCCATCACTGCCTGGTTAATTCTCATTTGTCATGCAAAGACTATGCCCTGTGTAAGAATTGCTGCTGCCAAAGGCTTTTCCATAACTCATGCTCCTCATCTGTCTGAGGCTAATAGCTAAATATCAATATCTTTATCTATATATAGACTTTATGAATGGTCAAGACTGAAGCCCCCAGGCCACTATATTGCCAGAAAAATATTGTATGAGCTGGGTCACACAGGATCAGTTTTGTGGAGCCACTCTAGTGATACAGAAAAGCTACCTGAAAAGTACACAGAGGCCAAAAAGCTTATCCCCACAGAGAGCTGTAAATCCCATATGTAACAGTCCCTGGTAAATAAGGAAGTGTTGGAAGGGTGGGGAAAGCCTAGAATGTGTTTAATTCTCTTTGCAAATGGAGTAAGCCACCCTGATCTGATTTTTCTGGGAGACAACTCAGTGATTAATGATTCTGCATAATATGCTGAGCCATCACCACACTGGAGTCATTTATCACTTTGAATACATGGAGACAAATGTGATTTTTATTTAAATAAACTACAACTGCCCCTTGCTCTGTCCTCTGTGTGTATCACCTGCATCCTACATTCATCTCAGGGAAGTTAAATCTTAAAATGACTAAGCTGATCCATTTTCATTCTCAATGCTGTGAAGGGCATTACTGAAAAGTGGAAAACATGGTGACTCTAAGGAAAATGATATGTGTTCCATGAGTCATTTTTCTCCCCTATCTCTGGTGCCTTTGAGGCACCTGATAATTTCTGCATCCTTGAAGGTGGGGGCAGTCCACAGCAGCTTTTGGACCAAAAAGGATGCAGAACAACAGGGGTAACTGGCACAGCTGGGCAGCAATGAGAGCTATTACCACAACTTGTGTAATTCTTGTAGACCATGCTGAGTCATGCTTACTTGCACCTGTGACATACCATGTGCACAAAGCAAACACAGTATGTTGCCCTTTCACGGTTATTTTTCTATCAGCTCCACTCTGGAGATTGGTTTTGATCTTTTTATCCCAGTCCCAGGTGCAGTCAGGCTCAGACCTCCCCTGCTGGCTGCAGAGGATGATGACAATTTATGCAGCTGCCGAAGCACAGGCAATTTTTCAAACTCCTTTTACACACACCTGGGGACCATCAGCTCAGGTAATGATAGATACTAAGCCCAGATAGATAGATGCCCAGGACTAAGCAATAGCCTCAAAATTTTCCAAGTTTCTCCGTTATATACACCAGCTAATGCTAAGCTCCTAACACTGAACTCAAACAGAGGGATGATTTACAACTTGTTTAGTGTAGGGGTATGATGGTGTCCGGGTAAGGTGTGACTCTGAGAATAATGAAGGTGGCTTTCTTTTTCCTCAGACCTGGGAGTGCCCTGTGCTGGGAACATGCCTGTGTGCCAGGGCAGCCCTGTGCAGTGGAGCTACTGGGGGGAAGCTGTATGCTTACACACATGCCGCAGCTATGTCACCAGGCTCTGCAAACAACACACCTTTTGTGTCTTGACATGAGCTTGAAAAGATCATCTGAGGTACCTGAACGTCTTGTATAATCATGATTAACATGAGCGGAGAAAAGCCCTTCCCAAAAAACAGCACAGGACTTGATTTGCACATGCTGAGTGAGCAGCAGTAAACACTTCAAGTGTAGGATAAATCTTCCTCTCTGTGATCGCGGCTTGTAGGTGCTATTGTCAAGTGCTAAAAATAATGTAATACAGTGAAAAAGTAAACTTGGGCTGCACTAGCAACTACCCACAAACACTACCAATTCCTCCAGCCCTGGTACCAAACAGATGAAATGCTCTCAGAATCTCTCTGAATAGCTCGACTTCTACTGACTATTGAGACCTACAGCTCCCCAGTGTATTGGATTTTAAAGTACAGAGAGAGTGTTTGAATTAAATTACTCAGCACAGCATTAGTTAAGTGTCTCTTGTGAGCTTCCTACAGTGAGCAAGCAGGGGACAAACTCCCAGCTGGTTGTGCTTTCTTCCCTACCCGAACTGCTTTATTATTGTTCTCAGCACTCCAGGTCCCTCGAGGCGGAGCGTGACGTTCTCCAGGGTTTGTTTCAGAGGATTGGTGAATTCCACAATCACAGACGTTTCTTTACCAGCTACCAGTTCACCTTTGGTCTGCGAGACAAGGAAAGGAAAATGCACCGGAAACTGGTAATAACAGATACATAGTACTGGCAAGGCAGAAGAACAGAGCACACAGCAAAACAGCACGAGGCAAAGGAAGTCTAGTGAGAAGAGAATTGCTGGATGGCACATTTTTCCACCCATCATAATTTTCCCTCAAACCACATGGCAGATCAAGAGGCATGCCCTCATTTCCATTGAAAACCAGAAATCTGCATGTACAGTTCTGGAGCTGAGGGCTCAACGGAGGGTGAGTCCAGTTGATGGGGCCTCTCTCCCAGACTCTGCCCCCTCCTCAGGCTCCCCACTAGCACTGAAGAGTTCTGCTAGGGACATAAGCTCTGGAAGAGAAGGGCAGGTCTTACTACCCTAAATTAGAAACACCAGGCTATGTGGTTGCACCCTCAATATTGTCATGCCCATCTTCCTCCTGCCTTTGCATTCTCTTCTCATGCTCTGAAGCATTTCTAACCTAGCACACGTGCTTTATGGAGGCCTGAAGGACAGTTTTCCTCCAAACCCTATGTCAGCAAATGAGCATTTTGCACTGGAAAATAGTAAACCTCAAAAAAAAAGTGTTTTTAAACAACAGCTACATTCATGGGGATTTGGGGTTCTCTACTGCCCTGGAAATTCAGCATTTCTCATGGATTATGTATATTTGTTTTGCTCGGCCCAGGGTTTTCAACTTATGGCTGGCTGATCTTCCAGCCCACTTCATGGTCCACCAACTGATTTAAAGGGTCTTGAGAAAGGTAACTCAGAGAAACAAGTATCTTGTCAATTAATTTAAAGTGATGTTTTAAGGAAGTATGACATCTGCAAAAAGCTGCATAGACTCTGGTCTAAGGGATTACTCTGTGCCAAAAAACAATAAAATGACTGGAGTGAAGGAGGAGAAACAGCTAACCTCTCAACAGCATTTGGCCACCTGAATGTGCAAAAGGACATTAGTGGCATTTTCAGAAGTCTTGGCTCAATTAGAGATCCTATAACCCTCTTTTTTCAATTGACCATTTAATATCACTGGGTGTGATTCAAAATCATCCTGAAGTCCCACACTTGCAGCTGAGACCATGACATGTATTTACTGGTCTTATTCCTTTAGCCTGATCTCAAGGTTAGAATATGGGATAATTTCCTCAACTGTTGAGTCTGACAATCTCCTTAGGCCAACAGAGAAAGATCAAAGACGCATCTGAAGAAATCATGGGAGATACATTTTTAATTCACCTCTCTCACTCTCACATTAAGAAATTTGTGCTGCCAGTCACATTCACTGAACAAACTTGACAAGAAAACTGAACAGATAAACTATCTCAAATTTCTTTAAAAAGCAATAAATCAGAATCTCCTCTATCAATACATGCTCACACACATGCACACACACACACTCCTTAAAAATCCAGCTTTAAAATTTCAGTGTATTTTCATATATCACAAAGAAACAGAAAAGAGGGAAACTTAGTTTTACTTGAAAACATGGGTTTTGGACAACAGCCTGTTCTATTATTCTATATGCTAATAATCCTTTCTTCGGAAAAGCAAGGAGGATAAATTATTTTGAAGTTGAAAATCTGAGATGATGTAGAAGATGTTCTGTTTAAGTATTGAAAGAATGCTTTACTTTTAAAATTTGGTTACTGAAGACAGGTATTTGAAGCAGAGTTTACTTGTGTTGTTTACCACCTCTCTGGAATGCTCAGCAAATCAAAAATATTTTGTTTGAAAATACAATTGTCTGATCAGAACATCATGGTGTTTCTAAAGACCATGAAATAGAGTAGATTTTTTGGCAAACTTTGCTGTAGCCTTGATCCACATTTCTAAAAAAGCTTTTATTTGCATAAGGCAGCAGTTGCTACACAAAATATTATATGGAAACTTGACCATTGCTTCAAATAAATATATAGACAGGAGAAGTTGTATAAACTTAGATTTCTTTCAAGGTCCTGAATTTTACAGAGCTCTATCCATGCTTATATAAAGCTTCCTGAACATGTTATCTGATTTTTTTTCTAGTAGTAGGAAAAAAAGCAGATCCAAATTCCATCATTCAAAGTAGATGAAGGCTTGGTGCTTTTGAAAACAATGCGATTTGTTTGGATGCTTGATTATGAATTGAGAATTTTAAATCCCAGATAAGTAGCTTGTTAAATTAATCCAAATTAAGTTAAAATGGCTTGTCATTGCCATACAACATAGGCTCCTTGTAGTATCACAAGCATTACTCTTCTCCATTTTTATAGGTGCTACACCACTGTCTGCAGAAATGCTTCAACTTTCAGGAAACACCAGTGACAGTACACTCAGAGTGGCAGCAAAGCACTGAAATCCCAAGACATAGTCCTGAATCACTGCTGCCCATTCAAGTTTGGAGAAACTTTCCACAGTACTTGCAGAAGCTCTCCCAACAAAACCTCTTCAATAGCAGTGTTCTTCAGCAAGAGGCCCCTGTGCTGTGTTGCTTTAAATATAATAGATCTCTGAAGTAAAGAACTTGAGTAACTTGATTGAGTAATCTCTCTTACCCTTTGAGTTTCTTCAGCTTTCTCAGATCTTTTCCCCTATTTCCTCCACTGAGATAATTTCAGCTCTTCACTACCAGTGCTGCTGTCAGCCTCTCTCTTCAATGTAGGGGCACTCAATACACTAAATAATGCACCAATACACCCTCACACACTCCAGCCAGCCAGTGCTCTGAAAGGTCCGTGCTAGATGCTCAAATGTGCATAAACACACACACTCCTCCGCCCCACAAGTCAATGCAACACCCTTGTAGAGAGCACATCCCTTCCACCACAACCTTGAGCTACCTTGATCCGCAGGGTGGGAATTTCCAGTATTACCGCCTTCTGCATGGCCAGAATCTTCCCCGTTTCATTGATCCGCGCAGTCACAAAGAAATGAAAGGAGGCTTGCTCCAGCAGGTCACTCACGTACTCGCTCGATTTGATCACAACGTCAAAAGAGCTGGCTGAGGGGAGACATAAGAAAGAAAAAAGGCATCTGAAGCAATCTAATCGCTAGCTGCTCCTCCCATCATGGACAATGCCAGTTACATGAGTGCCTTGGAAAAAAAGTGGCTTATGAGCCAACAAATGGCTTCGATTTTTTTTCCCCAAACTAACTTAATTTCTTTACTACACCATTTTCCCTCTAATTTTTCCCTCTTTCCATTTAGGCTGTGAGCTTCCAGGGGCAAGGACTAGGTTTGTGCACAGCCCCTGCCCAGTACCCTCAGCATGGACCAGGTCACTGGTGAAGGTTTCTAGGTGCTACCACAAAATAAATGAGAAGGAAGGCTGGAAATGCATATCTACTGGGCACAAAGATCCAAATCAGCTTTTGGGTGTCATTCTTGTAAATGTTTGCTCTTTCAATTTACTCCTGTTCTTTCTTTGCCTCTCTTGTTGGTACAGGGATGCCACCAGAGCAACAACTGGGGAATGCAAGCCCATGCAGGCTACCTGGGAAATCACCTGCTCCCTCCAGGACATGGCTGGATATCTGCCTTTGTTCTACACTAGACTTGCCTGAAAAATTTAGCAAGAAGGTCTTCCTGTCACCAGCATGCCCTCCAGAGAACTTTCACGTGTTTGCTGACAATAATTATTGGAAGGAACGAGTCCCTGTAGGCTAGAGAGTTGAGAAGCAGGGAATCATTAATTTTAACTATATTGAACTGCAATTCTCAGGCCAACAATGGTGTGAGAATGTGATGCAGAGAATCAGACCTGGTAACTAACTGACCAGGCAAAATATATAGACCTGGAGCTCTTCTCTCTATAAACATTCATTATAACCCTAGTAAACACGTGAAGATCCCCCATCTGTTACCTATGATGATTACTGTTATCTGTTATTTGTATTGTATTTGTGGCATATGCTGTAAACACTGAGATAATTGAACTCGGGTAAATGACATTCACCCCTTTTTACTCTTTTGATCCGCTCACATCAAAACCACTTCCTTGATTTGGTTTCAAAGCTATTCCCTTGGTGGCCACCTGACTTGGATTTACTTGGCCAGCCTTAAATTTACTTGATGTGCTCCTGCTCCCTCCCTCTCAATCTTTATCTTGTGTAAAAGAATTTCCCATAATACCCTTAATTGTAAATTATAAATCAGGCAAGATATTTCTCATCTGAGAAGTAAATAAGTAAACAAAATAGTTACAAACCAGGAGAAATTTACTTTACAATGGAAGAAAACACAAAATTTTCTGTTTAAATTTAATCACTGCAGGAAGAAAAAAACAGAATAGACTTCCACTGCCTTATCACTGGTTGTGCTGATAAGTTGTCAGTACCACTTATGCATCTGGGAAAGCCAAGGGAGACACAACACTGAGTTGCTTTACAGTTTTTTTAAAAAATAGAGAAAACTAAATATAACTCAGTAGATGCGAGAGCACCTTTGAAGGCACTGGAAGGTTTAAGCTATTCAAATCCTCAAAGAAGTTTTCAACCCACACAATTCCTTTAATCATTATTCTGAAAATTATTCCTTCGTTTCCTGTTTGAAAACTTAGTTTGCCTCATACTTTCAGTAATTTGGGCTGGAAGAATGCCTTTAATACATCCGTTTATGATTGGAATTTTTTATCATATATAGATATGTATACACACACACACACACAAACACACACACACACTTCCTGCCCTAAACAAAGTCTACAAATCCTGCTTGGGTGCCTTGGAAGGTACCCTCCTTTTACATCCTTGACAGATTGTTCTCATGCACTTGCAGATAATCACACTACCTTCTTTCACACTGCCCACCTTCTTAGACACTATTCCTGATTCCACATGTACTTCTTTCCAAGGAAAAGGTGAAAGAATTTGTGCTCAAATTTCATGTATCACGTCCAGGAATGGTGTGATTTGTGAGGAGTTTTTGTCCCATTGCAGAACAGAGTGCCCCACAGGTTGATGACTGTAGCTCAGATATAAGCAAATTCCCACCTTGAAAAGTGGGACTAATATTAAAAATGTCTCATTGGCAAGGAGCAGTGATGGGGACATACTCTTGATACATATACATAACAATTCATGTTCTGTTCTTTCAGGTGCCTCTGCCCACTCTGTGTTCACTCACCATAGCTTAATTCAGAGTTTCCAGCACTATTTCAAGAAGCTTTTTTCTTGGCATTTACTTAACTTAGTGAAAAATGAATTATGATGCTCAGTGATGTTTAAACATCTATTCATTTAATTTCTTGCAGAGAGGAGCCAGGTAATCATCCGAGCACTGCAGAAGTTGTATTTTAGGTAGTAATACCCTACACAGACCGTTGTTGCAAGAGCAGACACAAACAAGTCCTGAAATCATGCCAGAAAATTTAGCAGGCACTTCTATAAGATGACAAAATTTTCCCTAATCAAAGAAGTGGTACAGAATTTAGACCAAGACTATTGAAATTGATTTCTTTTCTGTACCCATTCAAGCCTACGAAAGTTTTGCAGTATTTGAGATCAGATATTTAGTAACTGATGTAAGTCGCTATAAACCCTCACTCTGTGTTCTGATAGCATGTGTTGGAACAACCCAATGCCCATTTCCAGGACACCTGCAAACAATCCACAGAGTTAGAAAGAATCAGCAAGCAGCACTCAGGGCTTTGTTACAGGCTGGAGGTAGAAGTTTTATTAACCTTCACCAGTAGATCCTTATCAGTAGACTTCTACTTTTTGCAGAATAATCAGCTCCAAATAAAATGTGCAGTTTCAGATGATGTTCAAATTGAGGAAGAAAGCAGAGGATTTTTTTTGTGGCCTGATATGAACTGTGGTTCCATGGAGGCTTCTCGCTGAGCCAAAACTCATCCTTTTTGAGGAAACAGGGCTCACAGTGTCCCTTGAGCTGGGATGAGGTAGACAAGACAGAAAGATCAGAGGTCGGCCAGGTCTGCTGTGATCCAGCAGCAGAACCAGTTCAGGAGGCCCATCCTTTGGGCTTCCAAAGTCCTGCCACTCCTGCTGTGCTCAGAAAGATTGATTTGCCCAGTAGCAGTGCCTAGAAGGCAGTCATGGCTGCTGACTCTCTCAGCAGGGAACTCAACTGAAGGATTCTCTGTCTTTGTAAGAGCATATTGCCATCACTTTTGCTGAGCTGAAAGCACTGACCAAGGACACAGCCTGTCAGGAGAACAAGTGATTGGCAGTCACTTGTCTCTGGAGCTGCTAGGTAGCATTTGGAAGTACAGCAGGTCCTAAACACCTGCTGCAATGGTTGACAGGAAATAGATTATGTCCAAGAGAACACCCCTTTTCCCTGCTTTGAGCAGTACAAAAACCAGCCCACAGCCTCCTGGGCTAGTCTGCCAGGAGCTGCTTCTCTGATGAGAAGTGGGAGGCAGGATCTCCCTACTGTATGCCAGAGGGCACAAGGAAAAGTAAATGCTGTATCTGCAAAGATAACTCACCTTTGGTGTCCCTGCCCAGCTGAAAAATGTCACTGCTCTATCGTGGCACATTCTCATTACAGATAAACTTTTCAGATCGCTGTAAATATGAAATCCTGAACCACACAGTTCTTTAAAGCCAGATATTCACTTGAATCTACCCAGAACTTGCTAGCTTCTACCATGTAAGACAAAAAAAAATACACCTGTTTGTCTCTACATGACACCCTGTAGAACCAGAACTTCCTCTTCCATTGCTGAGATAGTGCTAGGAAAATAAAGGAATTCAAAGGAAAAACAATACCTTGCAGCTTAATACCTGTGCTCCTTTGATTTCTTTTGTACTAAAGAAGAAAAATTAACAGTTCCCAGATATGCAGCTTGGTGTAAAAGAGCATTAAGCAGGGACAAACAGCCTGAAGAAAACAGCCTTAGCTTTAAATGACCCTGGTATCCAGCCCAGGGTCTGGAGAGGATCCTTCTGATACCCAATAGAATATCCTATCCCTAGCTACTAGAATTGGCTGTACCTATGGGTGGACACACTGGTAACAGTTGATAACACAGAAAAAAAAACCCCAGCAGTTAATAACACAGCAAACAACTATGCAAGTCTTACATGAAGAGGGTTCCAGTTTTGCACTGAAAGAATGTTTCTTGAATTCTTTTTTTGGGACTCCTGTATAAAACACTATGTTGCCCGAAAGGTAGGTAGTTGCAGTGTAGGAGTTGCGACTTTTGTTCCTGAAAGTGATAGTGACTTTAAAGTCATTGCCAAGGACTGCCTTTTGTGCCTGGAAGTCCATGTCAACATCTGTCTGTGGCTGGTATGTGGTATCTTGGACACTTTGCTTTTTAACACCGTACATCACAGCAGTCTCAAGAGCCAGTCTCTCCTCATCTGAGCCTAGGAATGAATGAAAACCAGATTTAGAAAAGAAACAGAAGTGCAGCATTAGCCCACCGACCGATCATAAGGGTGTGTCATCCATAGTTTGTAGTAGCTGAAATGAGTGGATGAGGACAGTGAACCCTCCTGGGGTAACACTAGCAGTAGGAGAACTTCACAGTTACCAAGGGAGTTGGTGTTAAAGCCATATCAGACAAACTGATGTAGCTGAATTCTTATCAATACAGCTACACTGGTTTACTCTGTGTGAACATCTGACCTGAATAAGAAATGTCTAAACATCTGTACAGAAAGCCTTGAATTTTTTGAGTGCTTTGAGTTGCTCTACAACTAAACTTTATTTTCACTACAACTTACTTAGTCTAAAGCATTTCAGAGCAGCAAAATCTGTGCTTTGTTTGTGCCTTATCATCAGTGCATCTACAGTGCTTCTGGGATGGAGTTACAAATAAAGAATTACAGAGGGCACTCTGGCAGCTTTTGATGAAGCTCCCTCAGTGACAGAGGTTTCCGAGTCATCATCCAGGGTCTGACTGAGATAAGTCTACATCCGTATGGTCCCAGCACATTTCAGTTTACCTTCCCTGAACTTGTACTCCTCAGTAATGTCCATCATTCCATCACCTCCAACTTCCTTGGTCACAATCAACTGCCCAATATGGGTTGTGTCAATGTTTTCCACCACTTGGGTTCCATTTTTCTCCATTCTTGTGTAAAAAATGTCACCATTCACCTATGGAATTGTATGAAAGAAGGTTGAGATACATGGAAGTAGAGAGAGGAAGAGAAGTCAGCCTATCTCCCCCAAAATAATGGCACATTGACTTGAAGTCCCACTAATTACTCACATCAACATTTCATGTTTAAAATTAGTCAAATGCTGAGATGCATTTTACTATTCACAGCTCCAGAATGACGGAGAGTGCTTAACAAGGACATAAAGAGGCCATTCAAATTTGGAGAGCACTACTACACATTTTTTTGTACCAAAAAAAGCTTTAGTAATAGAGAGGATAATGTTTAATAGCTAAAATATCTTCATTCTTTTCTGTTCTAAGCCATTCACAATTCAATTAGAGAGAAATTTGTCCTGCAGTGTTTCAATTCCGGGCATGCCTCCTCTGGTGATACTAGAGGTTAAAACTCCAGACCAGGCTCTCCATCTCCTTATTGAGATATTTCCCTCTCAGGTCTGTCAGTCAAATCACCCATGTGAGATCTCCATGACCCACAGCAGCCAGAAGGAGTGTGGTGAGCAAAGAGAATGAGCAGCGAGAGCTAGTGACCCATTTACCACTAGCTAGAGCAAGTGATCCATTCAGCATAGCTGAATCTTGGAAGGAAAAATGACCAGAGCCTGAAGTTCCGATGAAGTCACAGCAGCTTTTTCTTATTATTACACAGGGAGCAGAGATGAGAGAAATCTCTGTCATTCATTAGAGCCATATTACACCTGCTGGCATGTCAAAATATAATGATGAGATTGTTCTGTGGCATGAAATAACTTCTCAATCCATAAATTGAAGTGGAACCCTATCTTCTGTCTCACAATGGTCTCACTGATATCACACACTGCAGTAGAAATTTTCACATATCTACCTCAGCATAGACAAAAGGAGCATCAAATTGGAAGCAAACATGACCATGTTTAATGGCTTGAACTGAGGCTGGACCACATCTGTACATACCTGTGGGGAGAAGAGAGACAAAATGAGAGACTAAATAAATTAAACATGTAAAATATTATATTTTCTCAAAGAAAAATAATTATTGGTGTTTGATGAAATCTTCTAATAGTTTACAGGAACTCCTGACCAAGAAGCAAAAAGCCTAATTTTGTTACCAGCCCTGAAGATAACACAGACTTGAGTCTGGAGCAACCTGGTGGTTCAGTACCTTCAATGACACTGTAACATCCACTACAAGTCTCAAGTGTTTGAAATACAGCTGGTTTTGGTTAAAACAGATAATTTTGGAAGGACTCTGGTACACCACCTGAGAAAGGCTGAGAAAGATCTCTCTACAAATTTTAGAAGATTGTATTTTAAGGGAAATTAGGGACTGGAAAGAAAGAGCAGTGACTTTTCACTTTTTTATCTCCTGCCTATTGCCTGCTCATGTAGTATAGTTAGGGCCGCATAAAGTAAAGGAGAATTAATTTGATCAGGCTTCTGTATAGGTACTTTAAAATGTAAGAAGCTGTCTTTGGCAACAGGATTTCATCTCTTCTGTACCAAGCAGGGCCTTTCTCATGCAGGATTTTGTGTCCCAGGGCATCATGAGCAGTGTTATAATAACGACAGATTTATTTTAGAGTTTTAGTATTTATTTGTTTAGAAACAAATCAGGAGAACGCTCTGAGTCAAGGGTGGTTATTTGGCTCAAGAAGTTGTCACTGGCCATATGATGCCAGGTGCCACTGGCTTAGGTATCACCAGCTCACTGTTTGAAACACAGATCCCAAATATTAGAAAGTGAGCTAAGGAGGACTTCAAGCAATATTACCATCACTGGTTTCTTGAGGTGTCCCATCAACAACCTGCCATCCTCCGAAACCAACAGGAAGGTCAGGTCTGGTCATCCAAGCTTCATTCCAGCAATGATAATTCCTTAGATGAGAGATGGGACCAGTATATTAAATTCTTGGAAAGAAGAACACAGACCAAAACAAATCCTGTGTATTTATGTCCTGGCATTGCTTCAATAGCACCGATTGCCAATTCAGGAATAAAAAAGTTTACTCTTTTAAAAGAACAGATTTTTAGGTCTATGAGTTTGGTACCATATATGTTAAAACCTGAAAGCCACAATCCTTCATTGTAGTTTCTTGACTGAAAGTTGAAGAAGCTTTTTTTGATTCTTCTAATGTGTGCTGAGTGTAAATGTCTCAGAAAATATGCCAGTGTTTGGAGATTGTTGGGGTATATGTAAAGATACACAAATTAGAATCCCTTTCCAGCTTGACACCTCCACTTCAATCTGCCTGCTAACGCAAACTTTGAATCTTCAAGCCAATGAAACATGGTCTGCTTTATAATTATTCAGACTGAATCTTCGGCATCTCTTATGAGGAGATTTGGTATCAACTCCACAATGTACAGTGTGTAGTTTTGTTTTCATGGCTCAAAACAAGCATGCTTTGCTGGTATGTTGATTGAGAAAAAGACCCTGCATAGCCTTTGTAAAACTATCTTCACTGTGGATTCCTTATAAGTTTTTCCCCATGTATCATGCCAATGCATGATGTCAGAGTTCCTAAAACATACATCTTTTCATAAAACCCACTTGCAACAACTGTGGGCCTACTTGCATCTTTAGGGCCCAGGACAGTGACCCGAAAGATAAAATTCTGAGAGTACTTCATCTAGGTGCTCAGGGTTAAAATGCTCTCATGCTCTCTCACCTGGCTGGATGCTCAGGAGAATGAAAAAAAACTGTACAGCACCACCACAGTCTGCCCTGGGTGTTTCAAAGATGAGCAGAAAAGACAGACAGAGGTTGTAACTTCCCGCAAGGCTACCAATGTTCAAGGGAGACCACAAGCAAGAAAAAAAAGATAATCTGGAAAGAGGGTCTCACAGTAAAGCCTGCAAAGTGTTTGAATTTCATTACTGCAAAAAATAAAAGAAGGAAAGAGTAGAGAAAGAGGCAATTTTGCTTGCAAATTATACATATCCTACAGCAGATCTGAATAAAATTACATCTTTGTAGCTGCTGATATAGCCTCTAGTACACGCAATGATATTAGCAACCAAAATGGGGATTGTTAAACTCTGACCATATCATTAATAATAGGTGAAAAACGGCTATGGAGCAGAGTCAGAAGGATCTGAAGCTTGTCTAACAAGACATTTCAAAGTGGAAATGAAAGCTTGGATCAGGGTAAAACTTGTCAGTTAGGAGAGTTAATGAAGCAGCACTACAGAAAAAGGAATTATTCAAGGAAAGTGACGCACACTCAGAGAATTTTTGATGCTGCTGAGAGTAGTCAGTGCTGAATCATGCTCACAGAACTTTGCTGAGGGCTATCCGAGAATGGGGACACACTTCATGGAAGGTAGGTATCGGCAAACTGCTATCCCAACATACGAGAAAGACAATCCCTGCCCTGAAGCCTTCACTGGTTCACTTTGAATTGAAGTCAGATGTGTCACTGGCTTTGCATTCTGTGAAAGAAGAACCTGATGAGCAGGCAAAAGGAAAAGATGACAAAAACAAGGCTGGGAGGAGGGTAACAGTGTGGAAAATGGCAGATCTACTTCAGTTCTTTAAATAGGTAACACAATTTTTCTGGGTTTTTTTCTGTATTCGTCTTAGGGACAGGATCTTTCTTTCTGGTTTCTATTGGTGTAGTGCTGGACACAGCAGGATGGCAATTTCTTTAGTTCTGCTCTCATGCAAATAACAAATATACATAAGGATATCAAATCTGAATGGAGAGAAAGACACTGCTTGTAGAGCAGTGAGCATTAAGGAAAGGAGGATGAGGGCAACATTTGCTTTTCCAAAGATAGCAGAAACTTCCCTATGGAACTGAGCAAAGCTGAGGAACTGATTCAGTGGCCATAATTTCTTGAACTGATTTTATAATTCTTGTATTCTACAGCAAGCCTGAGACATTAAAGAAAGTACGAATGGCAATAGAGATCAATGTAGTAACCATTAAATATTTACAGAGATAATTATGGATAGACTAAACAAAGCAATGGGGAAATTAATAAAAGATGACCAGGTGGGTTTTATGCCTGGAAGGCGATTCAAGAGTGATAGTTCATATTGCTTATGGACAGGCACATGCTGGAAGCAGCTGCTGTCCTTTTATGAGCTAACAAGTTCAGGCATTGAGGTTGAGAGGGCCTACTAGGGTCAGGAACTCATAATATTGTTGAGAAATTAGAGCAAAGTGATCTGCAAGTAAATGGGAGAGCAAAGGCCTTGGAAGGGCTTTCCCCACAGGCCTGGACAGGGATGTGGTTGGGTGACATCAAGCAAATTTCTGCTGAGATGCTGATGTTGATCTGCTTGGACCTCACAGTAGGAGTGAGTCTTGATTCCCATCCAAGAGAAATATTCTTTAAGTGTCTTTATATCATCATTAAGAAAGACAAGGAGAATAGGCAGTACTGATGGCCCCAAATCCGGCCAGATTTATAAAAATAACTTTTTGCTAAGTCTGTGTAATTTTGTATATGTGTTTTGTTGGTGGTGGTGTTGTTTCCTATCCTGAAGGAGAAGACAATCTTTAATAAAAACAAATAAATGTCAGGTAACATTCAGAGGGAGCCCCACACTCAGAGATTGATTGGACAAAGAATCCTGGCTCTAAGTATCCCTGAAGTCTGAGAGTATTTAAGACCTGAAGACAGATCAACTCCAGCAGTACAAGGCTAGAGTACAACAGAAATGATATATTAATAAAGAAAAAGAGCTTTTCTTTCAGTTTCCAAGAAATTATAAATAAAAGTGGGAAATGCATTTTAAAAAATCATTATAAATGCCTTGAGCTTCTCCTCGTAAAAAAAAAGAAATAAAAGAGACATTAAAAATAAAATCAGGGTTAAGACACAAGTCATTAGAAGTCAGCATGTGGGCTACCAAGGAGTGTAACAGAGTAATGAAAAGAAAGGACACAGAGGAGAAATGAAAAGAGGTGTATATATTAAGTCATGCCCAAAGGGTTATGTGCACCATGTACTAATAAATGCACTGGGAGGATAAAAGGATGAACAAGGCAGTTAAAAAAGTTATCAAGCCAAGGAAAAGCAATGTGGGATGGAAGGATGAAATACTAGTGTAAAATTGCATACGGGTATCATTGGGACTAGGATGATTTTGGATGATCTGACCCTGTCCCAAATGAATGAAGGAGAAAAGAGATTAAATTAAGTCTTGAAAAACAGCTGGGAGAAATAGACATAGGGAAGTACGGGAAGAGTCAAAAGTTGGTGGGATGTGTTTCATAGATCAAGTTAGGAGAAGGAGAAAAAGAATGAGACAGTGAAAATTGTAGAGCATAGCAATTAGTGGGTGTGTATGGATGGAACACTGTGGTGTCCAGTCACTCTCTCTTGTTTCACATCTTTTATAGGCAGAGGAGGTTTCAGAAGACTTCTCCTTAACAGCTCTCTGAACAATAAAAGGACAAGCCCCATGAGACATGCTGAGGTCCTTCTGTCTCACAGACAACAAGCAAAACTGCCCAAAGTTACCGACAGGAGGCAACAAGGCAAATAGCAGGACCACAGCTCTGGATCTCAGGAGCATAGACTTTAACATGTTTAAGGTCCTGCTTGGAACAGTCCACAGGAGGCAGTTCTGAGTAGAAGATGAATGCACAAGAGCTGGTTGTTTTTCAAGAGTTACCACCTCCAGACTTAAGAATGGTCAATCCTTGTTTGTAGGAAATCAACCAAAAGTGGCACAAGTCCATGAGGTGGTCCCTATTAAACTCAAACATTAAAAAAAAAAATTAAAAAAAAAAAATAAAATAAAAGGTGCTTAAGAAAGAGGAGGGAGTGGGGACAGGTGACCAGGAAGAAAACACAAAGTCACTGTCTGAGCATGCAGGCACAGGTATAGGAAAGCCAAAACAGAGGAAACCAAGTACATCTTGCTGAAGAGCAGCAAGAAACGCAAGCAAGTGTCAAAAGGAAGCCTACAGAATGTGTCTCTGCCATTGAACACAGTAGGCAACCTGGTGACAAAGGATTAGGAGAAAGCATTCCATGTCTTCTTTAACTTGATTGTAATTGCTAAGATCTGCCATCAGGAATCACAGCCCATGAGAACAGTGTGGAGGTTTGAAATAATGAAAACTAGACAAGTAACAAGATAGAGAACAGTTAAACAAACTAAACACACACAGGTCCAATGGATCTGATGGAAAACATGAGGTAATCTCATCAAAAATGCTGAGGGAGCTTGCCAATGTCACTGTAAGAGCACTCATATCTATCTTCAAAAGATCATGGTAATTGGGAGAAGTTCCTGTGGACTAGAGGAAATTAAATATTGCTCTGTTCTTCAAGAGAGAGGAGTATCCAGGGAGAGACAGGCTTGTCAGCTTCCCTTTGATCTCTAGGAAGGTTATAGAGCAAGTTCTTCTGGAAAACATTTCCAAATACATTAAGGACTAGGTGACTGGCAGTAGTCAGCATGGATTTACCAGCAGCCAGCTGTGCCTGACAAACCTGAGAGTCTTTTCTGATGAAACAAGTGACTGAAAGGACAGAGGGGAGACCAGTGCATGGGGGCTGTTCCTTCTGACTTTAGTGCCATCTCCCAGAACATCCTCACAGACAAACCTCTGAAGCATAGACTAGATAAATGGACAGCAAGATATATTGAAAACTGACCGAATTGCAGGGATCAGAGAGTTTTGATCAGTAGTGATCATCCCAACTGGAGCTCAGTCATTAGTTGTGTACCCCAGGCATCAATACTGGGCCTGACACTTTGTTTAACAGCTTCATTAATGACCAGAATTACAAGACCTGTCGTACCCTCAGCAAGTTTGCTGATAAAACTGGAAGGAATGCATGATACAACATAAGCCATACACAAGGAGAAACTAAGGCAGCTGGGACTGTTCAGTCTGAAGATGGGAAGGCTGAGTAGGATCTTATCCTCGTGTATAAATTCCTGGTTAGGGAGTTGAGGGAAAGAAGACACAGCCAAACTCTTCTCAGTAGCCCAAGGACAGGACAAGAGGCAATGGGCACATACTGAAATACAGAAAAATCTCTCCGAAGATAAGGAAACACTTTTCTTACTGTGAAAGTGGTTGAGCACTGGCATAAGTTTCCCAGAGAAGTTGTGGGGTGCCCATCCTTGGAGATACTCAAAGCCCAACTGGACACAGACCCAAGAAACTTGCTCTAGCTGACAGTCCTTTGCACAGGAGAGTTGGGTGACTTCCAAGGGTCCCTTCTAGTCTCAGCTACTCTGTCTTGCTGTGACACAAGCATCCCATGTAAAAGAATCTGCTTTCCTTAGATTTCCTCTTGATTCTTTCATGGAAGTCACATAAAAGATGTCACAGCAACAGGTTCAGTCATTTCCTCCACCATATAGTGAGTTTATTATGGTTTTAATACAAAGACTTTCAGAGATTATATTATTAATGAAACATGCTGATGAGCTGCTATGCTAACGAGTTGAAGATATCATTGACACAAGTCAGGTATATTAACATTGAATAGGACAAGTATCTCCTGGATATAGGAACGTAGAGGTCACATTCATTTCTTCACTCTGAGGAGGAGAGGCTTGAGGGCCAATATCCCACACAGAGCATATAATCAATAAATGCTACTCTGCTCCTATCAGACAGAAGACAGTAGGAGTTTGAAGAGCCAGTTAGAGGACTGCCTTCTGAAAAAGAATGTGTAAACTCCTTCTCTTGGCCCTAGGGAGTTTTCTTTTTATAAAACTGGTGAGAGCATTTCAGTATCTTTTATGATACCTTGACTTGTTTCTTTTTCAGCTCAACTAGGTATATTTTGGAAAGGACCTCTTTGCAACAATGACTGAGTGTACACAGTGTAAAACCACTCTACAAATATGGAAGCTGTGTACAAGCAGATCAAAATGGGTTTTTCCATAGATATTGAGCCTGGCTCCAGAAGGATGGAAGTGCCCATCCTACCATACTCTGTATGGTAACATTAATAGTAGGATCCCTCAGAGGTTGCCTGTTTACACAACAAGGCTTCATATTAGTCAGCCTACCAACAATCCATTCATTGTGTTTCACATAAGCCAGCAGGGTTCTTCAATGCTCAGAGAAATAAACACAATATAGGCATTGGAATCATGTTTTTTACTACTTTTATCATTGACACATTGCAGGCATTTCCCAGGAGGACTCACCAGACAGAATCTTTTGTAAGTCTGGTGTCCACTTTTCCTTCATCATCCAGATAGAAGTCCAACCGCAAATTGGCATTGTTATCATGGGCAGAAGAATAATTGGTAATCAGTCTTGCAGGTATCCCCAAGCATCTCAGAACTGTGGCAAAGACAGAAGTGTGATGAGAAGGACAGCTATGGAGATTGCGGTCATGGATGACAGGATGGAAGGACAGAAGTATTAATAACTAGAATAAAATGGGAAAACTCAGTCAAATCAACTCAAATAATTCCTCTTATCTTTTTTTTTTTTAATTGCATATGCTAAATATTTTATTTGGTCCCAAAATTATGAACATTATGGAAAAGTATTGGTACAAGAGTTATAACCAAAGCAGCTGATTACCAATAGTTTTAAGGCAGCTTTGCAGAGTGACCACATAGCAGAATTTCGGGTCAAATCTGGGTGCAACAGGTCAGCTGCATGACCAAATGTGATACAAAGAAAAAGAAGTTGGAGCTTGCAAGAGATACACAATATATTAGGTCTCTTACTATCAGTAACTCAGGAGAATTATGAGACTGTATTAAAAAGAAAATTAATATAAAGTATCTTCTTTTGACTGATTTTGAATTTCCATGTTTGATGTCTGCTGACAGAAGGGATCTGTAGAACACAAAGAATAAAGTAGAAATTATTTCGAACAATGAGAAAAAGCTGCATTATTTGCAGCTGAAATGACAAGGTTTGGGAATCGGAATAAAAAGCATTACATAATTCATATTGCCTGCTAAGTAACAGCATTTTGGAGTCAACAGTCCCTTCCAATAAAAGACCTTAAATGGAGGATAAAAAAAAAAGCCCTAACTCTCACACCATCACAATAAAGCACTGATTCCCCTTCTTTCCATTTGACAAGTGGTAAATTTAAGAGATGTGGGAAAACTGTGGAAATGCTACAGCTATGTCCATAGTCTGCATCAGTGCATCAATAGGCTTCTGTGTGCTGTGTACCCTGGCAGATAAATGGGCATGGAGCACGTCCCTGGGCTAGGGGAACAGGGACAGCACATCATCTCAGCTACTCCAGATAACAATGACATACTTTGTCTCAGCCAGAAAAAGTTCCTGGCTTCCAATTTAGGAGCCAACATGGTTCTGCAGAAAACAGAGGGTGAGAGGTTTTTAGTGGTCGATGGGGTTTGTTTTGGTTTTTCGCTTTAGTTTTCGTTTGTTTGTTTGTTTGTTTTGGGTCTTTAAACATTCTTTTTGTTGGGGTTTTTTTGTTTGGTTTTTTTGGTTGGTTTGTGGTGGTGGCGGTGGTGGTTTTTGGTTTGGAGTGGATTTTTGTGAGGTTTTTTTGTGCAGTTTTTTTAAGCAAAAAGATTTTTATTGAAAATCCTATTTAAAAATAGTTCCAATGCTGCAGAGTTGAACAGCCCTGCTGCTACTGCTGGGTTTTGTATATTCATTATTGTCACTACCGTGACTCCCAATAAAGTGTAACGCTGCACATTCATTTCAAGTTCCTGGATGAAAAATTACCTGGATGCATCCAATACCATATGTACCTATTGATTAAACTTAATTCAACTGCCCTCCCAGGCTTCCAGCACATGAGCCATCAGGGCTTATTGGAAATAATTTGTCTGACAATTTCAAGATTAATGACCATTTTTTGGAATGTTTTAACATTTTTAACAGATGAGTATCTGAAGTGTACTATACAGTGACCTTGAAAAGCTGGACTGGTCACAATGATAAAACATTGACAGATGAGAGAGACTCAAAAACAACCTCAAAACAACCCTGATAGTTGCATGGGATTTTTTTGACCTTTGCTATCCCCTGTGCAGTGGTCAGCAGCTGGATGTGTCAGTGGCTATCATCAGATCAGGCACTGGACCACGCACATTCCATAATGCTCAACAAACTTTACACTTGCAGTGTAAAGTGCCAGGTCTCTGACTTGACTCACTTAGTCAGCAAACCAAGTCTAGTTTTGCCCCAGATAAATACACCTCTCCCTTTAAACAGCAGGCTCCGGGCCTCTGCTACATTTCCCCAGTTTCACAGTGGCCTCCAGGCAAATTATTGCATAGTGGTGATTCAGGGCAAATGTGGGGGGAAGGTGGGAGAAGTGGTGTCTATGTGTGTGTCTCTCTATGGTCAAGAGAAATACAGATAAGGCAACGGGCAGAGAAGACAAAGTGGCCCATGGAACCCACTGTGAGGAATTGCGTCCACAAGAAACACTTCCGTGAACTTTTTCAAGCTCATTGTGTGAGGCTCAACATAACCAGGCAATGTGCACTCACAGCCCAGAAAGCCAATCGTATCCTGGGCGGCATCCAAAGCAGCATGGCCAGCAGGGCAAGGGAGGGGATTCTGACCCTCTGCTCTGCTGAGACCCCACCCGGAGAGCTGCCTCCAGCTCTGGGGTCCCCAGAATTGGAAGGACATTGACCTGCTGGAGGAACTCCATAGGAGGCCACAAAGTATGCTCCTGTGCTTTAGCAGATGATGCTGTTAGAAGGTGCTAGACAGTCAAAATATGGGACTAATGCAACGCTGTTTCCCCACTGTTTTTTATGACATGCAACACTCAGTTTACTGCAACACCAGAACTCTAGTTTGACCAAAAGTGTTTAGACTTAACCTTGCAGTGCTAGGCAAGTCATAAACTCGGCCATCATTTATTTTCTCCATTCCTCTGGCTCATAAACTCGGTATAAAATGTTATCAGTGCTCAGTTACCAGGTGCAGGGACAATACACATCAATTTTCCCAGGAGCAATCCTCAGTAGGTGAGATTTGGCCTTTCTGGAGCAGAAACACTATCACATATCCCATACTGGGTAGTAATTGAATCTTTTCGGTCTAGACAACAAGTATCCTGTCTAAGAATTCTTGACAGAAATGTGGACTGTGCTGAAGGACTCAGCTTTCTTTCACACAAACTTACCCTCGAATCACTGAGTACATTTCACTGAACCAATAAATAGCTAACAGATTTGTGTGGAAGAACAGCTGACCTGAAGGACACACCAGAGGTTTCTTTAAAGACCATCTGTTTTAGCCATGTATTTTTAAGTATCTCTACTATTTACTCCTGAACAACACAAAGCTAGGAAGTATTTTAGTTTTACCTAAAAACTCAGTTAAGCAGGAACCACATAGCAGCTTGGAGCTTTTTTCACTGATACCTACATGTGTTGAAGACACCAGCGAAGACCCAGCACTGGCCATATCGGACAGGCTGCTTAGAACTGTAATACTCCAGGAGAATGTCCACACTTCCCGTCCAGGCTGAAGGTGCAACACCATAATCGTACGTATTGTTCCAGGATCCAGCAATCACACCATTTTCATCCCTGGAGTTAATCTTAAATCAAAGGAAATGAGCATTAGAGATGTCAGAGACTGAATAATAAAAAGCTTTTTAACTCAGCAGACCGACAGGATGAGAGAGAGTGAATATAGCCAAGTTTAGGCTAGTAAGTAAGATAGAAGTGTTTCATTATGAAGGTAGGGGATAAATAGGACAATCTTATTAAGGGCCATGGATTCTCCATCACTGAACAATTCTGCATGAAGGTCAGACAATTTAAAAAAATAAAAATAAATCTAAAATGAAATCACCACACTGTGTATCCATGTTGCCAGTTAATAAGTTTTATTAACATTAAACATGCTTATTGTTACATATTTTTAATAAATGAAATCAGTTATACACTGGTAAACAAGCCTCAAAAATATTAAGCTGTATTGTTTCCATCATCTGTTTTTCTGTCGATACCAGCCCAGAGATTTTAATAAAATCACTCCGGATTTACAATAGATTGAGAGGAAAACCAGTCTATTGTTATGTTTAGAGTAGAAACTAATTTCTTTGGTCTGGCACACATAAAAAAAAAAAGAAGGAATTTGCTGTGTAAGTTTCCTCTGGTAAGATAATACAAAGCAGAGAGTTTTGCTGACTAATGCCTATACTGATAGGCATTAACAAGCAATACATTTCCTAGCTGCAATTTGAACCAAACCAGTTGAAGCTGTGCAAAAAGCTCATTCACTCTGTACCTTTTAATTATGCTAATGTGGAACAGCTACACACCAGCCAAATAAATCACAATTCTCATTTAAAAGCTTTTGGCTGCATTAACTACTGTTTTATAATTAGAAAATCGACTTCCTGTGAACCCTAGGACTGAACAAAGATAAGTATTCAGAGTCATAACCAATGGGTTAAGAGGTTGTGCCCATCTCACCGGTGTAGGAAACATGCCAAGGAAAGAATCACTTCAAGGACAGGACAGCATGTTGGTCTTCAGGCTCTACTCTGGCTGTAATGAGTGGAAGAAGAGAGGAACTCTACTTGCTCTGGCATGCCAGAAATCCCCTGGAGGATTCCAACATGAGGGGCATGTCCTCAGAATAGCTCCACTCTACCACATTTCAACTTGAGCAAGAATGGGGTTAAGTAACACAGATGGGATTTCAGCACCTCTTGCCCACTTCTTATTCGGGCGCAGATTTCAATGGCCAAAACCCCTATGCAGTTACATCCCAATTCTGCAGATTAGCCCTAAAGTCTATTGAGTCCTGGATTTCCAATGGTGAACTCTTCCATTCCTCTAAAATGTTTAGTGGCTCAAAACCTAACTAATATCCAAGCCCTCTTTGGATTCATAATCTTTGTGCAATTTTGTCCTGAGGACTTCCAGAATCCTTACATAAGGGACTTTTTCATCTACTGGTTCAGGGATGAGGAAACCACATTTAATTCTTTCTTCTATCCAAAGGTCCAAAGCTGTATTTCTAATGTCTGGGGTGAAAGAGCTAACTAAGATGTTAAAAGACGAAGAGAAGTAGAGGTGCTCTTAATAATTCTTGCTGAAGCTATTCTATTCAATTCAACATGCAAGATTAAGAGGCTAGAGATCCCACTTCAATGTCTTCTAAGACAAAGAGCTCATTTTCTTAAAGCCTGGGCAAATCCTATAACAAGTGGGTTAAAGTATCATCTGTCTCCAGCAGCCATGTTTTGTGGACAGTCTATTTTTGTAGCTGGCTGAGGAGAACATCTAATTACTCTAGCTCGATGACTAGAGTATTATTCTGGGAAGCAGAAAGCATCAGTCCAGACCTCTAATGAGGCAAAAGAGAGGACTCAGCCTCTGTCTTCCACAACCTGGATGAGTCTAGCATCTTGAATATTAGGGATGGGACTGCTCTTGTACCCATAGCATGATTCCTGGTGCCTGGTAGCTGGAAAGAATGGAGGTCTGGATAATCTTCTTGGTTATTTTAGGTTCTTTCATTCTGAGTGGGGTATGTTTTGTGGACCTCATATTAAAGAAGATGGTTCCCCCAGTGTTTTCTTTTGGAGCCAAACCAGCCCACTTATATAACTGTTCTCAGCCTGATTAGATCATCTGGGGCCTGGATCAGACACAGCAACATACACTGTTGCAGTGTTCTAAGACCCCATTGAGGTTAGCACTGGAATCCACATAAAGTCCCTCAGTTCCCCATCCAAAATTCCACCCATCATGCCACTGTATTATCCATAGCAGAAACAGCTTTCTCAGTTATATTAGCCACTGGAAAATGAGCACACTGTCACATAAGACACACTTTTGTCTGGAGTGCAATGTTTAAAGGTAGCTTTCCCACCAGTGGGGCACCATACTCAGGAAAAGGCAATGAGCCAACAGAAGTTGCTTGAACTTTAGTGGAGAGAAATAAAAAGTCACATGTCAGAATGGACAATTGTCAGAATGGACAACTGATCTGTTGTGTGTTGTAGAGAGCACATCAGGGCAAGAGGGCCAGTTAAATCAGCCCAGATTTGATTTATGCATCCCTTCTGACACATATTAGGCATCCATTACATACCACTGCTGAGGCAACACGGCAGATTTTGACTGGATTTCCACGACCAGAGAGCTCCAGTTCTGCCTTGTCCATCAGGAACAGGCAAGCATCCAGAATGTTTTCTTCAAACTAGATAAAAGAAAATAAAAAGGGACACAGAGGAAAAAATTACTCACTTTTTATTCTGGAAAAAACAGGCAAAGCTATTTTTCCCTGTTGTAATTGCTGATCAGTTTTAAAATTACCTGGTCACATCAAAGCTCTGTGTTTAACAATAGAAATTTTCTTCTGGAATAATCACCCATGTGTAGGGAAAAAAATAAAAATGTGAGAGGCTGTGAGGGAAGAGAGTGTAATTTTCAATTCAATCTCAGTCCAGTTTCCAGAAGGTTGAAATGACAACACAGACTTTCTGACAGGACATGAAATTTTAAGTGCTAACAAATATATAATAGTAGTGTATTATAATAATAACTACAAGAGGCTTGTCTACTTGCAAAGGACTTTATGTCCTTCACAAATTCCAGACCTGCTAATTTCAGGACTTCTCTGACGAAGACAGTGCATTGCTGGGAACTTGAACAATAAGTGGTTTGTCAGTGGTGATTTGAAGACACTTGTATTTCAAAGTTATTTTTAAAGTCTGTTTAAAATTGACAAGCCAAAAGCTTATTATATAGATTAATCCTGGTCTACAAAATTTAGACATCAAAAATACCAAGTTATCTAAAGCAGTCTTCCTCAAAAATAGAGTGAAAAGGTGCATTTTTTCAATCTAGAATGAACAAGCACAAGAATGAATTGAGGGCAGAGGTGTCTAAATAGACCAGAAACCATTTGTCACAAAACTTGCCCTGCTATGTATTTCATTTTCCTTAGAAGAAACTGCATAGCAAAGGAAAATACCTCTGTCCCCTGGAAAATGGTAGGAGACAGGGAAATACACAATAATAAAACAAATACCTTCTAGATACAAAATTATATTAACATTCAAGGCTGTGACAGAAACTCCATGGTGTTAGGTTTTATGTTCTATCCTTGCATCCTGAAAGATATAATTCATGCTAATAGGATATTTGCTCTCATGCTGCTACTAGAGCTAGATTGATTTCCTAACCCTCTACAGCCTGGCTTAGGGCTCCTTGGCAGATAAGGTTGTCCTGAATTTTGCCTCCTGAAGAAAGTGAGCAAGATCTCAGATCAAAGCACTGCTTTGGCAGACTGGGGAGAGGAGAATGAAGACTGAGGTCAGAGAGCTGAAAAGGAAGCCCCGAAGAGTAAAGACTGCTGCTGATACAGCAGGAAAGATGGGGGGATAGAGGTGACATCCTAGACAGCAGCTGAGCTCTGGCATAAGTCAAGAAAGGGGAAGCACCATCCTGTTTGACCATCTTCAGCCATTTCCTGGCCAATGAAAGTCCTTTTCTTCTGCCTTGAGGGTAGCACTGCCATATGGATCCTTTTCAGCAAATTTTCTCCAAGGCAGAACACCTCTCTCATTATCACCCACACTTGCACTGAATTACTTTCTCTGGAGCTGGTATTTGCTAATGATCACTTTATAGTCTGAGCAAAACTGAATTCATAGTGTTTGGGAATAGGGAATGAGAGATCAGTGTTTCTCAGAGACCTACTACTAGTATTTTGTCATTACTGGGAAGCTGAATAATTGGACATCCCAGTCCACTCCACTGGGATGTGACACAAATAATGTTGAGTGAATGACTGTGCTGAGAACAACCTCTTTCCCAAAGAAAATCCTCACAACAGAAAATGTAAACTCTGGGCCCTCACAGATGTCCTTCCTGGTTCAAATTCACTTTTCTTATGGTCTGGCCCAACAATCTTTTACCAGGATCAAAATCTACTGTCTGCACTTCAATTTATCAGACCTGGGTTAGATCAGTAAGAGGTTTACCCTGCAAATTAAACTTTTCTCACCTACATTTTGTGAGATACTGTCAATCTTTCCAGTATATACAGAAAGAATATAGAGGAAATAAATTGCTATCAGGCTTGCTACCTTCTACTTTAGCGTTTACAAAGTGACACAAATGCTTGCAAAATAACTGGATTAACAGGGAAGAGAGGATAAGCTGCAAGGACCAGATGGCTTAGACTGTTGCAGTAGTGTAGGATGCAGAGTAGCCTTAACACTAAGGCAAATTTTGCCCTTCTTGACTATTCATGATTTAAAAAATATTAAATCAAATTAGGTAAGTTTTCTGCCTTCACTCTTGGCAAGAAAATCCTATGTAGACAGAAGTGAAATAGAAAAATTGAAGTTATAAGGTTGAAGATCTCTGAAATATCAGAGGAACCAGAGAAGTAGTAGGCAGGGCAGCTAGGACAGGTGAGTGAACGTGATCCAGGCCCAGTCCCTGTCTGTTCCACTGAAGCTGAAATGAAAATAAACTTATTTCAGGAGCAAGGAACTTTGGTGAAACCACATGGGAAAAATGCAGGTGGAAAATATGGCACGGGAGAGCACACAGGTGAAGTGCACACATATGCTTTGTGTTACAGAGCAGCACATGTAGCTGTCCTGGGCATCCTCCTGCATGCTAAATAGTTTCTACTTAATGACCTTCCATTTAAACCAAAGTAAGAGAGGCTGTATCACTTTTTACACTGGTTGACTTAGGGCTGTGGTTCTCACAGCCAGTCGTAGGCAGATATGATCTCATGTTGCCTGTGGTCTGACCTGACCAAATGCATGTGCTGTAGAGTTACATGGGTACAGTGGGTTTCCAAGCTAAAGCAGATCAATGTGTGGACATGAGAGAAGTCACGATGGCAAGAGTACTCTATGCCCGTCTGTTTTATTTTTTCACAAAACCAAAAATCAACATTAAATGATCAATATAGCATCCAACTTCTGACATTTTTCAACTAGAGAATTCCTATGTGCCTAGATTTCTTCCAAAGCCAAATTTCCCCTGAATCCTCCATGGAATTTTCTGAGTGACTGCCTTTTACAGTTTCTTAGGAGGGATCACAGTCATGTTACAAGGAACACCTCCATCCTCATTCATTGCAGCCATGCTTCAACTGTTCTGTTGTTTTCTCTTCCTCTGTCCACGTTCCTTGCCTTTGCTTCTCATTACAAACAGCAGCTTTGAGAACCATCTCAAACTAGTAACCCGGTTTTGAAGTCTATGCTCCTTTTCAATTTACAAGCTGAGTTAAAGTTTCCAGCTGTCATTGTCCTAAACAATTTTGTAGCCTAAGAACACTACCATGCACAAGGCCGTCTGCATTTTGTATGACCATATACCTTTCACCTCTATGACTCCATGTGGCCTTGAGCTTTTTATTTACATGTTGTAAAGGGCTATATATCATAAATATAAAAAGCATAATTGTATGATATATTCATAATGTAGGCCTTTCTGCTAGCACTATTACTCACTCACAGTAATGCTCTTGTTCTTAACATCTAGGACTGCCAAAAATGTGTCTTTAATGGTTGGAAATGGACAGGGTAAGATCAGAAACATTCTTTCCTCCATTTCACTGAAAGTAAGGGAACCAGAAGAATATTTCTGTGTTCTTTTGCAGATTGATATGTCTGTTAAATCCCTACAAAATGACAAATTCTGTTAAAGGTCTTGGCTTGGGCCTGCTGAGATGCATCTGCCAGATTTCACATGGGCAACCAATAGCAAAAGGAGCACCACAGCACGAGGTGAAAATCAGGTCCTCTGATTTCAGCCAACATAGGAACTTCCATTTCCAAAGTACATGAAAAAGGACTATGGAATGTCCCTAACCTCCCAGACAGAACTACCTCCTAGAAAAACCAAATAAATAATACAATTTCTCAAGGGAGGCTGGTATTTGTGTCAGAAAGATGCCAGATTCCCAGAATATAAACACCTCAGGACAAGCCACCATAGGCCATAAATTTAGCATCTCAGGACATAAATCCAGAATCTGGTTTAAGCAGCATCTTCCACCTCCAGCTGCTTATTCCCCTCTCTCCCTCCCCCTTACATCTGTCATGGAGTGAATCCCAAATCTAGGAACAGAGCAAGCCCAAGAAGTTACCCAGGGGGAAAAAAATATCGAGGAGATGCTTATTTAGCTAGATCCGCTCTCCAGTCCGAGTCACTGCATGGCTGCACAAATGCTTGCAGGGGTAAGAAGGGCCAGGAGGGGGCATTTTTGGTCAGCTTACATGCAAGCCCAGTTTTGGCCTCAGGATCTGTTTCCACATCTCTTATATCAGAGGCACCATCAGCTCATGGAATTTCTTCCCTGCTCCTTATTTACGGGTTGTTTTTGTCTCAGTCAGGAAACCAGTCAGACCCTGCAAACAATAGCACTGACACAACCAAAGGAATGGTGCAGAGGCAGGCACTCCCTAAGGCAGTGCTGCTGCAGGAAAAAAAGATGAAATTGTACTCTTAAATAAGGAACAAAGAGAGATGTGGGTTCAAAGAACTCTCCAGGGCAAGCACATTGGCAATCCATCCAGCTCAAGCTTTGAGGTGGTATTTAGCTGAGGGAGAGAAAGCAAGATGTAAGGACCCTTCTGCAAGGCTGTGCTAGGGGGGTGCCACAAAAACTGAATGGATCCATCACCACAGTTGTAAGGAAATACCTTCTTAATTGTGCTGTTGTGAAAATTTAGGAGGAGTTCACCATGTCCAGTATCTGTCCATTGGAGCCACTCTGAGTGACAGCTAGGGTTATAGCTTTGCTATTGTTTCATTTCTGCTTGGCAATGCCTTTTTCCCATAACACAATAAATTAACTCTTCCACCCCATACGGATTTTTAGGCTGGTTAGTTTTTACAAGAAGGTTGAGGTAAAATAGGCAAGTAAAAAGTCTGAGACGGGGGTAATGGTTTTAAACTGAAAGAGGGTTGGTTTAGATTACATATAAAGGAGTACTTTTTACAATGATGGTGGTAAATTGCTGGAACAGGTTGCCCAGAGAAGCTGTGGATGATCCATCCCTGGAAATGTTCCAGGCCAGGTTGGACAGGAATCTGAGCACCTGATCTAGTGGAAGGTGGTCCATGTCCATGATGGGGCGGTGGAACCAGATGATCTTCAAAAATCACTTCCTCCCCAAATTATTCTATAATCCTGTTATTGAAGGCACACCAACACCCCACTCCAGCCTAGGAGGGTGTCTCCTGCAGACTGCAAGAGACCACTGAAGACCGATGTTAGCAAGGCCAGGCAGAAAAGAGAGATTCCCCCAGAATTTAAAATTTTGGGATTAAATACTAGTTTGTCATAGGAAACTTGTGACTATCTGACCCCCAAGAAGAACAGAATTATTTCCACCAAGTGGCTAAAGCTAAAAAGAAAAGTCAAAAAGCAATAAAATCTGTTGTCAAAAATTGAAAAAAACCCAAACAAACAATTCTACTTTTCATAAATTGATTTGATCCTGAAGCAGCAATAATGCAGCAGCAGAAATACCTCTGCCCTGTGGAAACCTCGGCTAATGATTATAACTTCCAACAGGCAGCCTCTTAGTACCTGAAATATGCCTCTGAAACAAGGTCTTTAAATATCACCTATTATAGCATTGCTTTTCTGGATTCGGCATATACCCACTTCATTCAATTTTAAAATGATACTCCTTATCTTTCTGAAGGAGAAACCAATAATGCATTCCAGAGCCCACAGTCTCAACCACAGTCTGGTGTCAATTAAACTCATTTGCTGTCCTACTGGGAGCAGCCAGAGAAGATCTAAACAGCTCACCTGCCCATAACTCCAGCTTCTTGATTTTATATCTTCGACATTTCCATGGAATACAACACCAACGTCATTCAGGACATATTCTTCCCTTTCTTTCTCATCATCCAGGTACACAGCATCCACTGCATTAGTTTACCAAAAATAAATATAAGAACAAGTGTTTAATTTTCATATAGGACAGATAAAACATCTTAGCATATAATATATTCATCTTTGATGAAAAGTACCCTCTTCCATCAAACAAAGCATTATCTGCTTCAACAGAGTACAGGGATAAGGAGGTAGTGATCCTAGTTAGGAATATGATACACAACTTAAAAATATGCAAGATGGAAAAGTGCTGGCAACCCCTGCCAGTTTTCTCAGGATCTGCAAAGTATGATTAAAATGTCACACCTTATCAAAAATTTTATGATTACTGTGTACAACTAATTAAGAAGTTGGAGCATCATGATGCAATTCTGCATGTGTACAAACAGATCAATTTCAAACCTATTAATGTTAATGGAAAATGATCAAGAGATCTAAAGAAAAATCTGTAGTGCATTAAAAAAATGGAATACAGTTTTTATAAAGTATTAAGAGAAAGGTTTGATTGCCTTTTCTGTACATTAGTTATCAACTGGAGTATCCCTTCCCCACATAGCTTGACTGACCAGGTGATATGAGGAGAAATTCAAGTGTCTAAGTGAGAACTGGAAGTGGTTGGATGAGATCTTTATCGAAACATATACAAAGGCTACATTCTAGATTGGACTTATATCAAAAATCAAGAGCATGTGCACAGACGCTTGCCTTGCAAACACGATTTACATATGTGAATAACTCATTATTAACATTTGTAAGGAACCCTGAATGACACAAAACCATTCAGATATTCCCAGGTAAGTATGAAGCAGGCTGTGATGCTACAATAGTTGAAGATTTCTTTCCCATGCCAATGCTTGTATTTTGAGACTAAAAGATACACGTTAACAATTCATAGCATGGGAATTAATTAATTTGAGGAAATCAGTACTATGATCCCAGATAGCAAATTAAAGGGAACTTCCAACAGGATACAGTTGTATCCTACAATATTCTTACTTTGGAGACTGTAAGGAAACAGATATTTTTGTTTGATATGAGCAAGTACAAAACTACACTCACTATCATCATAGTGGATTTCTTCAGCACCCCACTACAAATTACTAGAGGATCACTCAGCTTTTAAAAGCCTAATAATTTGTTGTGTTTTGTTGAAATGCAAATCAGATATGGACTTTCTTGTAAACCTCATCCTCAAAAGCTTCTTCATTTCTCCATGAAACTGCAATTTGGCCAAAAATAAGCTAAAATAAGCTCATTAAAAAAAAAAAAAAATCCATGGTAAGACTTACATTGGCCTCAGCTAGGTGAAGGGCTTTGCCAATATACACACCTGACCCTTCTGGAAGTTTTGGTTTCCCTCAAGATATTTTTATATTTCTATGTAACATATCTAGGCATAATCCCTTATGCATATGTAGACATAGAAATATACCATATAGAAATGACATCCACACTGGTGTGCAAAGAATGATAGAGAAGCAGGGGTTAAATACAAGAAGCTGGTATTGCATTTGAGGAGATCAGTGCTTGCCTTTATGCTTTATGGCAGTTGCCGTACAGGCTCTGACGACTAAGTACAACTTGGAGCAAGCAGAGGAACAGCAGCTTTTACAGAGTTTTACCTAAAGTAGACAGGTCTGAGACCCACTCTTGTATTTGGCAGAGTGGTATTCTCCTGGCTTCTAAAGGCTGGACCATTAAGAAATTTATAAGACTTTCACTACCCGTGACCTAGTCAACCTCAGCCTGCACCCAGGTACAAAGTGGATGATCATAGGTTTTTATTCAGAGGCTACAAGGTGAAAGAGAGTGTTAAAACTTGACAGTGAATGAAAAGGCTGCAGCCATTTATTCAAGCAGGGACTCTCACACCTATGAAACTGTATATCATACGACTTTTTTTTGGTGCAACAAGTTCTGCATAACATCCCACTAAAAATATCACAGATGTTACAGATCATGTAGGCTCTGTTTCATTAGGCTGGATTTGCCTGATTTGCTCATTGAATGATTATCTGCATTCTCTCACTGAGTTTTGGATTTTATTAAAGTCCATCTGTACAAATAGTACAGAGAGTTCATTTAAAGAAGGAGAATTCACACCTTCTTCTGTGCAGTTACACATTCAGTGAAGTGTGTGCATATGCCTTCTTGACAGCTGTTATTTTCTTTTGGGGATTAAAAATATCAACATTGATCTTGCTGGTATCAATTGAGATGCTTATGTTATTTTGAGACTGCATGATCTTTGCTAAATCAGATGAAAATTGATTAACTTCTCTGTCGATTATTTTAAATATTTGTGTTTTTGATAAGGTAAAAAGGTCTTTTGTGTTTTACAGGGAAGCCAGCTGCTTTGATTTTTGACGGCTTTCACCAGCCTTGAGACTGTTTAGAAGAAAATATGAGGCATTTGTGACTACTTTGATGCTAAGCATGCTCTACATAATGCAACTCCTAATTATTTTGTGCAAGTGGAGGCTCACATCTGACAAACAGAAGAATTCCACAGAAATGTGCTGGGTTTGTTCTTTTTCTCTAGCAGTTCAGAGGGTTTTTTTACTCACTCCTTTTATCCTGGGAATTTACTAAGACACCAGCAATGTTACAAAGAAGCAAATTAGCTTCTATGCTACTCTGAAGTTGGGTAAGGTGAAAATACACTTCATGTGAAGACAGCACTGCAGGTAAGGAATCCCTTGCTAAAGGCGTGAGGAGTGCAGAGTAACCCTTTCTATTTGGGAATGTGAATGAACATAAGAGAACTCTACCCAGAATGGAGGGACCCCCACCCCAGCACAGCAACCCTGTGGTGCTGGAAAAGCCATTTCTTCATGCAGACAGTGACAGCTGAGCACAGCAGCATCAGCAGTCGGGTAGAAGTGGAAGCAGCAGGCTTGCCCTGAGCCCCTAGCCTCCCTTCAACATGCTCCTGCAGGAATCCAGGAATGTGAGGCTGTGTCTCACTGCAATCACAAAATCCCCAGGGCTCACGTTGGGAAGAGAACAGCACTGTGACAAACCCCAAGCTGCAAGAGGTAAATACAGTTACCAACACAAACACTCTACGCAGGATCAAGATCAGTATGCTGCCTTGAACAGTGCTAGTACTCCTTAACATGTGAGACGAGTCCAGAGTCAACCACGTTACTAATCTTCCAACTGTATTAGAACATTTTAAGCAGAAGAAATATGCAGCTGACTCAATATAAGTTGCAATATATTTAACTGTTTAAATGTAATCCACTTCCCATGAGGTTTGGGTGAGCAAAATGCACACCTCAGCCCACAGGATCTGCAACTTACTCAGCTACACTATGCACCTCCACCTGTGAGAGAGTCACAAAAGTCAGCACAGGTCTTTTCCTGATAAGCACTTAATGTTCCCCAGCAGAAAGTTGCGGGGACTTAGCACCTGCTTGGAGAGAGCTCACAGCTCCTTGGAAAGAGCTCACAGTATCCAGATCAAAGGAGCTCTTCTCTGCTTTCATGTAGTCTGATACTGCCAAGAGTTTAGTTAAATTCCAAGAAGTTGTCCTTAACTACTTGCCACTTTTATCTTCTGTTCCAGAACTGAAGAGAGCTCTGCATGCCCAAAAGCACATCTGTTTTATCCAACCATGTCATCTGGCTGTAGAAAGGATGCTGCCTTTCCCCACAGACTTTACCTTGCTTATTAAGTAATGAAAACTTCACCTGAGTAACTGAAATCTCCATCCACTAGTTAGGTGAATTCCCAGATGTTTGGGGCTGGTGTATATAAATTTGGAGAATCAGGCCCTGTGTCTTTAAAGTATTCTTGGTTATCAGTCTTAGATGTTGCTAAAGGCATTAAAATACATAAAGGCATATGATGATTTTAGAAGCAAAGTACTCTGTAGCTTGACTGGTAAAGTATTCAAACTTCTTCTGAAGCAGCAGGAAAAAAAACCACCCTGCCTGGGAAAATACGTCAAAACTGAACTATAGTGAGAAAAAGAGTAATAAGAAAGGGCAGAAATGCCTCTGTCTTAAAGAAAAGCTCATACTGACATATTGATGTTCCTCCAAAATGACGGGTCGGAAAGCTGCACGAGGCACTAGAGCCCATACTTTGCTCCCTGCTATAACAATCCCCATTCATTCCTGGCATCAGTCTTCTCTCTTTTTAATGAGGCTTTTCACTCAGACTTTTCTGCTTAGCTATCAACCCAGCAAACAAGCCGAGAAGATTTTCAAACTATTGTTTTCTCTGTGCTTTAACTGCCTCAGTTTTTCTACTCTTTTGTCATTCCACTGAAAAATCTTTTCCAGCCAGGGGATAAAGCATGAAGAAACAGACCTTGATTTTCTAACACAAGGAGAGAAGGGAAAGACAGATATAGGAGCCAATTAGCCCAAACTACCTAGGAGTAAAAGAGGAACAAGAAATGAGGATATATCCAAATCCAAATGGAGCAAGCAGGAAATGAAAACTACTAAAGTAGTCAGCAAGGGACAGGACCTGAAGCCCTTGAGATACACCTGAAAACATAAGCTGCAGAGGAAAATGTGGTCCCCAAGTTGCCTGCCCTGGATCTGGGGTCACACAGCATGCCCTTGCTGACCAGGGTCTTTTTTGCTTTCCTAAGGCAGACTTTTTCCATCAGCCTTGCCAATGCCTGCCACTGGAGGCAACTGCTGCATGTCTTGCTCCCTATGAGTTCACTTTTGCTGGCTTCTGGACTCATTCAGCTCAGGTGTGAGGGAGGGAGGGCACATGAGATCAAAGTGTCCATATACCATGAATAATGGTGGATCAGTCTGCATGTAGAATTGCTGGGGAAGGAAGTGTGAAGTAGGGATGGATTTTCCCTTTTCCCCTCTAACACCTCACATCAGCTTGTGTGGTCCCAGCCACACCACAGTGGGGTAGGCAGCCCTCCCACACCACATCTTGTCTCCACACTAGGACTGCATGCAGCCCTGGCTGGTTGTCTGCTAATCATGAGGCAAACTGAGGCAATTTAAGAAGCTTTTCCCTGGGGTTTACGCCTTTCCAAAGATGTGCTGAGCCACTGCAGCATCACTGTGCTGGCTGTTACAACACCCAGGACTAAAAACAAGTAGTGCTCTACCTTAAGGTGGAGAATTGCACCTCCTTGGCTGAAGCTGTGTCTGATGACGCCAAAACAAACCTTGAGAAGTTTTGTCTGCTCACAGTGGGTCATAGCTTTGGCAGTGTTTCCTTTCTTTCTGTTGCACACCCTCCAGAACAAACTATTAGCACACTGCCCTGAGATACCTTACACTGCTTTCAGAAGTATCTCACAGTGTGGTTCAGCCTTTGGCCCAGCCCTTCCCTCCTATTTCCACTTAACTAACTCCTCTTTATTCAGCATTAATCTATATCTTCTTAAATAATGCATAAGCTAATCATTGCTTATATTCCCTCGGACTAGGGGCGAGTAATGAATCCAGCACAAATCATTCCATGTACTGACAGTTGTGCAGCTGAATAATGGGCTCCACTAATAATCCTAAGCTTACTTGTCACTTGGTAGGAGGGCCCTTGTTTGGTACAGGATTATTTGTTGCAAATACTGTGGTAAACAAATGGAAATATGAAGAAAGGGTAGCAGGATAATATTGAAGCTAGCTGGTGACCTAAATATACTGCAATATATATGGCCTGGAGCCTTGCAAGTGTCAGAAGCTGAGACAGTGCTACAGCCTGTCAGAAGGCTGAGTCAGACCTCTCTGGTCCTCCTTGCCCTCTCCTGAAAGCCAGACACAGAGTTCATTGGGTAAAATACAACTCTGACTGCGTAAAGCCTGATTTCTTCTAAGGATCTTGGGAGATTTTAAAAAAAAATGTTCTTCAACCCACTGTATTATAAAAGAAGGCTCATTTGCAAAATGTTTTGTTCCTCAGAGAGGGCACTGTTGCTAATTAGTCATCACTAAAGGGGAAATTATAAGGGCAAATGTCATGTAGCAGCAGGAAGGCACCACCAGTAATGCCGCAGCAAACTGACTCCACCCAACCTGTTCCACTGAATTCCTGCAACATTTTGACTGGAGGTGTTCCATCCCAAATGTGGCAATTAGCGATGTAAGTCAACAGATTATGTGAGGCCACCACATCCTGCTCCACACCAAATCCTGGAAAAAATATGCCCATATTGACTTGTTTAAGGCACACTCAGGCACGCTGGAGACTCTCAGTGTTGCTTATTCAAGCCAGAGTAAAGCCTTGGGGTATTTTTACTATGAGCAACGAGCCTGAACCAGCAAACACAGGCTTGGGCTCATAAAACTGCAGAGTTTAGACAAAACAAATGCATTGGTCTCTATCATGAACCTTGCTCACACAGGGCTATTCCCCAGCCTGAAAGGCTTGACTTTTGGCAGAGTTACTGTAAATTTTCCACACCCAAACTGACACGTCTCCAACCTCCTTGGTACCATGCTCCTGTTCCTGGACCAACCCACCTAAAACCCCATGAGCCCAGCAGCAGGAAGTGTGAGCCTTTGACCAGGTACTTACGCTGGCACCAAGGATTGAACAAGATGTAAGTGTCGGTGGCTGAATTCCTGCGTGTCCGAAGGATGCCAAAGGGAGTCAAGACTGCAACATACAAGCGAAACTTCCCAATGATGCAGGTGGTAGAGGACATGATGGACAGCCGAATGGAGTTGTTTTCCCTGTGGATGATCTTGGCTCCCCACTGACCAGGTTTTAGCACATTGCCTATTAGGATTGGGATGTAGGTGCCTTTGTTTTGCTGTGGGTAGCGACCTGGAAAGAGAAGAGGTTCACCTTGTTTTGACAGTCTTTTAATTTTCTAGCAGTACTCTGTCCTTTTGTCTTATTTCCAATAGAGGTAGCAGGTTTCAGTGGGCAAAAATAACCTACTCTCTCACTGCCCCTCACAGGGCCTGGTAACTTGACAGCACAGCCACACAAATACCTGCAACAGCTCCCCACAGGCAGCCTGTGCCCACAAGCCCACCCACCTCACTCCAGCAAGCTCCAGTCTCACTGGCTTGAGCACTGCCAGGAGCTTAGATAGCCCTGCCAGCATGAGAAGGGGCTGCCCAGGCCTTTTTTGCTCACCCTGTTCTTCTCTGCACTACTGCACTGCCAAACGGAGACCAAGCACTCTTTCATGAAGTCCACACAGACGGAGGAAACACAAATGAGTCCACCTGCAGATACCCAGTGCTTGGTTCCCCCCAGGCATCCACTCCTCAGGGACATAGTGGGAACCAATTCTGGATGCCCAGAATACAGACTACCACACTGGGGTTGAATTACCAAACTTTCTCCGCCAGAAATTGGTCCCAGAGTATGACACGCCTCCAAAGTACCGCACGTGAGAGTCTGCCTCACAGTAAGACAAATCACACCCCAGAGGAGCTTATTTTACTCTGCCAACTCTAAAAGCAGCTAGACGGATAGGCTACATATAAACATGTACAGTGCCAGCATTCAAAGTTGTGTGAGGCTCCACCCCTTGAGACTGAGGTAGAGCCAAACTAAATCTGGAAGCGAACCAGAAGCATAGACAGAAAGAGACACTTGTGAGAAGGATGAGTTCCTTATTTCATTCTCAAATCTACTCTTCATTTCATATTTTAGGCTGAAAGTCAGTCTTTCTCATTCAAAAATAGGGTAATGAAAAGCAATGATGGCAGACGGAGGGACAGACTTCTATATTTTTCAGTCCTACTATTTAAGAACTTAAAAATTAAACTCATTTTCTTGCTTGCTTATTTTTATACTGCTGATGGAGAGATAATCACAGAGCTGAACACTGCTACAATTTGGGAAAGAACAACTCCAGCTTTAAATCCGAAACTTGCAAGCTGCCACGACATTTGTGTTTCTGAGAAATCTGGGCCTACTGTGCTTCATCCAAGAGATTATTCTGAACACATGAATTTCTATTTTGCAGATATTCAGTGCACATAAATAGCCCACTTTGCCCTGCAGGCCAGGGATGCTGTAACCCATGAAACTCATTCAGATCAGTGAGGAACACAATGGAAGAAAAAGACCTACAGAAGAATAAAGGACTAGAATAAGAGAGAAAAATCAATAGAAAACACTAGAAGATAGGGCACTGGACACTTCAAATATAAACCATCAAAAGAAAGCCAGTGTAGAGAGAAGAGCCTATAGAGGTAACAGATCTGGGAGCTGAACGCATTCTTGTTCTTTGTAGTGCAACTGTGTATGACCCAGCTTGCCTCTACAGTTGATATTTTGCTTCTAGTTTTGACATAATCTTTTTCTAAAAAAAGCAGTCCACGCAAACAAAGCAGTAGAGCAAACCAAGTAGTTAAACTGATATCCTTGAAAACCGTTAACATGTGCTACTTTTAAAAATACCTCCTATACCTCCTTCAGAAAGGTGGGAGGGGGAAGAGATGACTACTTTAACATGGTTAGGAACTGACATCCTTGTCTTTGCTGGAAGTGCAGGAGCCTACTGGGGACAAGGAGAAGCTGTGCTCTGGCAGTGGCTTTGCATCACCATGTCTGTGTATGCCATGTGTACATGGGGAGACTGCAGAATCACTTCCCAGAAAATCTGCCTACAGGAACCAGTACGATCTCAAAGAGGCCATGAAAACTTTTCAAGACATCCTTATGGGACCACTGCCACTGGCACCTCATAACCAGGTTTGGCAAAGTACCAAACCTCTGGTATTCTCACTTTGAAAACTCAAAACTCCATTTTCCCTTCCAAACAAGTAAAGCCACAAGACACCCTAATATACCTTTTGCTTGACAAGGGAGCAGCTGCAGTTGCTGTTGAGTATGCAAGGTTCTTTCAGCTCAGAGCCCCACACAGCTGGTCCCACAGAGTAAGAGGCTACTACATTACCTTGTTCATCCATGGGGGAGGGGTGCCCTGGGGCACAAGGGATGCTCTGCATCTCTGCAGACATAGCAGATTTACCAGGGATGGATATCCTAGAAGCCAGGATACTTTGCAGGTGTTAAAAATAGAAAATACAGGAGAACTGCTTGCTTCTGGCAGACAATCATGATGTGGTGCTTGCTAATGGTTACATAAATCCTGAACCCACAAGGAAGTTTGGGAAGACGGGCAGAGCCTTCAAGAGCACAGTGAGCAATTTCCAGTGTTTTCTTTGAAGAGGGTACAGGTTCCCTAAACTTCTGAAATAGAACCAAACCAAAAACCAAACCAAACAAAATGCAAATGGAAGAATAAGGGGTATAAATGAAAGAGTAAGGGAATTGTTACTTCTGTCAGGAGCTTGTGGAGTTGAATTACGAACACACATCTAGACATCTGACAGCATCAGCCACACACTAGTGTCATATACACACATCTGTTGTAATGATACTAGAGCGTTAAAAAGCTGAGTAACTATGGCATTGCATGCTAAGGTTGCCGGCCAAATAATTCTTACATAGGCTCAATACTATATTTATCAACTTTGTAGGGAAGTCCTCTCAGGGTAGCTTGGCCTTTTGACCTTTATCTACATCTTGAGCACACATTTCTGGCTGCAGTGGAGAAGTAGAGCCAACTTTGGCTCATAGGTGGGATATCTGCAATGTTGGCCCTTTCTCAGAAGGAGTAACATGCAGTGGGGATTTCATTCTCTGGCTGAGTCTCTAAGGAAGAAGATTCAATACTATCCAAAATGCCTGTGAATGCCTGGCAGAGTGCTCTCTGAAGGGTCTCTGGTGCTAACCCAACGCACAGAGAGTCAGGAGGCAATTTGAGTGCATGTCAGGACCAGGATGTGTAGACAAGATAAACCCTTTTTATGCTGACAGGAGGGTGCTGACATTATGCCAGTAGCATTAGCTGGCTCAGGATCTCTCCAGCTCTGATTTGCTCCAGGAGTTGGCAGCCTGAGCCATGCTCCACAGTCAGTTCTTTGTGGTTGCCTCACTCCCCAGTGCTCACGTTTGCTTTGGGTGTAGGAGGCCCTGGCCCTCACACAAGGACATTTCACAGCCAATTGCTCTGTGACTGACAAAGTTGTTGAGCAACATCACGCTCTTGGAATGTCCCTGTCTGCTCACTGTAACAGCACATGGAAATGGGAAAATCCAGCCTGTGAACTCAGGAAGTCTGGAGATTCCTGCACTGGGTGAATTCTTTTATAGGCTCCTTCAAAGATACCATGTACTGAATAGCAGCTGCTGCTGACTGCCCTGCCTTTGAAGCAGGAGAGGACAGGAGAGAACTCACAGTGACCCCCTATCTCAGGTCTCCAATCCTCTGCGTCTCAGTGCTAGGTCCTGAGCCACGACACTGCCAGAAGACATTACTTTTTACAGAAACCTCCCTTGTACAAAATGTTTAATGGCACAAACAAATCTATTTCCCCTGATTTACAGTGCACAGGTCTGCAATCCTTTGATACTTCTTTTTTATCCTTTCTTATTCCACCCTGGTTTCTGTAGCTAACCAAGCTGAGGTCCTAAAGCTCCTTCTCATCTCAGCTGCAGCTCAGCTCAACTCTATGCTTCTTGGGGTTTCCAGACACCCAGGAAAATAGAAGAAAAGTAGCTGCTGTCACTATTAAAGGAGCCCATAAAATAAATTTAAAAATCATGTGTAAAGATCTACATGGCAAAAGGCGCCATGACTGGAGTGTGTGCAGATGTGGGCATGCATGGAACCTCCCCTGTCACACACAGAAGCTTTATAGGGGCAAAGAGCAAAGTGCAACATTTGTTAAGGCTTGTCTGAATCTATTTAAGTAGAGCAAAATAATGAGCCGTCTAAAACACAGAACTGTGGCCACACACATGCATTCAAAGTGAGTTATTTTCAACATATGCCTTTCCTCCCTAGCATGTCACCTCCAGGCCTATAAGGCACAGAGGCAAGCTGTGTCAAATTCTGGGTAAAACTGCCCCACCAGAGAGGGATTTACAGCAACAGAGAGGGTGAGAGATAGGTACAGTGAGTTCAGCTGTCAAAACATGAGCAGTCCTCCCTCCAGTTATCCATTTCTGCTGCTGTTCTTTACAAGTGACTAACAGGAACCAGGGCTTGCTCAAACTATTCTCCTCCTTCTCCTTCTCTATCCTATCTCTGGAAGCTCCTGACTATACGTAGGTTAGTTTTCCGGTGGACATGCACACTGCTCTGTGTGTGTGTGCATTAAACAGCTCTTAAACACCATGGCTGAATTAGTGCCGTGCTGTTGGCACAGACACTGGAGGGACCAGCAGGTGCTCTTGGATAGGTCCTACATAACTGAGCTTTACTTCCAGCAGCGAGGAGAAAAAGTTTGGTAGCACAGAGATTAGAGATCTAGCAAGCTTCAAAGGACATTTCCTTCCTGATGGAAGTGGGATACCTCAGAAGGGAAGGAGGTGAACAAAGCTGTATCTCAGTAGTCTTTGTCTTTTTAGGAACTCTCCTTGGAAGATTGGCTTTTCAAGGAGTCAAGTGATCCATCTCCTTTTGGAATATATATTACGCACGGTAATTAACAATTTTCCTATAAGTTCATTTGTTTTATCTAGATACATTCTTTCATATAAAGGGTAAAAAATCTATTTCAACGCCATCCATGGAATTAATTATTAAATTGTGATATGCTGATAAATAAGTTTGAGCTGGAAGTCACCAGTAGAGCGGCTGTAGAGTGTAGCAGAGGTGAGCCTTTTGCCAGCAAGCTGCCTTGGAGATGGGTGTTAGCATATGGGATTTATGACACAAAACACAGAGTAAAACAAATTAGAAAGAGACAAGAGAGGTGCTCCAATAAAATTCCAAACAACCAAAAGAAGCAAGAAGAACAAAAATTTTTTTTTGTAAAAAGCAGTAGTCTCTAAATCTCTAACATCTCATCTGGGTTCCTCCCACCCTCAAATTCCATTGCTTTCATAAGTGCTATGTACAAACTTGGAAATATAGTAAACGCACATATCTTGAAAGAGGTTTTGCTCATAGCCCCAGTTATGAATCCTTAACATCTGGACACTCTGTCCCAGCAGTGAATGTTTCTAGTACTTTACAACTGTAAAACACGCATCAGAGCCACACACCTTAGCTAGTAAAACAGCTAAAAAATACAGCCAGATTTTATGTGCCACTTGATGCTGCTGCAGCAGTGCAAAAGTCAGCCTAATAAGGATTGCGTTGCATTAAATACTGCATTCATAGACCACCTCAAGGGACTCCCTCCCCTCTGCTCCTCTAGGACCCAGCTGGGAATTCCAGAGGGGAAGAAAAAAAATACCCCAATGCCTTTGTTCAGAAAGTGGAAAGGTTTGTTTTTTGCTAAGAGCTGGCAAACAGATCTCTTGCCTGCTGGGAGTAAATCTCTAGGAAATATGTTCTGCCGCTAATAAATTTTTTTTCTGTCACAAAAATGAGACTCCAAGTTTAGACCATCAGGTGTTTCTCTGTCTCTGCTCAAATTATTATACTTCTTTGTGAAACAAGGATCTAATAAACTCACAGTGCTGAGTTACCTAGTGTGTCCTCTAGACCAGTTAGTTGTTTTGATAATGGCAAGAAATCTACAAAAACATGAAGATCCAAAGTTTTCCAAAGAGCAACTTTTACTCAGAGTCAGAACACAGCTCAACATTCCACCCCTAGTGCTGAGAGACATCTCATGTTCCAGCACCTCTGTTGGCTACAACCTGCCCTGCCCCAGAGCTGCTGAGGAGGACAGGTGACAGCAGAGGTAGCAGTACTTCCCACTGAGGCAGAATTACTGCCTGATAAAATCATCGAAACCTCAATTGTCCTGGAATCATTCCTGGCCCAACTCTGCTGTGAAAACAGGGAAAGGCCATGGACACTTGTAGGACAGTATGAAGAGCTCCATTGATTCTGGTGTATCTATTCTGAATTGGACCTCTGGTTATTTAGCTGAACTCAGATATCCCTCTAAGTGGGAATTTGGTGTCACCTAAATAAGCTATATGGGATCAGCTCTAACATCTTTATGTTCTTAGCTTCTTTGATGTATTTACAACTATCCCTCTGGAACTGGCTCGGGAAGACTGTGGGAAAAGGAGCAGTAAGTCTCTCCTCTGATCTATGGCCAAAAGCCAATGATTTATAGAGGCTTGAGGAGAGCATATGGACAGGTGCGTGTGTGTCCACACATACACACATGTGGAAAGGTGATAGTAGCCTGGGGAACTGGAATTTATGGTTGTTCCAGAAGTATGACAATGAATAAAACGTTCATAATAACATTTAGAGCTAGACCAATATATATGGATTTATGAAGTCATTTAAGGAAAATACAAATAGACAGCAATTTATGACGATGTGGGGAAATACACCATTAGAGTCAGGATGTACCATATAAACTCATCAACCTCTCAAGGATTTACAGCCACGAACTGGAAACTACTACTAAAAGCAAGACTGAAGGCTGTATAAGCCTATCTCATCATACATCTGCTTTTGAGAGAAATCCCTGCCAGTGCAGCAGTGCCAGTGGAAACTTTGCACCACCCACAGGAAACTAACTGTCCTAGGTGTGGGAGCTATGCTCAGCCGGGCTAAGCTTTGCATTATGGGAAAATGAAGAGGAACACAAAGCATCCCCATCACCACAAAGGCAGGAGTCAGGACAGATCAAGATGGGTGAAGGAGTCCATTGGCTCCTCTGGATTCACTGAGGTTTCAAAAAAATTGGAACTAATCCCACTGTGGAGAATTAGATGTAAGCACAACATCTGCACTTCTCTTGTGGCTTTTTCATGGCACCCCAGACCAATAAAATGAGTGTCACCCAAGTGGTGATGCTCACCTTTCCTCTTGTAAAAGCCAGAAAGAGGGCAGAAATGAAGGAAATACATGGTGACACAGTAGCTCTCAAACCGAAGGTGCTGTGGCAGGGCTGAGGTCCAGCACAAGAACTGGAATTACATCTAATTACTCTTTATAAATGGATATTTTTCCATGTGGATTTTTTGGCACAGTCATTGTGTTCCACACTTTGGCAGGCAACTATGGTCCTAATTTAATGAAGGATTATGTGCAAAACTGCATTATAATAATCCACATGTTAGCATTTCAGTCAATTTCACCAGGAATGACTCTACAGAAAACAGTCTGTTAAAGCAAGAACGACTTCAGCCGTAAGGAACTATCATAGAAGAATGTCTGTAAAAGTGATTTCCAAGAGATTGGGGTGAATTATTTATACATTCACATACAAATGTATAGATATACAAATACATATATTTACACCCATATATCTTTGTTTATACAATTTAACCCATGAATTCTGTGAAAATGGTGTTTAAATGGACTGTGGATTAAGAAGGATTGTAATTAAAGATTGTTCCCTGAGTGTTTCAGATCTAGTTTAACATGACAGAAGTAGTATTTGTCCCAGGTACCCTTGATTCATTATCAATTAGAAGCATTAAGTAGTCTCTACTTGCTTTACATGCTTCATTAATCATCTTTTTAATGATGCAAAAGAGGAAAAAATAGGAGTGAAAAAAAAAGAGAAAAGAAAGTAAATTTTAGGGAATAACGGAAATAGAATAGTTCTGTGCACACCCACAGGATCAATCCATTACAATTGTCACATTTTTCAGGACCAAAATTAGTCTTTAATGGATAAAAATTCTGTGATGGATTAATGTCAACTTTGGGAACTTTCTCAGGGCTGGGAACTAATAACTTCTGAATAGCTTCATAGGCACTGTTGTATAAACAGCCTTGCAAAAGGAGACTTCAAGTTTTCCCAGCTCCAACTGAATTCCCTGGGAGCCAAGGCCAGCCATCTCTACAGAGTAACTTTGTACCTTATGAGAATACAACCTTGAACCACTAAAAATATTCTGCAGTTCAGGACAGCCTGGTCCACATTGTTTAGAGAAACATCCACACTCTTGGAAATACTCAGAACTTGCTCATGGGGAAAGACTCATAGATGATGGAGAAGCTGGACCTGCTTTGACCAAGGGCTAGAAATGAGACCTCCAGAGGCCCCTCCAACCTAGGTTATTCTATTCAACAGTTCTGCTGCATCATTTAAAATCTACTGCTCAGGCACAGAGTGATCCTTGTAAAGGTCATCTTACAGCAGCCTGCCAATATTTCCGTGTGTCCATCACTTTATTCTCCCAAACTCAGCACATTCCTAGGAGGTATACTCATTTCAGCACAAAAGGTTCTCTGAGCTCAAGCTGCCTCTGCTGCAGGGCTGTTGTCTAAGCCACTCCCTAGGGATAGCTTCTGCCTGACAGTACCAAAGAGCAGGATTCACTTTCCCTGCCTTCAGTGTTCTTAAAGTCAAAGTCTGGTCCATGAGAGAGAGTCAACAGAGGAAGGAAAAAAAAAAAATCCAGAAGGGAGTTCATCCCACTTTAAGGCAGCAGGGTTAAACTCTGCTTAGAGTTCCCTGCCTCTCTCCCTTGCTCACAGGCAGCCTGGGCAAGAGCTTTTATACTGGGTTCTGCTGTTCAGGCAGTAGGAGAGGTGAGAGACAGATCTTCAGGAAGACAAACTGGAAAAAAATGAATGAAAATGGCCACATCTCCCTGTGATAAAAGGTTTGAGAGCACAGCACTGAGACATTCAGCAGTCAGTTGTCTTTCCAAAGTAAGAGAAATTTCTTTTCTCTTCTCAGCATTAAACATCGGACTTGATACTAAAAGGAGAAGTAGCAAGAGTCAAGCATATAATTTCTGAATTTTCCTTCTCTGCTGTGGACTGTTTTTGTTTTGCTTCCTTGTTGCTAGCCTCTGAGAACAAATACACTGCATTTGTACCACATGTTCATAAAGAGAAACATTTGCAGACTGCTGAGTGTTGACTAGTTCCCATAAGACGAGCCTGAACACTTCCCATTTGAATCTCTGTGAGCTAAAGTCCTTGCAACAAGAGGGCAGTGGTGCTCACAGAAGCAAAGAAAAAACGGGAGGGCAGCAGCACTGAACACTATCTTGTATCTGTGGCCGATTGCCAGCCACCACTCATAGACACCCATCCCATTTCACCAGAAGGAGAGCAACAGTGAAGGAGAGGGAGGGAAATTCCACCACACACTCAGGGCTAGCACCAAAGGAATCATTCAGAGCTGTGTTTATTGCAGAGACTCCCCCAGCTCAGTTGTATTAACCCCATTCCTACCATGGCTGAAGATGAGAGTATTTTTATCCATACTTAGAGATGCAACCATGGATGGATGTGTTAGGAAAGAGTAAAAGAAAAATAAGTGAATGTGTTCTCTTAAGTGGACTGTGCAATGTCAAAAGAAGTGTTAGTTTTCTTCTTCCAATATAGAATTTCTGATTAAAACAAATGCAAACTCCACAGAATGCAATAAAAAACAAATGTTCCATTTTCCACATCTTCTTGATACAGCTGTTTGTTTTAAACATATAAAGATTAAGGGAACAATCTTAAATTTAATTAAATCCCAAAAGAACTAATGATATTTATGCATATTAAATTTTTAAAGGCACTTGTGGTTGTTCAGCCAATCATTCACTGGACTGTCATAACATGCCTCCCAACCCTAATTTAAATTAGAAAAAGAGACCCATGAAAAAAAATGTGCAGACAGTAACATTTTCACTGCACATATGTTTAAGAGATAAACACCCATCTAGCTTTAGAAGGCAACAAATCTAATAAATGGCCACATCATCATAATTTAATGATGGAAAAGACTCAGCATTACAAATTTTAGATCTGCATCTCACAGGAAAGTAAATTAAAACATCAATTATAACTTACTTTAAAGACTTTATAGGGGGAACATTGATGTCTTAACACAGAAACACCCAGATCAATCTAGATGAAGCTGGGTGTTTCCCAGAGTTGTGTTGTAGGGACCAGAATTTGGAGAGGCCATCTTTGGAGGTTAGCAGGAAACCCTTTTGCTTCTCTCCTTTTCTAGTGAGGTTATGCCCTTCTCTAGTGCTGTGCCTTCAGTGAGTCAACAGGTACCTTAGGATCTGTGTCTCTGATGAAGCCTTGTCAGTGAGAGGAAAAAAGCTTTCCTTCTCTTTTGGCAATAAAGAAAGTCTCTGTTATGGTCCTGAGTAAGTCTTTCAGCATTGGTGAAGCCACACCTCAAATCCTGTGTTCAGTTCTGGACTGCTCACTACAACAAAGATATTGAGGGGCTGGAGCATGTTCAGAGAAGAGAGACAGAGCTGCGGGTCTGCAGCACAAGTCCCATGAGGAGCGGCTGAGGGTGCTGGAGGTGTTTAGCCTAGAGAAAAGGAGGCTCAGGGGAGACCTTATCACTCTACAACTGCCTGAAAGGAGGCTGTAGCAAGGAGGGGGTTGGTCTCTTCTCCCATGGGACAAGCAATAGAATAGGAGAAAATAGTCTCAAGTTGTACCAGGGGAGGTTTAGCTTGGATATTGGGAAAAATCTCTTCACTGAAAGGGTAGCCATGCATTGGAACAGGCTGCCCAGGGAAGTGATGGAATCACCACCCCTACTTGGGTACACAGTTTGGTAGTAAACATGGTAGTGCTGGGCTAACATGTAGACTCAATTACCTTAGAGTCTTTTACAACCTTAGTAATTCTATGATTCTGTTTCTGGTCCAAAATTACAGTTGCTGAACTTCATCTCATTACTAAGTTTTTGTAAATGTAGGCTGAAAAATTTCAAGATTCTTCCACTGGGTGTAACTTCCCGTCTTTATGCAATCAATATTTTGCCAGCTCAGATCATACAATCGCCTCTCCTACCTCAAACAACAGACTCCTCCTCTCTACATCTCCTAAACACTGACAAAAGAGGTTTCCTTTTCCACCTACCTTTCAGCATTGCCATACAGCATTAACCAGATATAGCTCTGAAAGCTCAAAAAAGTACAGCTTCTTACGAAACAGAAACCCCCAGATTTTGCTCCTTCTTCTCTCACATGTAATTCTGCTGATTTTCTCAAGAAAGGATTCAAACTGTGTTTAGAGAAACACTTCCTTGCCTATGGCTAAGCCGGTTTTTATGGTTTATCAATCATAACAGGAAAAGACCCAGACATTAAGTTCTGCTGTTTTCCTGTTCATGAGAGACTATTGCTTTGCTGATAAGACACAACCTTTGCCAGGCACTTACCCATCAAAAACTCCAGCCAGAATTGGTCTGTCTCTGGCTTGTAGGGTCGGTTGAAGTCAATCTGGATTTGGAAAGCCTGTCCCCGACGCACTATCAGCCTGGGGTTGTAGTACTTGTCAGTGTGGTGCTCCTGCTTGTTGATCTCCTGAGGCTCCTTGAACATATAAATATCCACAACACGCAGGTAATCTGCAGACATGTAAATGAGCAGAGGAGGAAGGAATCAGTGTGCTGAAATGTCAAAATTGGTATCAACATCATCAGAGGCCCTGTCTTCTCCTTCTCCAGGGAAGAAACCCCATGCAACAGGATCATCCTGGATCTGTCTGGGGCTTACATGGTCCTGGCTGAGAAGAGACTTATGGACAGACAATTCTCTGTCCACCTGCCATTTTCACAGAGGCTAAAAGGCTTCTAGTGCATGGTGAGAGCAGCCACAGAAAGAGCAGGCTGCTAGGTGTTAGAAGCTGAATGACCCCAAGGAGAGTCTGGACCCATCTTTCCACTGGCATCAGCTTTCCAAAAGTCTGGGCCTTGCTGCCACAAGTTTATCAGAGCTGTCAGTGGGACTTTGATGGCTGGGGCTTCATGTCTCCCTTCTTGCAGACCTCCTTTTGTAAAATCTAAATTCACAGGGGTTTTGTGACACTTAAATACATTGTTTGCAAAACGCTAGGAGTACTGAGCGCTGAGAGACAGTAAATGATCTTGCATGCAGCTGAGAGCTTGAATTGCCCGCATTAGATAAGGTTTGGGTGTACTGCATGTGTCTTGTCTCAGCTTCTCAGTACACCTCCACCGCTATTAGTGTCTTCTTATGAAAACTAAATATAACATTACAGCATATAATTACAGCATAGAGTTACAGGCAGCAGCAGTAGGTACCTATAACACGCACAGGCAAAGCTTTTCTCCCTTCAAATTCAGGCTGTCTAAAGGGTAATAGCAAACTAGAAGTAGTTTGTTCAGCAAATGACCAGTGTGGGGTGGCACTGGGATAGCCACAGGTATTTGCAGTCACCATAAGTTACGTGACTGTACCACACCATGAATCTGCACAATGGGAGTCTTCTCACGCTATGAGAAACCACGTGCAAGTGAAACTGGACCTTGTTCTTTCACCTACATGCCTGGGCACATAATCATGAAACCTCTGCCAGGAGGAGCAGGACCATAACTACTCATCACCAGGAGAGAGGCAGCAGGGTAAAGCTAGATTTGCAGCTTTCAGCTTGTCTTTTCCAGGTGCTGACAGTTAGAAATAAGCTAATTCCTGCATTTTATACTTAGAGTGACAGAGCCAAACTCATGCCTGGCAAAAAGAGCTGCACATTTACAGCAGCTGGTGGAGCTGTGTGTACTTGTGATGGCGGCTCATTTGGCCTTCTACTAAGCACACTGCGGGCAAGAATGATATGCTCAGTAAATGAGTCAGACATTCAAGTCACTGAGGGCTGAATGTGGCCCCTTTCACAGAAGCTCGGCACAATTGTTTAATTTGTCAGTTCTGCACAAGCAGCAGAGCCCTGCAGGTAGCACCTTCTTGGGATGGGAAGCATGGTCAGCATGATCCTGCTCCTTCTCCAGCCTGGGCTCTGGGCAACAGCTAATGGGAGACAGGGGTGTAATGGCAATGGGAGTAGGTACCGCTCCTGCTTGCATCATCTCTCAGATCCCTATCTGCGTCCTTTAGGAAACACAAGGAAAGGAATATGCCTGAGGACACAGCATGATAAGGAACCTTTCATGGAAATCCCTGCGTAACTGAACCCAAAACCATCTGCCTCCTGCTAACTCTAATCTGCAAAAAGGCTAGAATACTCTGTTCAATCCTGAGTCAGGGCGAAAGTCCCATGACATTGTTGTTATTCTCTGCTCAATTCACCAGGCTTCTGGAATAACTTAAATAAAAACCCACTGACTATAGCGCTGGCTGAAGTTATAGATGTCTCTATGAAACATTTTGCTCAGAAATCATTCTCATTGTCCCTCTGTGAAGTAGGGCATGTCTTCACCTCCCTCCTTGCAAAATTTACCAATGCTCTCTCAAAAATGCTGACAAAACTCACAACTGAATTACAAGAGGCAGGAATTTTCTGTACAGGAATAAAGCAGGGATAGGGGAGAATCTCTCCCCTTATATCTTTCTAACCCATCTGGGCCAAAAGCACTACATGTAAAAGCTGTGTATTTTGGGGTTCTGTGAGGAGTGAAGCTATCAATAAGAAACTGGCTCAGCTTCTCCCTCATTTCAAGGAGGCATAAAAACAGAGCTGAGGGTTGGTTTTATTTTCATCTTGTTTTTGCAATAAAAGGCGATAGCGACTCCATCCTTCCTCTGCATGGTAGCCCCTTCAAGGAACTGCAAAGCGAAGCCACCTTGGGCTTTGAGTTCAGCATTTGCTTCATTTTATCACAGGACTTTATATGGCTCCTGTCAAAACACAGCCATTCACATCTGCAAAAAACACGTTTCATTTTTGGTCTCAGTGCTAAAATGTACATTAAGCTTGCCAGATGAAGATAACCCATGGCTGAGCCTGGGCTAATTGCAGTGATGGTAATTACAAAGAGCAAAACATGTGCAGGGTAATGGGATGTGCTAAGACCAGCACCGGGGTGTGATCCAAAGGAAAGCTCCAGGTGATGCTCCTCTGTGAGGGGCAGGTGGCCAATCGAGACCTCCTTTGAAGTCAGGTCCACTTGAAGGTTTGCCTGTAGCCTGGTCTGTTGTTCAGTGTGAGCAGGTTTGCTGCACGAGAGGCAACAGTGTGATGCCTTCTTAAAACTTGTGTAATGTTAAGCTTGCAGGGAAATAAATGAGCACAAGGTTGAGCAGTTTTTCAAATAAAAAGAATAGCCTTCAAACATCAGGTTTCCTCAAACAACCAGAGAGGAAGGGCTTTGAATTACTACAAAAGAAAAAAGAGCGTGAATTTCCAAAGGAAGTGCCCCTCACTCCGCTAGCAGGGGAAGCACAAATGCCTGGCGAGTCACCGGACTTGGCAAAGGAGAGTGGGATGACAGGGCTGTGTCCTCCCACCGAGCCCACTCACAACACACTCTGGTAAGATGAGCTGGCCAGGACGAGCCAGGGGGAGGACACGGCACAGGGATATTCCCGGGACACAGGCTCCTTGCTGTTCCGTCCCCGTCATGAGCATCTCCTGCCGCAGGCAAGCCGGCTCCAGCGGCCGGCAGCCCGCTGACCGGGCTGGGGGCGCAGCCGGCCCTGGGCCGCTGTGCTCGCCCCGGCTGTGATTCAGCCCAGCAGAAGTGGGTGTCAGCAGAGAGCTAGGCAAGCACAGGGTCTTACCTCATCCCAGAGTAGTAGCTAAAATAGGTCAAATGAATCACACCCTAAAAATGCCTGTTTCTCTCTGTTGGCTGTCAAGGGAAACGAGGGTGACTAGCTCAGCTGCAGACTCCTACGCTGCACAGATCAAGGGCAGAATTCAGTTAAATTTAGGCATCTAAATGATGTGTGCCTGGTATGTAACTTCTTCTTATGGCCAGTTGATGGCTGGTTGCTGCAGTCAGTGGAGCTGAGAGAAGCGTACAGATCACCATGGAACTGACATGCAGTGATTCTCCAGACAACCTGTGCCCTCACCTCCACTCACTGGATAGCTCTCTGTTGACTACAATCTGACACAGGTGAAGACACAGGTGTTTAGATGTTTATATCAGGTGTCCAAAGGCTAGAAAACATTTCCGTTGTAAGAGCAGAGATAAAAGCACTTGCATGATTTTATTCAGTGCGTTATGGCAACGAAATCTGGGAACCACTACAGAAAAATCTGGACAGCCCAGAACTGTAGGGGTGTGCAGGAGAAGGGGAAGGTGTCACAAGCAGCTCTCTGCCACAATGTGCTCACAGATCTAGAGCCTCATCACACTGTGCTGCTCCTGCTCTGCCCATGGACAATCATTTCATCCTCCAAGCAAGACACTGACAGTGCTCCGGGACAAGCTCAGCTCCCGAATGTCAGGTCAAGCTCCATGGGGCAATAAACCTTTAACGTTGTCTGACACGTGATTTAAGCATCCTACCCCAAGCAGTATGTCCAGGGACCACACTTGTATCAGCTGGTACCACAGGCTTAGATTACAGCTGATATGCACCGAAACAGGGACACTACTACAGTCCCTTCAGAGACCCTTCAGGTCACCCCTTGCATATTTTTGCTACAAGCATTGGAGAGAATTGCACAGCAGAGCTGATCCAGCTACACAAAAAGGGGGTTTTGCACAGATTTATTTTTCAGCCTTACCAGTCCCATAGCCAGGTTTACCCAATGGCCACTTGCTTTGGACAAGGGATGTTTTTCGCAACAACATCACCTTAAGGACATGTTGGGCTCCTGCTTCAACTCACTTGACCCAAAATACCTAAGTTTCCACTGCATTTCTGAAAAGCAGGAGGCTGCCACCCACAAGCACCACATTTCATTCAGAGCCTGATGTGAAGCACATCAAAAAGCAGCAGGAATCTTTCTCCTGGTAATGGTGGGCTTTAGCTACAGGCTGCACTCCTTCTAAGGTATCCCACAGTTACACATCACCAGTTTCTGTGAGCACGTTGGGTTTGAAACAGTGTCTAGCCAGCACCTGCACTGCATTGCGTTTGACAATTTAAACACACACACTTGCCCCAGAGCTACAGGCTTGTCAGAAGAGGTTCAAGCAAAATTTCTGCAATCTTAACATGCCAGTTGGTTTGCTCAGGCATTTTTTTAAAAATAAATGCTTCTTAAAGAAATGTGTGTGTATTAAGATGGGGGTGGGCTGGGGTGTGTGGGGAGGGGAGTGTGGTTGAGGCACATGATTAGGATTACAGAAATAATGCTTTGCAACTTGTCACTTAAAATCTCTTTGCCTGTTCCCCAATGTGTGAAATTCAGTAATTAATTCTTGTCCACATTTATTAAGCACTCCTTCAACTCTGGATGAAAAGTCCCCTATGAGCATTAAGTAGTATTACATCCAGCTACCCTGAGCTGCCACATTCAACAAGTTCAGTTCAAATAGGCAAAAAATTTAACATCGTTTCATTAATGAGTCATTCAGAATTTAATCTTGTTTTCTTTTAAACCAGATCTTACATATTCTTTATTTCTGGTTGACTCCAAAGAGCTGACACTGGGAACATACTTTGATTTGTCTATCCTCTACCATGGTACTGTTTTGTTTCCCCAGCCAAATGATAGAAACATTTTTCACAGGAGAATATATAGTGATATGGGTGTTCCTTTTAAAGTCATGTTATTTTTTGTGAGTGAGCTGAACATATATAGCAAAAGTTTTCCCTGACAGACAACATTCTGCAGCACTTTCACACTCAGTTTAAGGCCATATAAATGAGACGGGCTATTAAGAGAACAGATTCCTTCTGGCCCTTCACTCCAACGCTGCAACAGCTATGCCTGAAGCCAATAGGTTCTTACAGTGACTCTGTGATTGTGACCAGGCTGGAAAAACCCATTCTTGTCTTTTTTTAACCAGGCCTACAGTTCAAGCTGATAACTGGTCCTTCAGCTTCTTTATTCCTCACTTTCCCTACCCATAACCCATGATAACACTTCCATACATGCAGGTGATTTCAGTAAGTTTTCCCATAAGCAGCAAGAAAAACTGTCTGAATTGGAAAGATATAAGGAAAAAGTTGCTTTGATTTAGTTCATAGACCTGTGCTAAGAGTATGGAAGGTGTAAAAATAGATTTATAGCTTAATTGTACACTGTACCTCTAGGATTAAATCCTCTAGGTATCAATCCAAAAGCTTCCATCTCAGGAACCTCATTTTCTTCATCATTAGAGTAGTTTGGTGGGATGGCTCTTCTCCCATTCAAAGGGAGTTTATTCTCCTCGTTGGTCCTTGCTGTTTCAGACATCCTGTACTAAAAAAGTTGTAATAGCATGAAAGAAAGTGTGCAAGGAAAAAACTAAACATGAGCTAGAATGGCACGTGCAAGATAGGAGAAGCCAAAAGCAATGTGGGGTGCCAGTGAGCTACATATTTTTAGACTTACATAAATAAAACCTGAGAGGCAGAAAACATCAGTCTAATGATAAGTATAGCTCTCTAAGGATTGGAAGGCATTTTGTGTTCATCAGAACACATGAATAAGAGAAGAAGGAGGAGGCGGGAGAAGGAGAGGGAAGTCTAACACAGAAGTATTTGCCTAGGAGAATCAGGGCACTAAAAATGTTGGGAAGTTTCAGGTAAAAGAACTGGAAAATCTTTCAGTCTCTCATCCTCCATAAAAGCATTTTTGAATCCAAAATAGCAAATTATATTTTCAGAAAGTGCATCACACACCACCTCTTCCTAATCAAAATGACATTATAAATCATACCGCAATCAAGCCAAATATTACAGCCTACAACAGTCTGTGGATGATAAGTGGAGAATTGTATTTTTGTCCCTATGCACACAAACACCCAATACCTACAGGGGTAACTCCTGAACCCAGACAATCCACTTTTGAGAAAAGGAGGGGGAGGGGGGAAGNACTTATCCACTTATTTCTCTCCCACTAATGTCCTTAAGGGAAATCTTAGATGTAGGCTGATCAGAGACTTCTTTTTGAGCTACTCAAAACTGCTTTCACATCTATTTCAGTGTAAGCATGTAGCAATGAAAAAGCCATGCAACCCTTCTAAGAAAATATTAATGACTGAGAAGAAAACTTCTTCCCAAAGCCCCTGAAAACAGCAATTTAAAATGTAGCAATTATTTAATAGAAGTAAGCTCTAAAAGGAAGTTTTTTAGTTATCAATGGTACCTTCTTTTCAGATAGTCTTTTTTTTCTTCGCCCTTGCAGAATTTCTGCAGTGCAATAGAAGCAGGGGAAAAGCCAGGGGCTTTTAAGTAACCTCTGTATACCCTCCTCCTTCCTGTTGCAATAGGACAACGCTGAAAGGGTTGCCAAGCCCTCCCCACACCACCTTGGAGGATCTGCCACCACAGCTGGCATGTCTTTTCTTCCTCCTTCCCCTCCCTGCCTTTCTTACCCCAACTCTGCTCACCAGGAACATTTCAGGGTGTTTGTGCTAAGGAAAAAACCTGGGCATTGATGTTTCCGTTCTTTTTGAGACAAAGTAGGAGTGCTTATGGCTCAAGAGCATATGAAATGGGAGACTGGAGAGGATTTTCTGAGCCACATAGTCCAAGAAGCAATGCTTACCTTGTTGCCACTCTTTGATGGTGTCTCTACCTCAGGGAGCCTGTGATGCAGCCGCAGGTGCTGGTTTTCAAGAGTCCTCCCAGGCAGACAAAGTGATGGTTCCCCTGCTTGGTCCTCACAGCTGTCCTTTCAGAGGACTGCAGGACACATGAACATGGAGAGCTCATTGGCAGCCCAGCTTTTTCTAGAGATTTTGTGCTGTCCAGGACAATGAAGGTATTTTGCACCACACAGCTATATCTGGGTCAAATGACCTTCAGCTCTTGCCCATGATAAAATGTGCATCACCTGACAGGTCTGGGGCTGCACCTTGTGGGAGCTTTTTAGCTTCCTGTCAACTTTCTTCAGTTTCATCAAGCTGTAAGGTAACTGGAGACTGTGACACCTCCTCTCTCAGACATAACTCCATAGGCCAGTGGAGCTACATGGAGAAAAAGCAATGGACAGGGAAGAATTCAGGTCTATGTTCTGCCAGCAGAGGTAGAAACCATGTACTGAGAACATGCACGGGCAGCAGAGAGCCCCCCTTATACACATGGCACCCACCAAGCGCATGCACTTGCCTCTGCTGCAGGGCACATGAAGGAACAAGGAGACACAATAAAGACAACTCTACTGTCTTTTAGGCAGCTATGACTTTGAGTCCCATAGTACCAGGGAAGTCTCAAACCTCCACTGGAAAAACACCACTGAAATCAATCCAGGGATCAGAAAAAGAGAGAATTGGGTCACATACCTGTAATAGAAAGCATCAAGAGAATCATCTGGAGACAGGACCCCTATCCTACCTCCCTGGGGATTTCCAAGCCACAGCAGGGTAGTTCCACAGAGGTCAGGACACATGTAGAGCAGGGGTCAGAGATCCAAGGTGGGCATCTGGGAGCAGCACGGCTGCACCAGCATGGCAGTGCACGTGGGATAAGGAGCTTGCTAGGGCTGATTGCCAAGGCACAGCATTGGGGCTGCAGCAGTTTTGGGGGCAGACTCATTACCTGCACACAAGTGTTGGGCTATGCTTTCTCACAGCTGAAGCATGGGAAGGCTGCTGAACACTGGCTTATACCACAGAAAACTCCCTGACTGGAGGACTCCCCTTCCCCTGCCCTGCTCCCCCAAGAGTGCAAGCACTCTGAGGGGACAGATCTGATCCCATCACACACATCCTGAGCTACAGTTGTCACTGACTCACTTTTACACAGATGGGCCCTTTGGTAACCATCTGGAGGGGGAGCAGCACCCCTGGCACACGGGGACACAGTGAGCTTTCTGGGGGAGGAGGCTGGTTGCCAATTTTCTTTCCTTTTTTTTTCCTTTTATTCCCCTCTTGCATCCACATTTCTATGTGGCGTGTTGTGCTTTGTACCTCCCTCTCCCACTCCCAGCCAGCACTTCAGTTCCCAAAATTGCAGCTGCTGCAGCGATGTTACAAAAACTGATATAAATATTGCCTCGGTGCCATGCCTGCTGGAGGCCTGCAACACAAACAAGAAACACCGTCTCCCAAGGAAGCCATGTGCTTCCCCAAGTGGCTGCGGTGCTGTCAGAGCCAGGAGGAAAACTTTCTGTCAGAGTGAGGGCTGGAGCCAGCGGATGCAGCGGAACAGATCCCACTCCAGCCATCGCGCCTGAACAGGCAGCGGTTGCAGATGCCTCTCCGCATCCCAGCTCATCACCCGGGGGCTTTCAGCAGAAGCCACCGACCATGCAGAGAGTGGGGAGGCCAAAATTTTTGGTGGCAGTGGCAGGAGTGGGACTTTGCATCCAGGGAGAGTAATGTTTTGCAGGCTGTGATTTATTTATTTCATGGGGAGAGATGTAAATTCATGCTTATGACAGCTCCAGATGGCAGGTATTTTCTCATTACCTTGACTTCTTAGCATTTGCTATCCCTTGCCTATTAGACTGCACTGGCCTTAATTTAACTTCCATGGTTCCAAACTACTGACGTCAGGGCTGATGCAGGAGGGGGTACGGAAAACACAAAACCCTGATTTTCCTGTAGGGCGTTATGTTTAATGAATGATGCACTGGGATGACTGGTGGATGAGTGCTCTCTTCTGCACAGCACCCTGTGGGGAACAGTGAGCCCATATCCATTTCTCACAGCAGCCTTCAGATGCTCGTGGCCTTTGCCAAAGACCTTTGCAGTCACAGGCACCCTTCCCACAGCAATAGACTTTGGATGATGGACAGCCCTTCCTTCCTAACACCACAGAAAAGCCCTTAAATAGCTGCAAAGCTTGCACCCTAAAGGGTTATCTAAAATGTACTTTCCTGTTGTTGCCAGAGCCAGAGCTGTTCTGTTCCAAGTCCTCCCATGCCAGACAAGAGTTTGTGGGGGAAAAAACACACAAGTCAGTAAAGCTTTACAGCCAGAGGAGGGGGTGTGCCAAGATCTGTCACAGGCAAACTGATCAACCAGGTGCTCACATAAATAAATGGGTTGCTGTGCTGTGTGCCAGTGACTAGATGGGAGGAATGTTTTGCCTGCTGTAGCTACACCAGGCACTCCTCTGGAGCAGCTGAGCATTATAAAGCTCTCCAACAGGGTGATTTCATTTCTTCTTCTTTTTCTAAAATATCACCCCCGTGCCATTTGCAGCATAGATGGATGTATGGATACACTGGAATGTTATGCTGCGACATGTGCACAGGAGTACCCACCAGGACATCATCCTCAAGAAACCAGACTCTCTCAGCTCTGGCCTTCTAAACATAATAACACAACTTGCCCCTCCTTTACTTAGGAACCTGCGCTCTTTCTTAGATGATCAAGTCTTGTCTTCCCCCTTCCTCTGCATCAGTACTTGTCTCCCAGGAATTTATGTTCCTCTTCCTGTGATGCTCCGCCTTACCAAGGCTGGAGGCTGAGCAGAGCAGATCCTAGAAGAAAAAAAACAAACTAATAAAAATGTTATTTTTAAACAGAAGGAGATTTCAGAAGTCTTCATTTGGTGTCTTTGTTTGCATATTTTGCTTTGGATTTTTTTTTTTAAATAAAGCCAGTTAATATGTCTGTCTGTATGTAACAGCAGCTGTGATTATCACGCACAGAGGAATATATTTTAAGTTAATGCTAAAAACTCAGAAAGCCCAGCTCTGAAATATGATATTTGTACACATGTCTGTACGTGTGAAAGAGGGGCAGAGGCAGAGAGAGACAAAATGGCAGCTCTTCAGATGGTAGAACGTTTTGAAAGGGATATAGGGCCAGTGTTCAAAAGATATTGTTGTAAATGTTTCTGTTGCAGGAAGAAAAATACCATAGATGTATATATTCATACACATATTCTGCTAGGAAAACATGGCTTTGGAAATCTTACTCTTCTCTGGAAAACTGTTGTTCCAAACTGAAAGCCTAAATTCAAAACTGTAGATCTTTACAAGCATCTACATCTGTGCTGGCCATCTTAGGCTCCCTTTATCCTCCGCACAGATCTAGTCTAGGCAGTGATTCATCTCCTCCTACAGCAGACATGTAAATAGGTCAGATGAATCATGGCCTAAAAGTGCCTGCTCCCTGTATTGACTGCAAAGGGAGCATGGGGTGATGGGTTTTGCCATATGTGTCTCCACTGCTGATGTCTGCAGTGAGGCAAGATATATCCTAGGCTAGGTACAGAAACAGAAAAACTTATTTTTTTTGATTTTGAGGCCTGACTCTCAAGTGCTAAATCATCCTTTACTTTTATGGAAATACTGCTGCAACTCACTATCAGTGATATACCGTGTATCATTCAATACATTTTTTTTCTATTAGGATATGTGTCTGCCACTGCCAATTACGTAAAATGTATTTCTTACAATAAGTGTCAGATTACAGTTAAGTACATACAAGCTCAGGAAAACACATACATCTTATTCATGAAGCTGTTCTGTTTCTTCAAACAGAAATATAACCATACCATGTAGTAACTGCAGAAAATATAATAATAATAATAATAATATTACGAACAAAGAATCCAGGTTCCCACTCCTATTCTTACTCATATCTGAATCCAAAGAATTCTGTTGGTTGGATACTAGGAACTTACCCTGTTTCTTTCAGGAAGAGCAAGAGAGGAGCCAAGCAAGGGCAGAGGGGTCTGTCATAAGGGGCAATATTTACAGTCTCCAGCTAAATTTACTGATTTATGTTTTGCTGGTGTTGAGGCCTTAAAAGATGAAAGAACATTTCTCAAAAATGGGATTGGACAACTTCTCTGCTGGCCAGCTGACCCAGAAGCTGATAGGGACACAAAGACTGTGAACCTCAGGTATTTATTTCAACCCCAAAAGAAAAGGGCAAGCAGAGCTATAACTACCTACAAACTTAAGCAGGAAAGGTCATTTTAGATAAAACATTTGTCTGAATATATTTCACCGCAGGTGCCATATGCCTGGGCCATGGAAAGTTTCCTCTGTAAAGCAATCATTTCAGCATTCTTGAGCCTACCGACCCAAATAAGTCCTTGGCTTGGGGATCAAACCTGCTTGATCTGTCAGGCAATGAAACAGAGAAAAGAGATTGTAACTTGAAGAGTGGGGGAAACAGAGGCAAACAGAGTATCATTCCATTCATAGACTATTTCCAGATATCTACTCCCTTTTGAACAACCACTTCACTTACAGACAGGCAGAACAAACAATATATTCACTCTGTCAAGACTTCGTCTATCATTCTTGCTATATTCTCACAGAGCTGCTTGAATTTTTCCCAGTGCCTCAATCTCCTTACAGTGAAAGCTGATTCCACAATACTGAAACTTTTTCAAGAAAATGGCAATCGATTATGGTAATATAGTTAGTAAGAAGTTACCAAAACATGCTTAGCTTTGATTTCCAAATTTTTGCTTTTAAGTTTAAAAGGATGTAGTTCGCAGGTAGTGGGATGTCCATGGCAGAACAGGCTTGAAGGTAACATTAAAGCTCCTGCAAAGACCCAGCTTGACATTAAGTAGCTGCAGCTTAGTTCTGCACTCTGGCTGGCTGCTGCAAAGCTGCAGTCCTCAGCTCCAGAGGGGCTCAGTTATCATGTATAGCATCAGATAAAAACAATGGTGCTGTGCCCAAACTACCATGGCTCCTGGACAGTACGGCATCATCTTGGATACATCAAAGGCAGAATCAAGAACCGAAGGAAAATCCAAACCACCTGAAAGAAAAAGTAAAGGGTCTGTACCCTGCATTTCTGAAGCACTTGAAGCAAAGACCTGGTACAAGATACTTGAGATGTCCCTACATCAATCCAGTTGGACTGAGGAGGGCTTAGTAGGTCCAGGTGTACTTTGTGCACAGATGAATATCCTTATTTTACTGCTCAGTTGAGAAGCATGTTCATGGAACATTCCATCCGAGCCAAGAAGCTAGACCAGACCACAGCTCTTTTCTGTATCCAGGGGGTGGTAATACACAACTCAGGCAATCACGACATGCTTAGTTAACAGTTGCTTCTAATTAATTTAGTAACATATGTGGACATGCAATATTTCAATCTTAATGTCTCAAATCATTTCAACATTACTGACACACAATGTTTCAAGTATGCTCAATTACAAGACTTCTGGAATTAAAATCTTCTAAATTTCATTAAAAAATAAAACTTCCTGTTCCAGTTCAGAATAAAAATACATTTTAAAATGCCTGAATGTCTTGTAGAACAGCTTTTCTTCTTAATACAAACACAGATGTAGCGTGTAGGCCCATACACAACAAAGCACTTAAGCACATCTTAACTTCAGTCATGTAATTCCATCTTCAGGCATGTGCCTAAACCCTGTAATGGGCTCAACTCAACCAAACCAAGGCTGTACAATATCTGTTTGTACATCAACAGTGTTGACATCGCAGTTCTGCAACATGAAGTTGCAGTTTAACGTGTTTCTACTGCAATTGCTTCTTGACCATTTCAAAGATGGTTGCCAGCGAGGGTTGTTGATTCAATTTTCAGTCCCAAGACTGACCTTATCTCTGTGCAAATGAGCTGAGTAGTTGTTTATTCAAGGAAATGTGCAATCTTTTGAGAAATGAGTTCAAATGTGGATTGTAAAACATTGCAACTGGTTGGTTTGTTAATGGCAGATGTTCTGGAGGGAAAAGGGAAATCGAAAGGATGAATCATTATCCAGATGAAGTTCAAAAGCAATTCAAAATTCATTTCATAATCACAGATGTATGCCAAATAAACCCATGCAGCACAAGCTGCAGGCTTTGATTTTTGTGAAGTTTGCAAGTTCTTTCCTTTGCTATTCCCACTATAACCTTTGGAGTGTGGCTAAAAATAATAAATAAATAAATAAATAAATAAATAAGTTAGAAGAAATGATTGCCTTCTAAATGTTCCATATACCTGTCTCTTTCTACAGTGTTGTGCTGCATCCACAAAATTACTGTCAATGTGCGCAGTGGAATACAAATACTTTTCCCTTTGGGCTTGTAGTGAGTTGATGGTTGGAATAAAGATAAGAAGTCAGAGCAGCTGTGAGTGCATCAGGAGTGCAACTCCAGCATGCACCCACAGCAATGTCCCTGGCCCCTCAGCTGAAGTGAAAGCCCTGTCTTACAAAGAATGGGCATGCACAGTATTTCTCTTACATGTGCAGAGTCTCTATAAATCGTGTCAGGGCTGAACAAAGTCCAAGGTAAAAAAACATGGCTGACAGGTGCTCTCTCCGTCTGAGGCTTATCCATCCTCTCACACAATTACACCTCTGGTGGTGTGCCCCTAACAGATCAGCCCTACAGAGTTTTAGTTGTGCTGTTTAGGCTGTGAGCCTGCAAGAAGGCACGTTAGGACAGAACTCTGCAGGCAGATATCTTGTCCTTGATCCTTTGGTGTCTTTCTGGTCTCTGGCCCATCCCTCTCTCAGCTATAATCTTCCCAAACTTTTGCAGCTACCATAGGAATGGTATGATCTTTCACTCTTTTCCTTTCAAGCCCTTTCTTCAACAGCCTTACACTGCTTTTGATTCGCTTTCAAAACATCAATGCTTGGCTGCTGGGGGAGCATTTCCTGCTTCACTAATAGATTGAAAACTCACTCAGAAAGCTGCAGTGCAAACAAAACAGGAATTGATCTATCTTTTATATTAAACGATCATTTTTTCAGAAAGATCCTTGGAATTTCTAATCTTCAGACTTGTAAAATATTATAGGATGTTCAACTCATACAAAAAGAAAGGGCTCTCCGGCTGTAGTTGAGACATCTTTACCCAAGTGCATTGTTTGCCTGGGATTCCTCCTGAGACCTTGTAGTTCCTGTAACTTACACAAGCGATTCCTTGGAGATGTGCATGAAACACGGTATAAAAAGCATGTTAGGAAACTATAAGACAAGTGGTGGAAAAGTTAGGTTGAAGAAGTAGCCAATAGATTTTTCAGTAAGAAAATAAATATACTACAACGGTATCTATTGGAATACACAGGTGGAAAGGGGTTCTTTTAAAGTCCTGTCCCTTAAAATGGTCCATGCCACCATCTTGCAGTCTGCTTTCCCACCTCTCCCTTGCAAGTCAGATAGATAATCAATGAACAGAAAGAGTATCATAACACCATAAGAGTTTCTAGTCAAGGATAAGGAGAATCAAGTAACTTGAACAAATGGTTTTAGAATGACCATTAGGCTAAATTTCTTTGTATTATACCACAAGAAATTTTTACCAAGATCATGCATTCACGAAAAGCAAAGTTGATTTGTGGATCTCTGAAGGAAAAAGTTGGGACAAGGAAGCAAATTGGAATTACTTACTTGTTCAACTTTTCCCACTGGTAGAGACACTGTCTTACTAATACTTCTGTACCTGCTGACAGGTTCAAATGTTGAATCTCTAGCTCTAGACTGATGCTACATTTTCTGTTGCATTCAATGGCAAATATAATTTTTGTGCCTGTTACTTGAAAAACCATCAGGACTTCTCTAAGAAATATAGCTCAAAATAAAATACTTGATTTGTGAGTTTAAAAATTATGAAAACCCTCGGAATGTGTAGAGAGGCCAGAATTGCAAGTGTTATCTAATGAACACGACTCTAAGGTTGTGTTTATTCTCACAAATACCACAGCTTTTCACAAAAGCAACAGAAATATGCATCCAAAGCTTTAGCAATAACGCAAATTATGATCTAAGCTCACTGTAGCCATGATATCTTTTAGAATGAACTCTTATCAGAACTCCTCATCTTCGCAGCTCTGAATGCTGAAAACATTACACCTTTTCAAGACTTTAACCATACTGAAAAAAGAAGTGCCATCTCACTGTAATAATGCTGTCTTAATTATGTACAATACTTAGCACTAGTTTTACACCAGATGAGTCAGAGTAGAAGCTTGTACTTTACTGTTTGACTAAATCCCACAGCACTCAGAACTCCCTGCAGTGACTGCTTACCAGCTTGTGCTTAGCTCTTTTCTCAGACCATGTCTGCAGCATCCTTTGGGGAAGGTTAGTTTGAAGGGTGCTGTACCAGGATAAGCAGACACTGTGGTTGGAAATAAGGTCTCACAGTCAGTGAGAATATGCCAGAGAAATGTCTTGAAAGCTGCTCAGGTGCTTCTCCAGTCATGTCCATTTTAATGAACTGGGATTCTAAAAATGATAGAGCTGGGTTTCATTCCTTTCATTTTTAAAAACAGTTTATCTTCTGAGTAGAAAGGTGTTCATTTTTTGTCATCTTGTGCTATTTGTTGCAACAATTAAGATGATGCCAAACAGGTAACTGAAACACAGTTATTTATGGAATTCCTCTTCACTTGTCTTATTCCATCTACTCTTTTACTGCTAAAAATAATCCCACAGAAGCAGATACCTATCATTTTATGAAAAATTTTTACCACTGGGCTTTTCAACAAGATAGCATGGTCTGCTGGGCACTTCTTCATTTGTGCAGATTTTTTTTTCCTGTCTGTGTTGTGAGGCTTGATGAGCTCAGTGAAATTTCCTGGTAAGCACAGGATCTTTTCCCAGGTCCTTCTAAAGGCTGATGCCTTGGAGAATACTGGCTATTCTCAAATCAGTTATTACTTTGACAGTTCGGCTTTCTTCATCTAAAACATATGAATAATACCCCTTTTGAGCCTTCATAAATGGTGCTGGAAACTTCAAAGGAAAAACACTCTTAGATAAATTTTTTTTAAAAACAGTTAAAGAGCAGATGGACTTGTCGCTGAGTATCCTGCAGTCTTCATTCAGTCAGCAGGAGAGATACATTCCAGCCTCTCTGAACCTCTGTCTGGAAGACCACATGGGAAATTTAATGTCAGACATTGTGAAAAATTGGTCCCATCTGCCTCCCCTCCTTCACCCAATAGGAACACAGGGTGCCTAAGTACCTGGCTATTACAGATCACTGGGATCACTGCTGAAACCTCTCTTTATGCAAATGAAAAATATCCTACTCGTTAAACATCCCTGTAATGAATGCCCTGCATGGCAACTTCCAAGAGACTTTTGATTAATTGAAAGAAGCAAAACACTTCATGTTGAACTAACAGCTGGTTATGGTACTTACAAGTATCAGCTGATAGTCTAAAGACATACACTTCACCAGGAAGCTTTCACTCCTACACATTATTTAAATAGAAGTTGATTTTTGCAAACTTGCTACCTCTAAACTGAAGTCTATTACATTTGGTTAGTAGGGTCCTAGTAAACAGTCAGTGTTTTTTCGAAGTCTTTGCTCAGAAGAAACCCCTAGGAGTGGTATGCATGGCTTACTATTGTGTGATGCAAAAAAGATGCATCCAAGTGAAAGGACAAACAAATCTTTCTGCTAAGGAAAATATTTCCATTTTAGCCAGGAATGCACTGAATAATGCATCATGCCTCAGCTACTCAAAAGGTCACCTTTTGGTCTACAAGCAGCTGCAGCAGCTATGTTCCTTCGAGACCCTGCTCTGAGCACAGAACAAAGCGTGAGAGCTGACAACAACCTTGGGGGATGCAGGTATGGGACAGGTTTTGAAGGCCTCCCAGCAGCTACAGTTGAGAACCACTGCAAAATTTTCTTTCTCTCATTTTTTACTTGAATCTTAAATAACCTCCTTCCTTTCCCTCCCTTCCTAAGTAAATTAGTCATATGCAAAATATGAGAAAATTAACAGCCAACTCAGATTTTGACACCATGCAGAGACAAGTATCCATGGAGATTAGGGACCTCCTGTGTTCATCACTGATTTCCCATCACATTTGACAGGAAGGTACAACAAACAGGATAAACTAGTCCCCAGAAAGGCACTCTGTGAAGCAGAGTTCAGCTTATAGGCTACTGAGTCCATTATTCCCAAACTACAATGCAGGCAAGACCCATAGCTGCTTTAGCTATATCCCTCTTATTTGAGGCTTTTAACCCATAAACCTGGGTGAAAGAAATTGGTGGCTGGTCATGTATTATCTCATTATCAGGAACTCAGATAAGAGTTTTGCACTGGGAGGCACTTCAGCTTTCTAGACTGGAGGGTTGGTTATAACATACAGACCTTAGTTTGGAGACAGTGATTTTGAAGGGGAAATAAAATTAGCATCCATTATCATCCAATTCAGAATCAGGGTGGTACAATGGAGACATCCTGATCAGACCTGACTTTGACAGAATGGTGAGGGAAGAAACATGTTGTTCTGGTAGGATTTTTGCAGTTGTATTTTTTGTAGATCTAACCCTGTTCCATTTCCTGAATGCCTAGATCAAAATTGCCTACAACCAGAACAGTTTTTGTTTCAAATTAAATCAAACAAAGAAGGAGAGAAATAACAACTACAAGGAAACAAACAAGAGTGTAACTCACTGTAGGGGCTATCTTGCATTGATGCATAGCCTTCACTTCTAGAGTACAGCCAGGGGAACATTTTATTTTTAAAGGTCTCACACACAGTGGGATTCATATAGAATCATACCAGACATGCTTCTAACCATATGTACCACTCGTCTTTCCTTACCCAGAAAAACAAGCAAATCTTAAAAAGAGATGGGGGAAAAACAAAACAAAACAAAACAAAATAAAGCAAAACAAACTCATGCACAAGCACTGCATTTAGTATTAGAATTCCAGTGCTTATGCATTCCTTAGCCCATCCAGATGTGCTTTCATCTCCTCCACTCATTCATATCAAGATTGCAGCAGACTTCCATGAAAACTGTCTGAGCTCTGAGATTCCTGTCCTTGATCCCGGGTGATGTAGGATTTACTAACACCAGCTGCTGCTGTTAGCTTTTCCTCACTGCAATGTCTCAGTGTCACCACCAAGCAGCACAAAACCCATGCCACGTGGCAAAGCCCTGTGGTTAAGCGGGCTGCCAGCCTTGGAGCCACAGTGGGCACAGCAAGGTGGCAGCCATCAAAAGACAGAAACGAGAGCAAGGCCCCATAGGGCTCTTCAAACAAGTTGGCAAGAAAATTTTAAAATTCTCACTTTAAAAACCAAAAAAGCGGAATACTGCAGAGCAACCAAATTCACCATAAACTGCTCTTAACAAGCTGGAGGTAACAGCAGGAGTTTTCAGCCAGCCTGATCAAATGGAAACCTCCTGCTTGCTCATGTGCCTGTCAGGCACTGGCACACAAGGGCCCTGAACAGCATGTCCTGCAAGTCAGGAGAGAAGCCCATATGCTTCTGACAGCAGCTGGTGTAACCATTTTCCAGTCATGTTTACCATCAGTTATGGGTCATTACTGGAATTCAGTCTGCATCAACAGACTGTAGATACAATATATACTGGACCCATCATTCAGTAGATACTTCAAATGGGGCCAGGATACCACTGGCATCATTCAGATCATCTGGCCAAGCCCAAGCTGCACTGGCCTACATAAAAAAGAGTAAAGAAAAGCTAGTCTCTTATCAATATGTTTAAATTTGTTTAGCAGGAGCGCACACCTCCTTTGCAAAACATCTCTGATTTTGGAAAGTAGAAAAGGCTAAAGACACAGACCAATCAAGCACCATTTATTTTAAATGTGGGATCCTAAAAATACCTGAGGATCCTTTCTAGCTAAAAATCCAAGCCAGGAAGCGATAGCAGCCCACTGGACAGACAACAATCCTGGGGTTAATTCTGGACCTACAAACAGCTAAACAAGTGCTCATACTAATGGCAAGAGAATGGGAGCACACAGCCTTTGCACTCTATGCCTTTTCTTCCAGTGCTCAAAAGCCACATGCTTTGGGCTTCCATAAGATGATTTTAGAGACTTTTAATGCAATATGAATTCATCAAAGACCCTGACATCATTTCAACTATTCTAAGTCACATCCTTGGACTGCCTCTAAAAAAGCCATCCTATTTTCACTGACAGTGTGGGCAGCCTGGTAAGAAGAGGTTTCTAGTGCAGACTCCTGCATAATGTGCTTCAAGTCAAGCGGTGACAATATTGCTCCTGCCTCCTCACCCTTCTACCCCTGTTCTTCCCCCCTTGGCTAATGAGACGTTTTACTTTGGCAGAGCAAACTATGCCAAAAAAATACAAACAGCTACGAGACTGGAGTAAAAGTGCATCTGTGTGAGCAAAGCAGCCCCTTCCCAGACCTTTTCTCTTTCACATTGGCGCAAGACCAAGTGAGCAATCAATGTGCTCCATCACATCTCCAGGCCACCACAGGCAGGAGAGTCCAGGCCAGCAGCTGGACTGGAGTCCCCCACTGTTGCAGTGAGCACTACCCTTCACATGGTATCTGCTGGCCAGTTAAGGTAAAATGACAGTAATTTTTTGTCTCTTGATCATATTTTCAGAGTTGTCTCCTTTGATTTAAGTATTTAATGGGTTGCAACCCAGTTAACACATTTGCATACACTCCCAGACACACAAACACACAGAGTTGCTTACATATGGCTTTCCTTACAGTTCTGATAATCTGGGTAATTTATTCAGGTTGGCAAAGTTTGAGTGTTTTTCCATTTCCTCTGCAGAATGGGAGCAATGTGATTGTTGCTGTGGTGATCCTTCCCTTAATATTTTTAGCCATAATCTGACTTAAAGTCATGACTGGCAGTGGAAAGTGTCATTTTTTCAGGCACAATACCAAAACGTTTGTGAAGAGCCTTTTATTTTTCACACTGAATATTACATACATATATATATATATATATCAAGGAATATATATATGTATATTTTATATATATATATATATATACACACACATATATATATATATATTCCTTTAAATTCACATTGATAAATGTAAACATGTAGATGTTCCTTTAACATAAACAGGCCTGAGTTTGTCCTTTCTTTTGTAAGCCCTGTTCTGCTCCGCCCACTTCTGCTAAAGCTGCACAGTCAGAACCTTTGCTCACCTGAGTTATGTTATCAGAAAGGGACTAACTTACTCAGTCTAATCCCCCAGGCATGGGGTTTAAAAATCTACCCCCTTCCCTGTTACTGAGGTTAATGACTTCTCTGCAGAAGGGGAGCAAAGTGATTTCACGTTTCCTTCATTTAAGAGGTTGCAGAGCCAGCATTCCTCTCTGTGCTGAGAGGACAGCAAATGTCAGCTCCCTACCTTCATTTATGCCTTGATCAATGAAGCTGTTGGCAGGGAAAACCATGACACACAGTGAGGAAAGGAGCACAAACCTGTTGGAAACGGTGATGTTATTCCCATTTGTAGCACAGACTGTAGGAATATCCCTGCAGGGCTCTGCCAAAGCAAGGGAGGTGGCACCACCCTACCAAACCTAGAGCTCTGCTGCCACATGGCAGTGGTGCAGAACACACAAGGAACTGAGGTGGAGGTCCAGCCCTGAAGTGTCCTTCCCTTCATTCCAAATAGGAAACCTGAGAGGCCTGGGAATGCATGCATTCTGAAAGTCGCAAAGCTTTCATTACACTGCTTTTCCACAACCTGTTTCATAGTGAGTGAAATGCTTAACATTGAATTATCCTATGGAACTAACCTTGGAAAAGGATGCCATGAAGTATAGATGAAAATAAACTCAACTGGGTTAATATAAAGATGTCCTCCCATTTAGTTGTTGTTTCCAGAAAATTATCATTTGGGATGAATTTTTGTTTGTCGTTTAAAATCCAGGATTAATCATTCAGGAAGGCTGACAATTCTGTTTCGACATTTTGTACTTCTGGTGGCTGTTTTCCAGCATTTAAAGCAATTTCCAGATTATTATTTTTTTGAGGTGGGGAAAAAGAAGGGGCTGTTTATTTTCCATTCAGACAGATAAAAAGTGACATTCCAAAAGATTATATAACGTCTGTCATTGCAACTAATTATGTTTGGTGTATCTGAATAAACCAGGTTCAGATATTTGTTCCTGAAATGCACCAAAGAGAAACTACCACAATACTTTTCTTCTACAATGGGATTGCAAATATAGGTTATGTGAAACCATATATTCTCTTAATTTTAATAAGAAGAACTCCTAGAATCATCTGTAGAGAAACTATTTAACAAAAAGATGAATACATACTTATTTACTATGAACTGCATTAAATATGATGGAACACTGCAGCACGATTATACCTATGGTTTTTGTTTCTCACTGCTCCTCTAGAAATTTCAAGACTTTTAGGGTTTCACCTGGAAGTTTTCAGTGAGTGCTGGAGACTCGTGCCTTCCAAAAAAGCACCTCAATCCTCTGTGATGTTAACACTCCCTGGATAGACTCTGGTCGATTCAGCAGCCTGTTGATGCAGCAGATTATGTCAGACATGCAAAAAACAACCAGTCCCACACTGGTGGAATTAGGACGTGGCTTTCTACCACTGCTTCAGTATTTCCTCAGCACCACCACCCTGAGTACTTGGACTCTGCCTTCCCACTGATGATCCTGAGGCCATGCTCTGGACACAGAAAAAACACCTGTGGCTAGACTGTACCTGCACAATATTTTGGGGACACCCTGGATCCTCTGCAGTGGCTGAACAGTGATGCTGCGCTTGTGCTCATCCAGGCAATGCCAGCAGACCTCCCATAGCTGCATACAGCCAGCATGACCCTGCTCCTCAACAATTCCCTCACCAGACCACTCAGGACATGCTACACCTTGGGATATTAATCATGTGCTGGCATGGGAAGGGCAGGAAGTGAGAGCTGATTTGCTTTCTCCTTGGCCTCTTTAATGCCGTCTCACTCTGTGATGCCACCAGGACCTGAGTAATCTGCAGGCATGCATAGTGTACATGTGTATTCTTGCCCACACTGTGCCTTAGGAATGAAAGAATTCCGCAAAGAAAGGAAGCGACAGCTCTGGGAGCTGGGAATAAGCACACAGGGTCAGCTAAACCTCTTTTCTAGGTCATTTGAAGAGATTTCACTACACAGACCCACTGTTATTTAAATCCAGTCCCAGCACAAGAGAAAAAGAACAAAAATTAAGGAGATTGCTTGAAGGAGCTCAGCCTCCTTAGAGGTACTTTGACACTTTTCATTAGCTATAAATGTTAGGTCTTACTTTCCATACTGACTGAAAGATGCTGGATCCTGGCTCACTTTCCCTTAGCACGCACCACACCTGACCTAACTGTGGTTTCATGGGACCAGACTGAACTTCCAAAGTCCTGCTCTGCCACACTCAGCTTCATTTTCTCACATAGCCTTTAAATTAAGGCAACCTTCCATCACCCTCCAAGCAATTAGAAGATTTCTTACCTGCTGTAAGGCAGCCTTATTGTGAGTGTGTACCACAACATAGCTTTTTACATGTTATTCCACACCAGGATTGCTGCCTTTTTTGCAGGGGACTGAGCTACAGTGCTGAACGGTGCATTTGCACACAGAATGTAGGTTTCTGTGCTATTTCTGAAGCTCTGCAATTCACTTCCTGCCTTGCACGTGGACCAGGGTTTTGCTTAGATGCAAAGTTGAGATGGAGCTGTCAGTCACAATATACTTCTCTTTTTTTTCCCCATTTTAGAAAGGGGATTCATATCTGTAAAGGATGCACTCAGTTCAAAACACTGTAGCCTTAACTACATTGGCTCTGGAGCAAAATATGAAAGAGAGATGAAAGTATGCACCAGAATTAAGTCTGTGCTATAAAACAAGCCTAACTAATGTCTAAATTCCAGCCTTGCTGAAGTACAGACAGCAGCCTCCTTTACTGTGCAGGTAAAACCAAGCTGATTCTTTAACAGTATATTTCCTAGCAATTTCAATGATTCTTGCTGACAGTTTAGTTTTAAGGACCAAACTCTCAGACAATAACTCATGACCTAATTCTGAAGTCAAGACTTCAGTTCACAAACAATTTTCTCTGTACATCCCTCAGCAATTTTGGAGAGAAAGGATTCTAGAAGAAGGCCATAGTAAGCACAAAAGATGCAAAAGCAGTTATCCAGACATTTAAACCAGATAAACCCAAGTTTAAATACGGATTCTCAGCAGCAGTTTTTGCAAACCCATGTTAAGGCAGGTGAGAAGCTGGAGAGTCTTAACTGGTTACTGCCTTGCCACCCACCACCTGCTCACCTCCACCCCAGACGAAATTAAGGAAGAAAATAATTCTCTGTTAAAACCAAACAATGTGCTCCTCCCTCCTCCCTACCGGAAGATATTAAGATGTTTACATATCTTCAGTCAAAGCGCTATTATAAAAGACAGAGAAAGCACTCAGTTTTTAAATAAAGGCAAAAAAAACCATACAAACAAACTGAATAAGGCAGCAAGACCAGGATATTTACTGTCTCACCTGTCTACAAAGCTTAATTTTGAATTACCTTTGTGGCTGGCTACTTAGCCTACACACTCAGATATTTAAATTGTGATTGATTTTTTCAGCTCCTTAGAATATAAGCTTAATTCTAGTAATCACAGCTGCACATTACTATAGCTTGCTAAAGCTTATTTAAGTTTTGAGGCCCCAGCTTCAAGCCTCCATCTCTGGATATCTTTAAGGAGGAGTTAGACACACATCTGTCAGGGATGATGTTGATAAATTTGCACTTGCTTTCAGAAGGAAATATGGTTTAATGATCTCTTAAGGTCATCTTTGGGCCTAATTTTTCATGACAGAGTCTGATCAAACCCAGCCTAATTGCAGTAATTCTAGAGAAGGTTACCCCATTACAATGGCTCTCCCTCGAGCTTCTCTTCTGTTTCTATTTTAATTAATCCTTTCTCTGTAGTGTAGTTTGGCTATAAGAAAAGCAGGAAGTACATCTTTGAGAAGCTACCCCTAGGCGTGATAGACAAATTTTTGATGACAGATACAGAACCATCAGCTTTGTCTTTCTGTTGCACCTTTAGCTGTATGTGACATAAAAACTAGGAAGTTCAACGCTGTGAGGAGAGAGGTAACAGAGAACAAGTAACACCAGGGTTTCACTGTCACAGACTCTGAGTTTCTCCACCAGCAGACTGCTCAGCAGGACAAATTTGATCTGGGCAGAAGACTGTGCTTCTGTCAAGTTAGTTGCAATACCTGCGGCAAAGGTAACATTTGCTCCAGCATAAAATTTGTCATTGATATTTCCAGCCTCAGAGAGTCTTTGGACGTTTGAACCATTCCTGGAGACATGTGAGTGATATCTATGTTGTTGGTATCTGCGATATCAGTACTCTGAATGGTGTGCCCACTTTATCTACAAATGGCTCCTGAGGATCTTCCTGTTGGGTTTGCTCCATGGTCAGAGTCTGGTCTAAAAGAATGAGAACCTTGGCTACCTAACATTTCTGACAGACTTTTTGAGGCAGATCCCCAGATCCCATAAAAATTATGGAGCACTTCACAACACACGTGCATATTTTTGAAGTGTAAAATTACAGAAATTCCTGATGCATTCTCCAAAATTCTTACCATCTGTGCTGTTTTCCTCTTTTCTTTTTTTT